>JAVANC010000017.1:51548508-52148508 GCA_033319125.1 Parnassius glacialis
TCACTTTTTCGTTTCATTGAGTTTTAAATCGCAACGATTCTAAAGAAGTTTTCACTTTAAAACCCTTTTGTAGAAACCCTTTTATCTTTTTTTACCTTCATTGCATTTGTCGTATAACACCATCCGCTAGCCCCCTCGCGCGTGTGCACTCGTAATAATTCGTCACCTTGCCTGTTCGTGTCCTTATTTATGAGCGAATGTGATTTAATGTAATTCGCAATGCCGATCCGTTACTTAATTGATTATATTAAAAAAGTAATCATAAGTAGTTTTACGAAAGAAGTCCTGTGAAAAATATCTTATCTTGCAGGTATATATACGCATATGAGTATGTATATATTATGTGATTGGTTTCTCGGAAAAGAATCTGACGATTTTTTTTATTATAGAATAAGGGTGATACGGGTGACAACGCATTTGTATTTGGATTTGTAACAGAGGATAGATGTAGATGTCTATGGGCCGCAGTAACTACTTACCTGCTATCTACCAGCTGGACTGTGTGCTCGTTTGTCACCCTTTTCCTATAAAAAAGGGTGACAAACGAGCACAAATATCGCCTAATGGTAAGTGGATGCTGTGGCTCATAGACGTCTACATTTATCTTCAATTAAGGATCAAAACGCAGATGTGTTGTCACTCTTGAGGACTGAGATGGAATGCCTCGTTTCCAGTAAAAAGGGTCTCCGATTCTCTCACTCACCATATGGAACACTGCAGCATTAAGCTGCTATTTTACGCTGGTCACTGAGAGCAAGGTCCAACACCGCTTGAGTCGACCCATTCGTGCTGCAACCACAATATAGATGCAACATGGCTCTGCCACAAAATATTTGTTTTACGAGGTAGAGC
The DNA here is from genome assembly GCA_033319125.1 of Parnassius glacialis. Lineage (NCBI taxonomy): Eukaryota > Metazoa > Arthropoda > Insecta > Lepidoptera > Papilionidae > Parnassius > Parnassius glacialis. The sequence continues at coordinate 51,549,361 of JAVANC010000017.1, forward strand.
CCATAAAGATTTGGGTGAAATTTTGTATTTAGACATTGAGCTATTGCGCGATACGTTTATAGGTACTTCAATATATTTAGATAATGTTTTACTTTCCAAGTTTATCCAGATAGGTTTCATGCCTGAGATAATTATTTTTTCTAACGCTTTAAATTATTTATTATGTATGTTATTATTCTAACGCTGAGAAAAGCTCGATCTAGATACTGTGAATTTAAAAGTAATGTTATTGAATTTAAAAGCAAATGTTAATTTTCGCAAAAACTATAGTGTCGACAAAGGACTTCTTTCTGAGATAGACTGTAAAATCTGCGCACTCAAAAATATATCACCGAAGCCTTTTCTTTTAGAATGGTAATAAGAAGAATGAGTTAAAAAATAAAATTGCATTCGCTGCAACCCTTGGATCGGTTGACAAATATCACATACTAAATTAAAAATTTATATTGTGTAATGCAATATGTAATTAAATTATTTAATTATAGGTATTGTATTATTTATTTTCGTACCTGGATGTTTTCATTTATAAAACTGGATTGAAAAACGAACCTACAGTCCACCCGATGGTTAGTAATTACTGTAGAAGGACAGGTGCGCTGTCTCCCATGAGAACTTCACGATACCATCCTCACCATCTGGATGCTTGGCGGTCCAAGACTGTGGGTTTCACTAAGAGTTTTCTTCCTCGTACAACTTCTCTGTGTAACTGTTTATCACCGGTGATTTTTTCGGATCGATACGACTTAGGGACATTCAAGAAAAGAGCTTACACCATTCTAAAAGGTCGGCAACGCATCTGCAATTCTCCTGCTGTAGCAGTTGTTCATGGGCGGCGGTAGACACTTACCATTAGGTGAGCCGCATGCTGGTTTGTCCCCTCTTCTATAAAAAAAGAACTAAGATGGAATGCCTCACAGCCTGTACTATAACTGTGTAGACTGAAAGAAATGTTTTACGGCCTAAAATTTAGGCTGTAGACCTGATTATCTTTTCTCTTTACATTGGATGAATATATGTGTATGCTACTCTTTGTCAGCGCATATATAAGATCATAAAAACATGAAACACATTTGTAGTATTTGTGGCTTTTGAGTGTTCGAAAGCAATTACTGTGGTCAAATTCCTCTAAAAACACATCATCGTAATCTGGATGACGTTATTTGAGATATTTTATCCTTATCATAGACCCGATTGGCTCGAATAAATAGTGATTGTATTTTTTTTTGCATTTTTAGTTGGTTACATTCCCGGCTGTGGCAAGTTTTTAATAAAAAAAATAATGTGTTTATTCTTATTTAGAAAAACTGAGGAATATTTCCTCTGATTGAAATTTGATATCTTCAATATTTAATGTATCCTGTATATCTTCATTTAGTAAAAGCTGTTATTTTGACTTTACAGATAAACTGTTCAATTTTATTTATTTGATATATATTTTATATGATTATTGTTATTCTTAGTTGAATATTGTTTGAAAATTACGCGCCAGGTCGCGGGTTCCTTTAACGCAACGTCACGGGAGTCATTATGCTGGTTACGTACGGGACGGAAGCGACTGATTGTCGTCGCGGCCGCTTCCTTCGACTGCTGACCTCCAAAGCATTCTAGACACTAACTTAGCGGAGCTACGGGTCCTTATATTCACGAATCTGACTCGGAAATACAACAGCAGGTTCTATCAACGAATTAGGTTTTGAAGATCGAGCCTTAGGATCAAAGTATCTGGGCTATTTTGTGGGACCATGGTTCGATTTATAAAATTTATATTGTATTATATTAAATATTAAATATATCAATTTATATTATATTCCGTAACCGACTGCAACTAAACCGCTGCACCTTGTTTCAGTCAACTAAGTCTAGATGTATCCGCAATGCGGCTTTGGTCGTGACATATATACGTACATTAAATCTGTAAACTTACAAAAATATCTGAAGGGTCTATGTAAACGGTTACAATGACCCTTCAGATATCTTTGTAAGTTTACAGATTTAATGTACGTATATACATACATACGGATATAGTAACAAATTAGTTTGCTCTCTCTCGGATGAAAATTATTTAAAAAGTAATGGAAGTAAGACAGCACATCGATTAAGAAGCCCGCTGGAAACTACACGAGAAATCTTTGTTAAAACTTGCAACCTGCTCAATATTTACAAGATTTTGTTTTTAAAATCGATAGTCGGTAGTCTTTTATTCTTTTTTCTGCATACATATTCGATTCTTTAATTCATGAAATCAAATGAAAGTTTCGCTTGTTAAACAAGCGAAATATTGATTTCTTACGTCATAAAATAATGAGTTATTAAGGGGCGTATTACAAAAAATCGCGAAATTACAAGGTTTCCTCGTTGAAATTTTATGATTATCGTTCATTGCTTGAAATAACAATTACTTGGTAAAAATAGTTCGTTTTCTCTCCTCATATAAGCTCGGAATGGATTTTAGATAACTTATTTATTTAATCAGTAATAATTATTCTCCCAAAGCATGTTTAGGCAAAAACTCTTGAAGACATGATTTGGGAGCTCTAATTTGTAGATTCTATTGAATATCGACCATCAAAAAAAATATTTTTATCTCCCAAATATCCTACACTTTAATAATAATGGAATACATTTTCGTTATATGCTTTTCACGCTAGGAAAAAAAATCGACATAATTCAAAAAACGACCAAAAAAGCTTCGATACAAGCCCCTATATTTCCGAAGTTTTACATCATTTAGAAGTAAAATTTATACCAAAATAATCATCAACATTTGCTTAAACTATGCTATTATTTTTACTTTTTAAATCGTTACTATTATATTTTAATTAATTAAATAAAAGTACTATATATTTCACTGTGCCGGCCATCTGCGATCATTAACGCGCGAGCGCTTGCCGAGGGTGGACCTGCGTCAGTTTATTTCGGGCGCTGCATCGTTTCGATACTACCGTAGTGTGCGTCGATTACCTGCATACTAGAAAATCGTCAACTACGACCGCAATTTTTGATCGATCGGTTTAAAACTATTTTATATAGTTATAATTTAGATTACGTCTCTTCAAAAATGTGGTCTATTCATTGACTTAGATCATTGTTATTTGAGGGCTTCACCTAATGGTTTATACAGCAACGGTCTTATTGAAGTTAAATGTCCTATTTCAGCTTTCGGAATAGATTTTGATACGGCCTTTCGACAATAAAAAGTTAAAGGTTATAAATTCAGTGATTCAAGTGTAACATTAAATCAAAATAATGACTGGTTTTACCAAATCGAAGTCCAGCTTCATTTAGCAAATAAAAATGTCTGAATACTTGCCATAATATGTATTGGCCCAGATTAATGCATTAAAAGTACTAAAAATTTACAAATACGACCAATTTTAGATTTTCAATATGTTACCCAAGTTACAAGCTTTTTATGAAAAGTGTGTACTGTCTGAAATTATCGAATCGAGAAAAGTTCGGTCAATGCCGTCGCAGCAAATATTTTTCTTATAAAAAATATAGTAATTGACTGTAAGTACCGATTAAAAAATATTAGTTACATTTGGTTGTTATATTTATTAAAACAGGTTGCAACCGTTTATTCATTTATACCACTATTCTACCGGTAACAATTAAAATATTTATGTGTACTTATTTTGACACTAAATTTCATAAATAATGAATAATATATCAAAATGGTATATAATAATAAATAATAAATTATATAATTATATAATAATAAATTAATAAGATAACATTAAAATGACACACCAAAAAATATTCCATCCACTGAAGTCCATCCTAAGAAAACTTTGTATTATGGAAGATCAAGATCGTTTAGTCGCCATACTCACAGTATTATAGTGCGAGCGTGTGAATAGATATGAAAGAAAGTATCGGTCGCGTAACTTGCCGCCCGCTCGGTGCGTAAAATACCTAAGTTTGCGAAACGCCGAAATGTAAGAGGGCTCTTAATAGAATAGAAATTTTCCTTTTTATATAATTTTCTTTGATTTTGGAGGTCTATGTTCAAGAGTGGACTTCTATAGGGTTGTAATGATGACGATGATCATATACAGAAATAAAAGAAACAGAAGCACTAGTAAATAGGAGAATAACGCTATATAATCGCTTCTGTTTATTGACAGTCACTAGATAAAATAGTACATGCGCCACGCTAGTGAAACAAGAATCATGGCTATCCCTCGACGTGTGTACGGTGTAAGAAGTGATGCTCTTAAATTAATTATTTCATATTTAAGTAAGAGAACGCAAAAAGTTGTCATTAACTACTAGCTCTTCCGGGTCGATGATACAAATGGGCGTGCCTCAAGAATCAATTCTCGGTCCCTTTTTGTTTCTTGTATACATTAATGACTTACCTTACATAGTAGGGGATAATGATGACACTTCTTTAATTTTTAAATTAAGTCGACAATTACTAAAATATGACGAAGTAAATAATGCTATATCTAAATTTGTTAATTGGTTCAATACAAACACTCACGCCTGTCACCCAGAGGGGTAGGCAGAGACTACGGACTTCCATTTGGCGCGATCCTGACACACTTCTCTCGCCTCCTTTACATCCATATATATAAGCATACACGTTCGTCGGTTAAGGGTACTCCTAATCTGGCCCATTTTCAATGTATCGCCGATTTGGTCGATAAATCTTCGTCTAGGGGACGCCCTAGACGAAGACAGAACATTTTAATATTTGCCTGGAAGTTATCAGATATTCTTCTATCATTCTTATCTATCCTTTCTTGTTTTTTCCTTTCAACAACTTCTTTTACTCTCTTATTTATACGTCTAAAATCTGCCTTTTTTCTTTCAATCTCATCATTCATACCGCCAGAATTACCAGCTTTGGTTGCTAGTAAATCTAGCCATGCCCTCCTCTTTGCTTCAACTTCCATCCGTACCTCATCATCCCACCACAACGTATTACTTTTCCTTTCATTCGTTCTCTTACTTACACCACATACTTCGGTGACTGTATCCACCAAAACTTTCTTTAACATTATTCCATACATTCTTCAAGTCTAAATCATTCATACAAAATTCATTCAACACACTTATATTTTCCCTCAGTCTGCATTTATACTTCTCTTTCACACCTTCATCTTGTAACCTCTCTATTCTTATACGCTGTAACGCAGTGGTAGACACAGATGTCCGATGCCGCCAACGCTTGAATAGACCATTAATTCGGCATAAGACCAAGTAACGATCCGTCCCTACGTTGGACCCCCGGTAAACCCTTGTACCTACCACTGCGCTCCTCATTCTTCCATCCACAATTATGAAATCTATCATGCTTCTATCATCCCCTCTTTCCCATGTATAGATGTGAATCGTCTTATGACGAAAGAAAGTGTTCGCCACAAAAAGATTCTTTTCCACACATATCGTGAGGAGGTCTTCACCATTCTCATTTATACTTTCATCACCAAACGCTCCTAATATTCTTTCATAACCAGACCTCTTCATTCCAACCCTTCCATTAAAATCTCCTGACATAATAATATTTTCATTTTCCTTGCATTTCGTCAACATCAGCCTTACCATGTCCCAAAACTGCTCTCGGATATAAGTGGGCATATCTGGGCCCCCCAAGCACAAACAACTTCTTTAAGCCCACTTTCATTCGTATCCACAGCAGCCTTGGGCTTATACATTCATACTCTTTCTAACATTGAAAAGTGATGACACCGACTCCCTGGCATGCCCGCTCGGTCTCGTCTACACCAGAACAGTAAGCGGTATACATGCCATGTTCAGTGACATCTCTTCCCTTTCGTTTCGTCTCGTTCACACATAACACATCTATTCCTCTATCAATCATCATTTCGCATATTTCATCCATCTTATCATTCATTGCTCCACATACATTCAGCGTAGCCAGACGGGCCTCCGCAATCAACTTTTCGCCCCTCCAGGAGACAGGACGTGACGGGTGGCGAACCTCGTCGCCGGTTTTCCTCCCGGAGATTCTTCGCACCCCTGCCTCATTAAAGGGGCGCTTGGAACTCGGGGCCATTTCTTTAAATTGTTGGCTCATGATGCGACATAAGGGGTGGTAGATTTTACGCCGCTACCACACGGCGAGGAGCCCAGTCTATCATTTCGGCTTTGTCGCTCGTTTAGCACCACCCGGGGGACACGTGTAGGGTGGGCCTAGGGTTAGGTGGTCGAAGCCTACGGACGCGAGCGACTCATCCCCAAAATTGAATGAAAAATGAAAAAATAAAATAATAATTAAAAATTAAAAATTTTGTACAGCCGACTTCAATATAGGTTATTTGAGAATAACTCAATAACCATTGGTCTGACCTTGATCAAATTCATATGGGACCACACGAGAACTATTAGCTTTCATATAAAAAAAGAATCATCGAAATCGGTTCGCCCAGTACAAAGTTATGAGGTAACACACATAAAAAAAAAAACATACACTCGAATTGAGTACCGTCTCCTTTTTGGAAGTCGGCAGAAAAAGAAATTGGTTCAATCTTAATAATTTGCATTTAAATGGTACTTAAACGAAATGTATGAAATTCATGACCCCAAATGTCAAAAAATTAAATACAAATGTTATATTAAATGGGGAGAAACTGAGTCTTGTAGATACCACCAGTTTTCTTGGAATTACACTAGACCCGAAGCTTTTTTTATAGGTGAGAGGGCAAATAAGCATGCGGCTCAACTGATGGTAAGTGACTACCGCCGCCCATGAACAACTGCAACACCAGGGAGGGAATTGCAGATGCGTTGCCGGCCTTTAAAAAAAGAGTACGCTCTTTTCTTGAAGGTCCCTAAGTCGTATCGGTCCGGAAAAATCGCTGATGATAATCGATTTCACAAGGAAGTCCTGCGAGGAAGAAAACATTCTGATTCGCACAGTGGTGGACCGCCATTCATCCAGAGTGTGTAGATGGTATCGGGAGTTCTGCCGCGATGTGCGTTTGTGAAATTTGGCGGCTGGGATCAATCCGAACAATCCCTCAGAGCACTCCCCATGGTAGATGCGAAAGAAAATGCAAAGGGATGCAACATCTCTTCGCAGTGCCAATGAATCGAGCCGATCGGAAAGGACTCGGTCGTCGACGATTCGAGCCGCTCTGCGCTGGATGCGATCAAGCGGAAGGAGCTGGCACTGGGCAGCCCCTGCCCAGAGATGGGAACAGTACTCCATGTAAGGCCGAACCTGCGCCTTGTAAAGTTGCAGGCGGTGTGCCGGCATGAAATACTGTCCCGCTCTGCTGAGCACGCCAAGCTTTTTGGAGGCGAATTTGGTCTTCTCTTCCAAGTGACCACAAAACTGCACACTATTCCATATGTCGACGCCGAGGATTCCGATGCTAGCTGAGGCAACAAGAAACTGAGCCTTGAAACTGAGGAGATACGACAAAGGGGTTTTTTTTAGCGGTAAACGCGCAAACTTGTGTCTTCTGAGGATTAAACTGGACTAGATTTATTCGCCCTCAATCCGAGACTTTGTTCAGCAAAGACTCGACTTCAGACACAAGTTTGTTCCGGTACTCGGCGACGTTTTCTCGAGAAATATTGGCACGGCCGGTGTATAAAGAATCACCAGTGCTGTCATCCGCATGGCAATGAATGCTACCAGTTAGCAACATATCATTGAGATGCAGAAAAAACAGCGTTGGTGATAGCACACAGCCTTGTGGAACACCAGCGTTAATAGGCTTGTAGTCAGAACATGCACCGTCTACAAGGACCTTGATGCTCCGCAACCTGCAAGGAAGCTGGTGATCCAGTTGCATAATTTCTCGGGAAGCCCATAGGAAGGGAGCGTCGAAAGAAGTGTTTTGTGCCAAACCCGATCGAAGGCCTTCGCAATATCCAAACTAACGGCCAACGCCTCCCCCTTGGACTCTACAGCCTCCGCCCATCTATGGGTCAGGTAGACCAGAAGATCACCAGCTGATCGACGCCGACAAAAACCGTATTGGCGGTCACTAATCAGCTGGTGATCCTCTAGGTACCGCATGAGCTGGCAGTTAATAATAGATTCCATTATTTTGGTGAACAAGGAGGTGATCGCGATAGGTCTATAGTTGGACGGGTCTAAATGGTCACCTTTTTTAGGGATCGGGTAGACAAAAGCTGTCTTCCATGAATTCGGGACTACGCCTTGGGAGTAGGAGTACCAGAAAAGACGCGTTAGGACCGGTGCCAACTCCGGAGCACACGTCCTCAGCACAATTTGGGGGATTCCGTCAGTCCCACTCGACTTCTGGATGTCCAGGGAGAGGAGTGCTTTGCGAACCGAGCGCTGCGAGAACAGCACATCCGGCATGGAGTACTCACACCGCAGGATGGTCCGATCCGAGTCCGATGGATCGATGATCCGATGATCTCCGTTATCAAGAGTCGAGTTGGATGCAAAAAGGGAGCCTAAAAGGTCGGCTTTCTTTTTTTCGGCGTGAGTCAGTAAGTCGTCCTCCCTGTGCAGAGATGGTAGTGATGGCTTACAGAAATTCCCTTGGACAGCCTTGGCGAGAGACCAGAATGCACAGGTTCCCGAAGCAAGGCGAACTAGTTTCTCGCCAATTCTGCCTATGTGCTCTGACTTTGACTTGGCAATAACTCTTTTGAAGGACCTGGAGGCGAAGTTATAGTAAGAGCTTCTTTCTAAGTGTGCTGGTGTTTACATCCCGAGTTGTCGAAGCCGCAGCCCAGGCTTGATAACACTCCTACTTACTGCGTAATGCAGTGTTACAGGAGCGACCAAACCAAGGCTGAGATCTGTCTCCGATGGGTACCAGAGATGATGGAATAAATAGTTCCATTCCCTGTAGCACCACATCAGTGACAGAGTTAGCAACAGCGCTGCTGGGATCAACCGGCGAGAAGCAAACCCGCCCCCATGGGTAGGATGCAAAGAAAGACCGCATTCCGTCCCAATCCGCCGACCTGTAATGCCAAACACGGCGGCAACCTGCAGAACGTAACCGCGAGGGGAGCGTAAGTGGCACTATACTCCGGATCAGACAATAGTCCGAAGAGCCGAGAGGGGTATCGACGGAAACCTGATATCCGTCCGGATGAGAGGTCAGCAGAAGGTCCAACAGGAAAGGTGTATGATCCTCCACATCTGGAATCCGCGTAGGCGAAGTAACCAGTTGTGTCAGACCATATGCCAAGGCAAAGTCATAAACAGATCTCCCCGCATGATCGGTTAAACGTGAACCGCGCCATTCGGAATGGTGGGCGTTAAAATTGCCAAGGATCACGATCTCTGCGGATGGGAGCTGTTGTAGCAAGGAATCTGTAGCCATTTGGACGTGGTCGATGGCACCCGTAGACGCGCGGATGGTCGTCAAAAATTTAAGGAAATTAATATATTAACTTTGGCCTCTCAATACATTTATGAAAATGTAATGTACGTACAAAAATATAAGTATTTTTACAAAAATAAGTGATATTCATTCTGTAAATACTAGGAACAGACACAAGCTAGTAGTACCAGTTACTCGACTCCATCGAGTCAGTAATTCATTCTTGGGGCGGTGTATACTCTTTACCCGCGACGGAACGAAGAAGGTGTATGCGTTTAGGGTGAGAGGTTGTTTGTTTGTTTGTGTGTGCAAAACGAATGTTCCCATTTATCTCCAAAACGGCTTAATCGATTCCAGTACGGTTTTTAGCAAAGGATTTGTGACTTATCGGCGATGGTTCTTAGGTAATATTTTATGATGTTATATATATATATATATATATATATATATATATATATATATATATATATATATATATATATAATTATACATTTATACCTTTCTTCCAAGATCTAAGCGTACAGACGGCGGGAAGCGACATTAAAAGTTTAATTTTTTCAATGCCCCCGCACTGCTCTATGTGGGTGGAAGTTCATAAATCCCGTTCTTGGTAAATTTTAACCTGCCGAAAGGAATATTCTGACCTAGTTTCTTATACTTATAAGAGCTATAGTTAAAAATTAGCTTTTTTTACCGCAACTTCTTCTTTCTTCTTAGCTGACCTCTACTCGGTGAAAGGAATATCCTAAGTCCTGCCTTTCAAATACGGTTCCAGGGATATCGTGGTGAGTCAATACATAACCGGAAATCTCTCATATACATATATAGATTTAAGGTTCTCAGTGATCACTATGTTAATGCCATAATAATAGGTCCAGATTAAAGATAGCTTTGTGGCCTCTCTTCAGCTTCTGCGATTTGCGACCCGCGCAACGTGCTTCCCAATCGCTCTAACTATTCCAACGCTATGCTATTGTGTAGGTTGTGGAAGAGTTTTCGTTAATTTAAATCAGATATTACTACGCGCGTAACTCAGTTCTCTAAAATTAAAAGCAAAATTAAAAGTTTTGAAAAAACCTACGACGGATGTAAAAGTTGTAATCGAAAAAGGATTAAATAAACATATTTAAAAACCCCCGACTAAAAGGAAGTACGTCACGAAATATAAAAATAAAAAGAGTTTTTAAAAGGGTTGATTTACCGGGGGGTCTGTCATTATAAACAACTAATTATGTCTATTCTTAGTCCTTCTTACCTTCGTGTACCTATTAGTTTATCGTAGCGATAGACACAGCAATAATATAAAATTTAGGTACTACACCTATTAACCTACCTATTAGACAATATACTTATAAATCAAAAAAATCCGTCGGGGCTGCCATTCCCTGCCGGCGAGTACGTACATAAATATAGTTTTTAATTCATATAAATGGCTGCATTTCTTAGCTTTTCTTCTAAATTAAAATAGGGAACAAAGTGGCAATGGCAGCCCCGACGGTGGTAATCAAACAAAAGAGTGACTTTCAATAAGTATTATTTATAATCTATGTTGAATAAAAAAGTTTCTGTTTCTGTTTCTGTTCTGTCGCCGACTGCTATCGCTTGTACTAAAGGTGCAGTTATCTAAATTCAGGGTTCTTCAAAAACAGCGTCTACTCCTTTATAAAAGTCCAGCGACGCACCTACAATTTTTCTGGTGCTGTTCATGGGTGGTGGTAATCACTTACCATCAGCTGTACTCTCGTTTGCCTCTTCTTTTGTGATGTTGTCGGTGGAATGTCTACTTGTTTAATATTGTGAAGGACTTTTTGTTGGGTAGCTAGTTTGGGTTCATCCATCTATCCTCTCATTGCAGCCCCATGAAAGTCCTACTGTATAAACCTACTGTACGGGTTGTCGACCGCAGTTTTTTATAATTTTGAGTTGTTATTACGAAGATGCTGCTGGGTTGTTAGCAGCTAATTACACAGGGTCCCAGTTTAAAGCGTAAGGAAGTGAGTGTAAGAGGTAAGAAAATAATACGTCTTAGTTCTCTAGGGAGAGGTTTTGTTTTGTTAAGGTCGGCCACATACATACGGAATTCCGTTTCGGGATTCCGTTTCGATATTCCGATTCGGAATTCCGAACGCAGCAATTCCATATAAAATATATAACTCGCCACACACCTACTGTAGTTTTCCGTTCGGTGCGGTTACGGTAGTTTTGCAGGCAAAACGGGATTCCGTATGTGTGTGGCTGACCCGTTCGGAATTCCGAAACGAAAACCCAAAACGGAATTCCGTATGTATGTGGCGGGCAAAAGAAGTGGCTGCAAGTGTCCGTTAATTCCAGTGACCATTCACCAGCACAGCAAGTAAACCGCAAGCTCATTTGTGAGTTCTAATGTGATGAGAGATTCGATCTCTGCATTTTGTTCCGTGGATGTCATAAGATGCGACTGTGGAAAATGCCAGAAAATTCTAATGGCTTCCGATGAATGCGGTATGTCCATCTCCTTTACCCCAGACATAAAAATACCTAGACTGGAGTCGGGTGGTAGCGTCAAGGGTGCGAGACGCTTGGTGCTGCGAGCATGAACCCGCTTGCCAATCGTGATTAATGACCGATTCTTATATTCAAGAAACGATCCGTTTTATCACATACAAGTTTTATCGGTGCGTAGTTGGTAGAGCCACGCTGCAACTATATTATAGCTGCAGCGTAGTGGTTCATCTGTGTAATCGTGCTACTGTCTATTTTATTTTATTTATTTATCCTTTATTTTAATACACCAACTAGGGGTTACAAAAGGCGGACTTAATGTCCTATATGGCATTCTCTACCAGTCAACCCGACGAAAAATGGAATAAATAAAGATGTTGGCAGGTGCAAGTTAAGGACAATAATCTAAACATAATTGACAAGTGAAGCTGGCTGCCTGGATCGCTCGCTAAGACGAGACTAGGCCGAAACGCATATAATATCTTATTTACTTTTAGTATTTGTACTGATTTTAAAGATAACATGTGTGGAGTGGGCTAAGCCCACGCTGGCCTTTTTATACTTGTAAAACATAAGTTATAAATAAAAACAGTTCAGCTATAATAAATAGATTACAGAATACAAAACTACTTAATTGAATTATATAAACAGTATACATAAACAACACACATATGTAAATATATATACACACACATACATATATATATATATATATATATATATATATATATATATATATATATATATATATACAGTATGTAACAAAAACCCCGTTGGTCGTTTCAGGGACGTTTTGGTGTGCACATAGGCATTGCAATTATGATATCGAATTTTTTTTTTGGTTACTATAAATGGAATTTATGAGTTTCTTATCAGATAACTTACTAAATTTAACATTTATAAAAATGTTATTTATTTATTTTTTAAACACGGTACCTCCACACTAGGATTTTCTCCTGTGTCGTGGAAGCAGTTTACAAACACAAATTGCACAAGGACAAACATTCAGACCCGGAACAATTACTTGTAGGCCATACAACAGTGTATGTACATGTACAGTAGTACATTATAATAGTGGTATAGCCAAGTGGCGGCATTTGCTGTCGCACGGATGGGCCGGCTCGAACCCGGGTGGTACCACGACCTCACAAAATACCAGCGTGAAGTAGAGGTTTACCTCTGCGTTTCGCTTGGTGAGTGCAGGTGGCCGGAGGCCCTTTTTACTGGAAATGAGGCATTCCATCTTAGTCCTCACGGGTGACAACGCATCTGCATTTTGATTCGCAAACGAGGATAGATGTAGATGTTATCTTATATATATATATATATATCTTATCCTATAAAAAAAAAATACAAATACTTGTTCTGTGCGTGATTTGAACCCGCGGCCCCAAGCGCAGCAACTCATTGCTAAGCCACTGCACCACGGAGCCGTCTAATATAGAAATACGTTCATTACAATCTATCATATATCATACATTTGCCATACTTTCCACTTTTTGCAGTCGGATTGGCAACCGCAGTTTTTTTACTTTAGATCCAGTTGGTGTTAAGAAGATGCTGTGCAGATGGAGCCACACCCACGGGACTATTTGGGCTAGTGGATATTCTTTCAACGCCAATACACATTGTTATTTGAATTACATATGTCATAAACTTCCACTTTATTACTAAATAGATCTGGAAAAAATACTTAAGAAAGGTTATTTCAAGCATAAAATGCAACTATTTGTAGGAAACATTTAGCATGTATTTTTCATATGAAAATGTATTCGATAAAGAATATGTAACAGAAATTATTTTTTAAATAAATTCATATTACAAAAATGTAAAAAAAAAACAAAATTACCATAAAATACGCGGCGTTTTGCGCGCTAAACAAAACTTAAATACCGTTCGCTGACGGAGGACTTAGGTATAGATATTGGAAAAATCCCACAAACACCATTCGAGTGATCAAAGGTAGCGTCCACTATACGTCGACTAACTTATTTTGATCTACCTAGTATAGATTAATTATACTGTGCTAATATTTAGTAGTAATATTTAAAAACATGGGAAGTTTTATGAACATAAAATTTTGACACAATTCAGTAGTCAAGAATAGAAATAAAAATAAGGATTGTGTATCCTTAAAAAAGGCTAATTAGTAGATTTTGAAAAACACAGGAGCATAACAGTTTAAGTATATGATTTTGTGTGGATTTATCCCACAATTTAAAAAAAAATTCTTGTTATTGTAGTGTTTTAAATGTATTTTCACTAACCCCTAGCTACAATTTAATTTGTTAATAACAATTACGGGATCTACCTGAATTAAATAAATTAATAATAACTACTATTAAAATTACATCAAAAATCACAACAAACTTCCTAGATTCAGAAAAGATCAAAATTACGTTGTAGAGTACAGTCGCTTTGCCACGCCCACAAATAACAAACAACAGCTTCAGTATCGCGCGTGCGTTGATATTGATAGGTATTTCGCCCGCGTAAATTATTTCCGGACTGATCTGTTTTTTATATTGCGAAATTAAGTATCCGCCGTGAGTGACTTGTGTTGTGTGCGATGTCTTACTCAAACGAGGAATATTTTAATATGTTGATGTGTCTCGGAAAATGTGACTGCAATTATGCAGAAGCACGAAGACTTTATAAGGAGCGCTTTGCTACTCCACGAAATATACCATTGCCGTCAGCGATGTCGTTCCAACGACTTCACATTCGTATGTACAACACTGGCAGTGTGAATGGCCGTGATCAACAACGTACAGATTCAGGAAGACCGAGAATGTACGACGACGACATCGAGGAGAACATTCTCGACATGTTTGGGGAAGATCCGACGCGGAGCACTCGCTCGGTGGCACGTGAATTAGCCCTCAAAGATGATGGCCAGCACCCGTATCATTATCGTCGAGTTCAGTGTCTTCTTGCCAACGAGTACGAGCCGAGAATAGATTACTGTAGATGGTTACTCGATAAGGTTGAAAGAGATTCTGAGTTTTTGAACCGCGTACTTTTCACGGATGAATGCTCTTTTGTTAGAACAGGCGTATTTAACGCTCATAATGAATACGTATGGTCGACGACTAACCCGCATTCCTATAAACCAAGCCACTTTCAACACCGATGGAAAATCAATGTTTGGGCGGGAATATAAGTAATAACTTATTGGTCAGTATTTTCTTGACCACACAATGAGCGGTGAAAACTACGGACGCTTTTTGCGAGAAGAACTAAGTAATGAACTTGACGAAATAAATCTAGACCTCGTTCGTCGCATGTGGTTTCAATACGATGGCGCACCACCGCATTTCTCCCGTTGTGTAAGAAATTTTTTGGATAATGAATTCGGTGCGAGATGGGTTGGCCGCGGTGGGCCGGTCAACTGGCCGGCGCGATCACCTGATCTCACACCTTTAGATTTTTATCTCTGGGGTGCGATTAAACAGTCTGTATTCCAGAAAACATGCGATACCGAGGCGGAAATGCGTACACGAATAGTCGCATCCTTTGAAAAAATAAAGTCCGAAATATCTGTTATGCAACGCGTGCGTTCAGACATTATAATCCGGTGTCGCAAATGCATAGATGTACAAGGCGGACATATTGAATAATATCTTCGTGGTCGTCAAGTAGACATAGTCATAAATTAGTGTTTGTGTATAATTACCACAATCGGTCGAAATACAATTTTAAAAGTTGTGATAATCGACCACTAAAGTGATTACAGCTGACTGATGTGCCGAGGTCACGACCTTAGTGAAGTTAGTGTAGGTACGACGCGCGCGCGCGCGCGCCTTGTCTTTGATGTATGCTGCCGCCAGCCGCCGCTGCTTGCTGCTTCGCTTTAGTTGCTTGATAACAGTGGTAGAGCCAAGCCGTAGCTTTTGCTGTCGCACGGATAGGCCAGCTCGAACCGGGGTGGTACCACGACCTCACAGAATACCAGCGTGAAGCAGAGGTTTAGCTCTGCGTTGCGCTTGGTCAGTGCAGGTGGCCGGAGACCCAATTCCCC
Organism: Parnassius glacialis; assembly: GCA_033319125.1. Taxonomy (NCBI): domain Eukaryota; kingdom Metazoa; phylum Arthropoda; class Insecta; order Lepidoptera; family Papilionidae; genus Parnassius; species Parnassius glacialis. The sequence goes on from JAVANC010000017.1 coordinate 51,565,153, forward strand.
CCCCCTCCATCAACATGGTAGTGGAATTAAATAAAAGACTACCCCAGGAGGGTACCAGCACCCCTGGAGAATCCCTCGCTGAGCATCCACGACCAAACTACTCCATTCCTGGGCGTAGGTGCTCAGGCTGCCCCGCGTATTCTGGGGGGGGGGGGAGGCGAAATTCCGCTCAAGACTAAACCTGCCCGGGGCAAGCGGAGCAAGAAGACACAGGCAACCCCTGCCACGCTTACCGTGGATTTCTGCAATATCAGGAGACTTCATTCAAACCTTAACGCCGTCCACTACCATCTGGAGATAACTAAGCCGGCCTTGCTCTTTCTAACCAAGACACAGGTGTCCTCTCCGGCTGATACTTCGTATCTCTCCTACCAGGGGTACAAATTAGAACACTCGTTTGTGCCCCGGGCTGGAGTTTGCGTGTATGTCAGAGAGGACATCTGTTTTCGACGCCTCGGCAGTCTTGAAGGTACGGACCTGTCCATCCTATGGCTGCGCGTAGACAGCGACGACCATCCCCGCGTCTACGGGTGCCTCTATAGGTCCCATAGCGGTAATGCCGACACAGACTGACTCATCGACCACGTCCAAATGGCTGCAGACTCCGTGCTACAACAGGTCCCATCCGCAGAGATCGTGATACTCGGTGATTTCAACGCCCACCACGCTGAATGGCTTGGTTCTCGTTTAACCGATCATGCGGGTAGATCTGTCTATGACTTTGCTTTGGCATATGGTCTAACACAACTGGTTACTTCCCTAAAAAAGGCTACCGCTCAGACCCGTCCAACTACAGGCCTATCGCCATCACCTCCTTGTTCTCCAAAGTAATGGAAGCCGTTATAAACTGCCAGCTCATGAGGTACCTTGAGGATCACTAGCTGATTAGTGACCGCCAGTACGGTTTTCGTCGGGGTCGATCAGCTGGTGATCTTCTAGTCTACTTAACTCATAGATGGGCAGAGGCAGTAGAGTCCAAGGGGGAGGCATTAGCCGTTAGTTTGGACGTAGCAAAGGCCTTTGATCGGGTCTGGCACAAAGCGCTTCTTTCGAAGCTTCCTGCCTATGGGCTTTCCGAGAAATTGTGCAAATGGATTACCAGTTTCCTTGCTGATCGGAGCATCAAGGTCGTAGTAGACGGTGCATGCTCTGATCTCAAGCCTATCAACGCTGGTGTTCCACAAGGCTGCGTGCTATCACCAACGCTGTTTCTCCTGCATATCAATGATATATTGTTAACTGGTAGCATTCATTGCTATGCAGACGACAGCACTGGTGATGCCTTATATACCGGCCGTGCCAATATTTCTCGGGAAAACGTCGCCGAGTACCGGGACAAACTTGTGTCTGAAGTCGAGTCTTTGCTTAACAAAGTCTCGGATTGGGGCCGACTAAATCTAGTCCAGTTCAATCCCCAGAAGACACAAGTTTGCGCGTTTACCGCTAAAAAACCCCTTTGTCGTATCTCCTCAGTTTCCAGGCACTCCCCTTGCTGCCTCAGTCAGTATCGGAATCCTTGGCGTCAACATATCGAATAGTGTGCAGTTTCGTGGTCACTTGGAAGGGAAGGCCAAATTGGCCTCTAAAAAGCTTGGCGTGCTCAGCAGAGCGAGACAGTATTTCATGCCGGCACATCGCTTGCAACTTTACAAAGCGCAAGTTCGGCCCCACATGGAATACTGTTCTCATCTCTGGGCCGGGGCATCCCAGTGCCAGCTCCTTCCACGTGACCGCATCCAGCGCAGAGCGGTTCGAATCGTCGACGACCGAGTTCTATCTGATCAGCTCGATACACTGGCACTGCGTAGAGATGTTGCATCTCTTTGCGTATTTTATCGCATCTATCACGGGGAGTGCTCTGAGGAATTGTTCTGACTAATTCCAGCCGCTCCATTTCACTATCGCACATCGCGAAGAAACTCGCGTTACCATCCATACCATCTGGATGATTGGCGGTCCACCACTGTGCGATTTAGAAGAAGTTTTCTCCCTCGCACGACTTCCTTGTGGAATCAATTACCACCAGAGAATTTTCCGGACCGATACGCCTTAGGAACCATCAAGAAAAGAGCTTACACCTTTCTAAAAGATCGGCAACGCATCTGCAATTCCCCTGGTGTTGCGGTTGTTCAAGGGCGGCGGTAGTCACTTACCGTCAGGTGAGCCGCATGCTCGTTTGCCCACTATTCCATAAAAAATACTTCCAAAAAAAAGATGAGAAAAGAAGGGTGAAATCCACTCCAAGGCTGAGGATGAAAATCTGAGATGAGTCAGAATGGAGAGGAGGATATCGTGATCAACTGTGTTGAATGCATTTGAAAAGTCAACAAGCACCAGCACTTGTATTTTATTGTACTAGTAGCTAACAACACCACCGCATCGTTTATGTATTTATTTGATAACATCTACGATGTGGATTATGCTGTCCATGTGCTGGATGTTTTTTTATAGATTAGGGTACCAAACGAGCCCACAGTCCACCTGATGGTAAGTGATTGCTGTGACCCATAGATATCGACATGTATAATCAGTTATGAATCAAAATGCAAATGCGTTGTCACCCGTGAGGGCTAAGATGGAATGCCCCTTTTCCAGTAAAAAGGGTCTCCGGTTCTCTACACTCACCATACGAATCACAGCAGCGTTAAGCTGCTATTTTACGCTGGTATTCTGTAAGGGCGTGGTCCTTCCCCGGTTGGGCCGACCCATTCCTGCCACAACTATACTACGAGTACTAATATAGCTGCAGCATGGCTCGACCACGTATATCTGTCGGGTGTCGCCATTAACCTCTATGTCAATCGGGAATCTAGTGACATTTCTTTGTTTACTGCGTGTAAGTTCATTTGAACTGTTTATTTTCAATTTTCATCATCTCGTAAAAGTCTACTGTTAGGTGTGGCCTCGCGCGATGCTGGGATTTGTTTTATACCGGGTTTCAATATTTAAAAAAAATCTTCATTTTCATTTACGAGCTGTTTTGCAGTTTTGTAAATTAAGTGCATGGTTTTTTCCCCCCTTTATAATACAAAATACCAGGCAACTGTTTTTTGTGAACCGTAAATTTTCTTTATTTCAAGCCATCATACGCTGCCAAATGAATACCAGCGTAAAATAGCAACTTAATGTTGCAGTGTTTCGTATCGTGAGTGTAGAGAACCGGAGACCCTTTTTATTTGAAATGAGACATTCCTTCTTAGTCCTCAGAGATGACAACGGATCTGCGTTTTGTTTCTTCATCGAGCATTGGTATTTATGGCCCACAGTATCCACTTACCATTAGGTGGACTGTGTGCTCGTTTGTCATACTAATTCTACAAAAAAGCCGTTCGCTTATATTGTGAATATGAGCAAATCGCCCAAAATTGCCTAGAAATTTGTGAAATCTTGACCCTTGCCAGCTGATACCAGCACCTAGATTGACCTAGTTCCAACAACAGAGGAGTCAAAAGTTATCATGATTTGTACGATATGTTTATTTTAGTTATCACAACATAATAGTCCATTCATCCATTCATCCATCGATCACAACCCATAAATGTCTACTGCTGAACATAAATCTCCCTCATAGATTGCCTAATGGGGGGATTTTGCCATAGTTGCCACGCATGGCAAGCGGGTCTGCAAAAGCAGTTTTTTGTTTATTAAAGTTGTTATCAAGAAGACGCTGCTGCCCATCTCCTGTTTAATTTTCCCTCTGTCGCCTTTTACGAAACTTTCAGGGTATATGTGGGGTAGTGGTTATGTTTACACCGCCACTACACGGTTAACATGATAGTGCAGAGATAGAACTGCAGTTTCATTAGTATCATGTGAATGCAAGTAATAGTTTTCCAGTAGGCGCTGTGGCGGAATACTAATTAGTTTTATTGCTTCCATGGAACGCTGAGTATCGTTACTGCCCTTCGAGAAGGGTTGCTCGTTGCTACTAAGGGTTTCTTATTCGAGATTTCCTTCCTAGATAATAAGAAGTTCTCTGTCGTGGCGGATAGCCCGCTTTTACCATTTTCTCCATATGTTTCGCTTTGGGATGTCTCAACCTGCTAAGTCAATATAACTGAGGAAATTAAAAAGAAAACAAGGTTCAATTATATAATAACTTCCTTTTTTTAAAACTATTTCAACAACCAATAAATGCCAATCAATATTTTATATTTTATCATCTGTGCAAAACAACTAATAAGCACCGTTCATATTCAAAAGCCAAAGAACTTAATATGTAGTTTTTTGAACATATATATATATATATATATATATATATATATATATATATATATGTATATATATATATATATATATATATATATATATATATATATATATATATATATATATATAAAGTACGTGTCACGTTGTTTGTCCGCGATGGACTCCTAAACTACTGAACTGATTTCAATGAAATTTTTGGTCAATGTGCAGTTTGGTCCAACTTAAAAGATAGGATAGCTTACATCTCAATTTATAGTCGCAATAAAATATTATTTTATTGAAAATTATTTGTCTATTATTTGACAGTTACAATTATCTGTTAGCTCCAAACGATTCTGTCAGATGACGATATCTGTTGACTGGATTGAGTAAAAATTTAATAGATGGCGCTATGTTAAAAATGCAAACGTTTAATATAAGCTACAATTTAGTAGTATAACCACCACGTGTTGCTGTAAGTATTCAACAGATAGAACCGATTTAAAAAAAAAATTTGCAGACTGTGTGCAGTTTGGTCCAACTTGAGAGATAGGATAGTGTTTATCCCGATAAGTGACCCTCAATTTTTTATTGCTTATTTCAAGAGTTTATTTGGGAAAGCAAATGGTCGTTCGGAAAGGGCAGAACAACGTCTGCCGGGTCAGCTAGTATATATATATATATCATGATGTAAATTAAATATGAAAAAATGAAAGAATAGCAAGACAAAGAAGCTAATTTTTCCAGTTATTCCTGTATCACAAATTCTTATTTTTCATTGTCAGACTTTGTTAAAACAGCTGCATAGTAAATTCATATCTTACAAATAAGTGGTTAATTTCTAGGATTGCTGCACCTAAACCAATTACTCTATGACTATACTATTTTAAATCTCTACATTAAACTACTTGTATAACTTTAGATCAACATATTATCTAGCTAAGCTTAGAACTTAGAATATATAACAATGAATAATATCAGAGCCATCTATTAATTTATATTATAACTTAACGTTGGACGGTTTTACGTACTTGTTTATATAAATCCTTATATTCATTTTATTAACGACCACACGACTAGCTAGATTTATTAACTGAAAAACAAACCTTATTTTATTTTGGTTTTTAAGAATATTCAAAAATACTCAAAAAATATAAATTTTAAGCATTTTTTGCGATCAGTACTTTTTTTGACAAAAAATCTTGTATGATTTTCCTTAAAAATACCTTATAACATTTGTCACACTTTAATGTGTGTTTTTCAGATTTCACTCACGTGCGGAAGTGCTATTATTATGACTATGATTATATCCTAATAATTATTTATTTATTTATTTTATTCTTTATTACACCAAATATTTGTACAAAAGACGAGCTTAATGCTATATGGCATTCTCTACCAGCTAATCTTGGGTAGAACAGAAAGTGAGTTTTGGCAGTTAGCTTGTTACGATCAAATTCAATTCAGATATATGTATACATGCAAAACATACATAAAATATACACACATAAATGAATACACACATATATCTCATTACTTATTATACATAATATATCTCTCAATAAGTGTATATATAAATAACTATAAACATATAAAGTAATTAGACTCAACTTTATAGGCTACGGATATGCTCGTATAGTTTTCTTTTAAAAACATTTTTGACACGTTTTTTTCGCAGGTCAACAGGCAATTTGTTCCAGAGGGAGATGGAAGTAACTATGAAGGAACTTGCCATAAACCCAGAATGGTGGATAGAAGTAGACAGGAATAAACTGTGTGCAGAACGGAGATTGAGAGAATGAGTGTCACTACGGAATTGAAATCTTTCTTTTAGATAAAGGGGTGAGGAAGAATCATTAAGAACTGAAAACAGAGTGGAACAAACAACTTTAAATGAGAGCGAAATTCTGAAACGTTATCACATTTGCGCAGGCCAAAGATGAATCGTTACAGTTGTTAATTAACCTGTTAAACCTGTTTAGCAGCTCCAGAGAAATATTAGTTAGACAAACATCGGCATAGTCAAATAATGGAAGAATTTAAGATTGGGCGAGAAGACGTTTAGTTGAAGGAGGCAGAAAGAAATTAAGGCGATAGAAGGAACAAAGTATGCCTCTGACTTTATGACAAACCTGGGACACCAGTGATATCCAACTAACAGACGGTTTGATAATTAAACCCATATCCTTGACACTAGTTCTGAAAGATAGTACGCAGTTTTTATAGTGAATGGATGGTATTTCAGATATGTTAAGTTGTAACACCAATTGCCGACTATCAATGACGATAGCCTGGCATTTACCGTTATACCAAAGCGCTGTGACCAGTATTATATACGTTGTAAGTCACGATTAATAGCTGCGATAGCAGTATCAATTTCAGTCAAGGAAGCTTGTGAGTATAACTGGAGATCGTCAGCATAGAGGAGGTAAGAACATTGAAGGTGGGTAGTTAGAAGATTAATAAACACCGAAACAAGAGAGGAGAAAGAATGCCGTCTTGCAGTACACCTAGTGAGAGATCGCACCAGTCGGAAAAATCTTGACCAGACTGAACAGCCTGCTGACGACAGTGAAAATAAGAGGAAAACGAGTTCAGTGTCGACGAGGAGAAATTTAGTCATGAAAGTAATTCAAGGAGTAAGTCATGATCGGCACAATTAAATGCGTTTGAAAAGTCAATAAGAACAAGAACAGTCAAACATGACCTCTCCATGCCATCTCTAAAGTCTTCTGTAACTTGAAGTAATGCTGTGGCTGTACTGTGTCCCGGGCGGAAGCCAAACTGATATGCACTAAGGAAATTGCATTTTGAAATTAAAGAGGTGACTTGTTTTCGTACCAATGATTCAAGTGCTTTGGAAAGAAACGGCAGTATAGAAATAGGTCTAAAATGGGAAGGAAGATGGATTTGGTACTTTCACCAGGGGCAAGACGAAAGCTTTTAGCCATAACTTGGAGAAAATACCAGTATAAAGTGAGAAATTGATGATGTGAGTGAGAACTGGAGTAATGATATCGAGTGTGAGAAGTATCAGATGTACTCACTTTATCATAGCCGTTTGCGGAAGATTTTATTGAAAGTATGGATTTTCTAGTATCCTCATCAGTCACTGAACTGAAGTTGAAAGAATTACTCGGTAGCAATCGCATGGAATTAAGTTCCTGGAGAGCCGTAACTTTAGTGGAATAATGCAGACGCGAATCAGAAGAGAAGTGTATGTTCAAGTCATTGAGTGAAATATTTGGAATTAGAGAATTGGAATGTGATTTTCCAAATCCTAGGGAATTTAGGAACTTCCATATGTTTGCATAAGAGGAGTTTAAGACACGATTGTGGACGTTGCGGCGTTTGGCAGTTCTTACCACCTGATTACAGCGGTTTCGTGCTTGCTTATAGAGTTGAAAGGTGAGACTGTTCCGATTCTTTTTAAAAATGTGAATAGCTCGAACTCTTCTTACCATATATTTAATTTCTCACTAGGTTTATCACAGCTCATACGTCATCAATGCGTGATACTTAAGTTTTTTTTATTTAATTAAACAATACATTACTTATTATTTTGCGTGTTGTTAATTTTTTTAAATCACCAATGTTCCAATGACCCCAAATATAGAAAAATTATAAAAATATTATTTCAAATCTCTAAAAGAGGCTTATTCAAATTTTATATCGGGTGTTTGTGAAACGCTCCCGAAAACGAAGACAGATGATAGTACTAAGGATACCATTGATCATGGGTCACAAATAAATTCGATTCCGAGGAAAAAAAATCATCTTTTCACAACGTTTTATTAACTTTATTCACCATCATGTTAATACAGCTAAATGAAACGATAATTTCATAAAAATATCATGAAAATACTTAAACATAAAACCAGCAGTGAAACTTAAAATAAAATCAGCTGAAAATAAAGTCAATATTCTCGGGGACGCCGAACTCTTCTGTATCTAGCTCGATGCGAAACACTCACTACTACTCACTTTACACTTCCCTTTCACATACACGCTACCACCGTCCGGCCAACTCGTGTCGCATTGTGCTGTTGAATTTACACATGTCAGCTTTGTCAACATGTGGGTAATTCCCAAAATTGCGAGGAATTTAAAGTTGGTTGGGAATTTTATAAGGATTGGTATTATGCGGGGAATTTACTTTAACTTTGAAAATTGATAGCCAGGGCCAAGTAAGAACCTTTTTTCAAGAAATCTAAATACTTATCTTAACATTTTGTTAGGTTACTTATGAACATCGAATGACTCCCTTTTTTAATTATCTTCATTGCACCATATTTAATTTTCGGATTTATTTCGGCAACTTTTGTGTATCATTTAATGCCTTCCATTTCTTTATTTTTTAATTTTAAAGAAAAAAGAATTGTTAGTTTTTTTATAGGATAAGGGTGACAAACGAGCACACAGTCCACCTGATGGTAAGTGGTTGCTGCGGCCCATAGACATCTACATCTATCCTCTATTACAAATCAAAATGCAGATGCGTTGTCACCCGTGAGGACTAAGATGGAATGCCTCATTTCCAGTAAAAAGGGCCTCCGGCCACCTGCACTCACCAAGCGAAACGCAGAGGTAAACCTCTACTTTACGCTGGTATTCTGTGAGGTCGTGGTACCACCCCGGTTCGAGCTGGCCCATCCACGCGACAGCAAAAGCTGCCGCGTGGCTCTACCACTGTCAACGTAAACAAAGTAAATCTTATAAAATTAACGTTTACAAAGTAAATGTTATAAAATTAGTTGAAAATTGATTCATTTCTTAAAATAAAATTGAGGGGAATTTGTGTGGAATCTGTTGAAGTTTTGTCCTTAAATTAGGAAATATGACATGAATTTTCGGGGAATTTGAAAAATTGGTGTTGGCAACGCTGCCATGTTGCACCGAAGTTTAGTTTGCCGGTGACATAAGAATTAAAGGCGGCAATCACTATAAAATTTGCAAGTAATTTTTAATAATTTTGACGTACCTCTTTTTAAATTCAAAGTATTAGTCGGATTAAATACGGAAAGTCAATTAAAATGAATTAAAAGTATTATATTTTACATTAATTCTGATAGATTAATTAACTGTCTCTGTGTTTAATAGTTAAAATCATAATCGCAATTGATTTTAACTGTTAAATTATTCAGTCCCATTTAATTTCTATTTTCTTATACAAAATCAAAGATAACGATAAAATAGTATTTATAATTTTGTAAGTGAGTACTAAGTACCCAATTAGGTACGTTTATTAATTTCAATATAATTTTTGTAGTAAAGAACTGTTTGTTGCGTCAGGGTACAATTGATTGTGTAATTGTATTAAAAATAACAACCATAACATCTAAATTCCATATGAAGACTAGTCGTAGGAATAACTAAACTTATAAATAAAATAAACGTTGGCAATGTTGTAACGGTTTAACGGTCTGTGGAAATGGAAAGTGCTTCAAGGACGTTACAAATGCCTCGTGCGTATTTGTTTTGGCGGGATTGGTTATTAATTTTAGTTTTTGAGACAGTTCCGTGTTGAATATCACGTGCGCGTGAGCGAGAGCTCAATCATTTTGTTTATTATATTCTTGTTATTATTATTTGTTTTTACGTTTTGTTTTTCTTTTTTTTTTAATAATGCTTAACGCGTAGGTACGTTTATAGTGTTCATGAATACGGCAACATGTTAATGTGCCTTGGAGAATCTCATACTTACTTAGGATTTAGATCGGTAAGCTGTTTCATACTTAAGTTTTTTAAATAACTTAGTACTGAACTCATCTGAATAGGTACAGGTACAAGTACAGGTATAGGTATATAACTGAATACATTAGAATAATTAAAATACCTACACGATGGAAAAAAACATGACTCTAACCTTTCATTTTAACATTTTAACATTTCATTTAAGTAATTTTTTATTAGCGGGAAATCGAACCAGGTATTTGGTTTATGTAACCTGTGAATAAAATGGCTATATATTCACTTATTGTGGTACCATCGCTAGCTGCGGGCCGCGTGAATTAGGCGTTCGGGCGTACATTGACCCCTAGTCAGCTGATTGTAATTCCACTGCTGGTTTTATGTTTAAGTATGTAGTGTTTGCACAAATACACAAACATACATTTATATATAAGTCACAGTCTCGAGCGCACCGCGTCAGTTACACGAGAGCCTCGGGCGAGAGTGGACGTGTTTAGTTAAGTGCGGGCCGAGCTGTGACTTATATATAAACGTATGTTTGTGTATTTGTGCAAACACTACAAAGTATTTTCATATTTTTTTTTAATGAAATTATCGTTTCATTTAGCTGTACTAACACTATGGAGCGTGAATAAAGCTAATAAAACGTTGTGAAAGATGATTTTTTTTCCTCAGGATGGATTTAATTTCTCGCCCATCATCAAGGGTTTACTCGTAGTTAGTACTATCGCCTGTCTTAGCTTTCGAGAGCGTTTCACAAACACCCGATATATTACATAGTAATTTCATGACGGTGTCAACTACGCAATTCCTAATAGAAAGAGAAAGATATAGGAAAAAATAGGAGAAAAAAGGAAAAGAAATATCAAACTATGTACCTTCTACCATTGGACGTGTTATTCAAGACTGATCCAATTCATTAATATATTTTTTTTGGGATATTGAAGTGTAAATTTTGATCGGTACGGTGGCTTGCCAAGAATTACTTTTAATTTTGTTTTTTATCAAATGCGGCTTGCTCTAATGGAATTTAGTAATAATGACATCCGGAGCCAATTCCTGCCATTGTAGCCATTTTAGTGCACGAGTGTGTGCGCAAGTACAGGTGCAATTCTATTCCCTCACGCTCATAACCCAACGGAGGGAGATCAGGCACAGACAGGACCGATGAAATTTCGTGCTCTCCGAGACATAGGGGAGAAACACCTCCAGCTTTGTCACTACTGGATGCTACTGAGAACTACTTGAAACCGAGACCACTTGATCAGCAATCATACTTACGACCTCACACCAAGGAGGCAGTCATATTAATTAGTATTAAAGTAAAGAGAAGTATTAATAGAAAATATATTATAATTACTGATTTCTAACCAGGGTTCGGATTGAATCCTTTTTGGGTAACTACGTCCAATTTTCAAGCGTATAAAATATTTTTTACAAATATTGAACAGTTATTCACAAATGCATATATTGTAATAGATCTTTTGTACTAGTACTCGATCTCGGAAAATCAGCGCGCCTCCGCCCTGCTATTCTGCAAGTACTCCTTCCTGAAATATTTGTTTAGGTGTTTGCATATTTTGATCCTTATCCATTCAGGGGCTAACTTTATAGAGAAATACTGAAAGAGAAATCAAATATAACAATGTATTTACAATTCACATTTATATATTATTTAAATCATATAATTTACCAATATCGGTTAATCGGAAAAGTTCAATAAATTCTAAGATCAAGCTTTGTCCATTCTTCTTTCTCAATTCCATCTGTCCTTCTTTAGAACTTCTTCTCAAAATCAGGAAAGTTAGCAACCAAAATAAAAGTTTAATAACATTTATAAATAAATTGGCAGATTCATCATGTCATAAACAGTTTATTTAATTTAAAAAAATACTATGATTGTTTAGTTTACTATTTTTAGGTAACAAAGTTTTTACCTAACGATCGACCCTTACGAATATAGAGATATAAGTAGAAAAACACGAAAGTCCAGCGGTGACCGTTATTGCGCATGTCTCGCTGATTGGCTCATGCGTATTGTTAGCACGTGCTTATTGGCTCTCCAGTCGCATTCGTGCAATTCAATTTGTTCGCGTCCCCTCCACGTTTTGTTCAGCGCTAGACTTACGTGTCGCGATTTGTAAAATCAGTTAAAATAATGCATAACAAAGCATTTTGGATTTAAAAGACAAAAAGGACAGAATGTTTGAGATTTCTTTAATAAATTTTGCTTCTCCATTTGCCTATATTACATATTCTGAACCTCCTCTACAAATTTGGCTGATTATTGCAAAATGACCCTGTATAACATGTAAATACTATAAATGTAAATACTAAAGAGATTTAAATTTATTACTACTTAAATGTCTTTGGTAAATACGCATATTAATTGTAGGACGTGAAGTGAGTGAGTAAGGAAATGCACTACCCGATATCACAACAATGTCCTCCAAACTGAATTTCTGATGCATGAAATTATGCTGTTGTACATCTTCTGCTTCAGTTTCCCTCTGCTGCCTCTTAGAATACTCACAGGAGAACATGGGGTTGTGGATTACCTTACGCTGACACTGAATCCTCTTACGGGTCAGTTTTGAGAGATTATAGAACTGGATTATGAATAGGCTGGTGTCTTTTTACCATAAGGAAATAATTGAGTGTATAAAGTGAACGAAGTAGAAATAATTTTTTTATATATATAAAATTAAATACTTTCAATAACAAAAGTTTTAATTTGAAAAAAAAAATACAAAGCGCTTAATAAAGAAATTTAATATAATTAATAGAATCAGGCGTTACTTTGCGGAAATCCATTATATAAAAGCTTTTAGAAAAATTTACTTCGCAAATATCCGCGTTATAAAATAAAATTATGTGTCTTACTTAGTATGAAGAGCACCTCCCGCCCTCCCTCAATTGCGTGCACAATACCCGTCACCACTAATCCCAGCACCGCTACTCCAAACACCACTACACTAGGCAAGACACACCACTGACGACAATACGACACGTGTTCCGCCTCTACACGAGGCACCCTCAGGTGATATAGACTCTACGGTGGCTAACCACTAAGTGAGCGGCGAGCCAAAACAACTGCCTTTTATAGAGACCGATGACGTAACCGCTCTCTACTTAAGGAGTGACCGACCGCGTCATGCGAAAACATGCGACCAATCACCGCCGGACTTACGCAGCCGTTTGTAAAATTAAAACATACCGCCGCGCAATGCCCGCCTACCCTCCAACCACGCAACCAATCGCCGATCACCGTGAGGGTGACAAATGACCATATTGCGAGGCTCTCTATTATTAGAGAGCAGGCTTAAAGATATTTAAGAGAGGTGAGTTAGTAACATTTGTTTGTTCATTCAGTAGTGCAACGGTACTATTTTTACTTTTTAATATATATTTGTTGTACAAGTATAGTGTGTGTGAGCGCAGACTTGCCTGCAGGCCGTGCAGCCAGTAGCCGGTGGTGTGGCGCACGCGGCCCAGCGTGGCGACGGCGTGGCGCGCGTAGGTGCGTGCGTCGGGCACGAGCGCGCCGGCGCGCAGCAGGCGCGGCGAGTACGCGTTCATCTTGGTGTACGAGTATTTGTGGTACGAGTATAGTGTGTGTGAGCGCAGACTTGCCTGCAGGCCGTGCAGCCAGTAGCCGGTGGTGTGGCGCACGCGGCCCAGCGTGGCGACGGCGTGGCGCGCGTAGGTGCGTGCGTCGGGCACGAACGCGCCGGCGCGCAGCAGGCGCGGCGAGAACGCGATCATCTTGGTGGCCAGGAACAGCGGCGCCACGTGCTGCACGTGCACGCCGTGCGCTGCCGCCTCCTCGCTCACCGCCAGCGTCAGGCTGCGCACGTATGCCTGCACGCACCACAATACCCTCCACTTTCATGGACGAACATCTTCTGAGGCTACACCTCAGGATGCACCTCGGCTCACAAACGCACTCAGTGAATTTCAAAATGATTTAACACTGTTTACGTAAATAGTTTTTTTTTGTGAATACTGGTTTAAATAGTTTTTGTTTATTGTTATTTGTTTTAAATATAGGATAAAAATGTTGTATAAATTTTGGTGTTTGGTGTGTGAACAGAAAATGTGTTGTATTAGCAATGCGACTTCGCTCCGGACACATTCCGTGCAGCAAGTTTGCTTTTGTGGCGGCGTTAATTTCTGAACGCACCACTTCAATTAAACACTGTAATGTAGATCTGGCAACATTGAGAGAGAGACATTATTATGACGCACAATCTGTAGACATATACGAGGTCTCTCAGTGTTTTCCACTCAATTCTGTGTTTTAGTTTAATATTGCTTTAAGATTGTAACGTGCGAGATGTTTAGTATAACTGAGTGATAATAAACCATTATTATTTAATGCATAGACTTTTATTGGAGTGAAGATTAAAAGTACTAAGTAGTACCCATACTACTACATTGGTGACCGCATCTTGAACTAAGTGCATCGCAACCGCAAAGGAGTACATTAACGGTGTTAACGTAATTTTTGGAACGAGCTTCAGTGAACATTTTCAGTAAGCAGTGTAGTATCACATAACAACACAAGATTACAATTTAATAATTTGTTGTCATCGCCATTACAAGCCGCAGAATTGCATCGATCCGATTGGCTTATCGTGGGCTTATCGTCGAAGCGGGAAATTCAAATCTGGACTTCACTTCGACATACATTGCTGCGTGTCATCGGGGATTCGACGTACATTGCTGCTCCTGCGTAATAATTATACATTGCGGCATGTTGAAAAAACATGTAGACTTACATTGCTGTTTTCGGTAATTCATTGCGTTTTTGTCTTTTTTATACAAAAAAAAAATAATCTTCGTGTCGATCTTATCATTCATTCTAAATATTTCACGTTAATTTTAATCTTAAATAAGATAATATATTACACATATAAATATATAAATAATTAAAATTAATTAAGTTCTTACAAAAATTGTTTTTGGTAGATAATTTTTTTTTCTGCGTGTTATGTGTAATTTTACATAATTATTGCCATTGCACTGGGTTGACTGAATTTTTTTTTGTAATAGTGTTCAGGTCTCTGTTTTACACATATCAACTGTATTTTATTTTTTTTGTATTGAAATTTTGTGATTTTATATTTAGATTAAGGGTGTCTATTGTTCTATTCCTATTGTTTATGTATGTAGTCATAAAAACTGAACATCACTCTTCCACACAGTTTAGCTCCATTAATTTCTTTAAGTAACATTAACTCACTACACAATTATCAGACATTACCATGACAGATAAAGCTGAACCTTCACCGACTGCCGATCCTAATATTGCCGAACAGATGTTTTTTTTTAAGACAGAGCTAGAGAGACTCGCTACAGTACTACATTCCACGCAACAGGAAAATGCTCTTCTTCGTGCACAAATCGAAGGTAAGCCTCTAAGAACAGAGGATACTCCCATAAACGAACTTTCCCCTCAAGTTTGTAAAGTAGCGCCTAAGGTACCTCCCTTTTGGCATCAGAAACCTGCCTTGTGGTTCGCACACATTGAAACCTAATTTCGTGTAGCGGGAATCACAGGGGACCAGACCATGTACGACCATGTCATTGGTCAACTGGATTTTAGGATTACAGCTGAGATTGAGGACATCGTTACAAATCCACCTAGGACTAACAAGTATGAACACCTAAAAACGGAAATCATACGTTGTTTATCACAATCTGAAGAAGAACGTGTTCGACAGCTTCTGAACGATGAGGAATTGGGCGATCGTAAGTCATCCCAATTCTTAAGACACTTACGTTCTCTAGCTGGGAGCACACTCATAGATGAGAGCATTTTGCGTCAACTTTTCATGCGCCGCCTGCCACAACATCTTCAGGCAATCCTTGCTGCAAGTGCTGACCCACTTGATGATATTGCAATTCGAGCGGACAAAATTCTCGAAGTAGCTCCTAGCCTTGCATCATCTTCGAGCCCGTTCGTACATGCAACTTCTGCATCTTCTTCAGGTCCTACATTTGACCTATGTGCCCTTGCTGCTCAGGTACAACAGCTGTCTGCAACAGTTGCAGCGCCTACTCGAACTCAAAAAAATCATCGTAGTCGAAGTCGAAGCAAGTCAAGGAACCGCACACGATCTGATGGTAAGTTATGCTGGTACCATTGGACGTTTAAAGAAAAGGCAAGCAAGTGCGTTAGTCCTTGTTCATGGCAAGCGGAAAACTGCCAAGCCAGTCAGTAGCGACGGCAACTGATTGTGCTAAACCAAGCCGTCACTTGTTTTTAACGGACAAAACCAGCAAGGTCAGATTTTTAATAGACACAGGTTCTGACCTATGCTGCTATCCTCATAGGTTGCTCGGTGGTCGAGCGTCTCCTACCAAGTATCAACTCAGTGCAGCCAACGGCAGCGCCATCAAGACATATGGTAGCGTATCGCTAAAACTTAACTTTGGGTTGCGGCGAGACTTCCACTGGCAATTCGTAGTGGCGGACGTCAGCACTCCCATTATAGGTTCGGATTTTCTTGCGCATTACCATCTGCTGCCCGACTGCCGCAATAAAAACGTTCTGGATGGAATAACCGGCCTTTCTGTTTCTGCATCTCTTGCCACTACGGATTAGGTTAGCCTAAAAACAATTACAGTCGATGCAGAATCACGGTTCAATAAAATTCTCGCCGAATTTCCATGTATAACACGGCCTCCAGGACTTCACAGAGACATTAAACATTCGACGGTACATTACATTAAAACGACAGATGGCCCACCAGTGTCATGTCGGCCACGTCGCCTCGCACCGCATAAGTTGGTGATTGCTAAACGTGAGTTCGATGAGATGCTTAGTAATGGCACCGCAAGACCATCCAAAAGTCCGTGGGCTTCTCCACTGCAATTGGTGCCCAAGAAGGTTTCTTGGCGACCATGCGGTGATTATCGTTGCTTAAATGAGCGAACCATCCCAGACCGCTATCCGTTGCGTCATTTTGGGGATTTTAGTAATAACATCGCTGGATCTACTGTTTTCAGTACGCTTGATCTGATAAGAGCTTACCAACAGATACCAGTCAACGACGAAGACGTATGTAAAACGGCGATCACGACTCCTTTTGGATTATTTGAATTCCCGTATATGACCTTCGGATTGCGCAATGCGGGACAAACGTTCCAACGCTTTATGGATGAGGTTTTGCGGTATTTGGATTTTTGTTTTCCGTATATCGATGATATACTCATATTTTCCCGCAATGAAGAAGAACACGCTTGTCATCTTCGCATTCTCTTTCAGAGGCTAGCCGATTACGGCATCGTCGTAAATCCTGCTAAGTGCGTACTGGGAGTAGACAGCGTCATCTTTTTAGGATACCGCGTTTCTAAAGACAGTATAAGTCCTCCGCCTGAACGGATAGCCGCATTAAAGGAGTACCCTCCCCCTAAGACAGTGCAGGGTCTTCGTAGGTTCCTGGGTATGATCAATTATTACAGACGATGTTTACCGCGTGCGGCTGAGTTGCAAGCGCCGTTGATAAACATATTAACTGATACAAAACTCAAGGGAGCAAAACCGGTACCTTGGACGCCAGAGTTGGAGTGTGCCTTTAATGCTTGTAAGGAAAATTTGGGACAAGCAACTCTACTCGCATATCCACAGCCTGATGCCTCCTTAGGTCTGTTCACAGACGCATCAAGTGTCCAGGTAGGTGCTTGTCTGCAGCAACGTGTAGGTAATGAATGGCAACCCCTTGCTTTTTTTAGTAAAAAGTTAACTGCTCGTCAATCAACCTGGCCTGCATATTAAAGAGAATTTTTAGCCATATACGAATCCGTGCAACACTTCAGACATATTTTGGAAGTGCAACAATATACAATTTTTACAGATCACAAGCCTCTTCTTTACGCTTTTACTCAGCGTCGGGAGAAACTACCTTCGGTACAGTTAAATCAAATTACCTTCATTTCGCAGTTCACGACTGATATTTCACATATTAAAGGTGTGGATAACATTGTGGCTGACACTATGTCGTGAATTGAGGCAATTTCGCTGGAGGATGACTTCGCCGACCTAGCTTTGTCGCAAAAAGACGATGAGGAACTTCAAAAACTTATTAGTGATGGCACTTCTCTTAAACTAGAGAAGGTTTTGCTGCCTGGGACTGATGTCACAATATTTTGTGACACTTCCACGGGTCAGCCACGTCCTTTCCTTACCGCTCCTTTCCGTCGGAAATACTTTGATAAACTCCACAATTTGAGTCATCCAGGTGTCCGTGCAACATCTCGTCTTCTCACAAAAAGGTTTGTTTGGCCTTCTATCCAGAAGGATGTTCGCGATTGGACTAAGACGTGTCTCTCATGCCAACGTAATAAGGTCAGCAGGCACGTTGTCTCTCCTTTAGCTAATTTCGCTGCACCTGCTGGCCGCTTCAGACACGTTCATGTTGATATTGTAGGTCCTCTTCCCGTCTGCGAAGGCTATCGCTATCTTTTGACGGCTGTAGATCGGTTCATACGATGGCCTGAAGCATGGCCAATGCGCGGTATCACCGCCGAGGAGACGGCTGACACCTTGGTGACTGGCTGGATATCGAGATTTGGTGTCCCTTCCCGTACCACTACAGATCAAGGTCGCCAGTTTGAGTCCGATTTATTTCGCAAACTTATGACACTTTTAGGCACTAAAAAGATACGAACGACTAGTTATCACCCGTGTGCGAATGGCATGGTCGAACGCCTGCATAGACAGCTTAAGGCTTCCCTGATGTGTCGCAACGAGCCCTGGATCAAAGCATTACCTGCTGTACTTCTTGGCATGCGTGCTGTGTTAAAAGAGGATCTCAAGGCTTCAGCAGCCGAACTTGTATACGGAGCGCCCTTACATCTTCCTGGAGAGATGATCGTTCCTTCGTCAGTTTCACAAGTATCTGATCCATTTGATTTTGTCTCACGGCTTAGAATTATGATGTCAGACTTGAGACCTGTACCTGCATCTCAACATTGAAAAAGAAAAGTTTTCCTGTTTAAAGACCTTTCCACCACTTCACACCTGTTCTTGCAAGCAGACCACGTGAAGCCGCCATTGGAATCACCTTACTCAGGACCATTCCAGGTTGTCAGTCGATCAGATAAGACTGTCACTATCGTCGTGGGAAACAAGGAAGTCGTCGTGAGCATTGATCGCGTTAAACCCGCATTCATCCTCGCACACACTCCACAATTTACACAATCTCAAAATCCTGATACATTTTTACCCTCTTCAGTTACGAATCAGTTACCTTCACACACACAAAATCCTCTCACTCAAAACACAAGTAATTCTGGCCATGACTCTTTAGCCCCATCACCCAAATACACTACACGGTCAGGTAGACGGGTTAAATTCGCTCGTCCTTTCGATCTTTGATCGATTACCTCTCTCCGTGGGGGGGTGATGTAGCGGCGTTAATTTCTTAACGCACCACTTCAATTAAACACTGTAATGTAGATCTGGCAACATTGAGAGAGAGACATTATTATGACGCACAATCTGTAGACATATACGAAGTCTCTCAGTGTTTTCCACTCAATTCTGTGTTTTAGTTTAATATTCCTTTAAGATTGTAACGTGCGAGATGTTTAGTATAACTGAGTGATAATAAACCATTAAATATTAAAAGTACTAAGTAGTACCCATACTACTACACTTTCATTATGAAAAAGAAACAATCACTAAATTGCGAAACATGCAACACAATCGACGACATACAACACTTGCTCGCGAAATGTTCTAAAAACCATCACGAGAGGAAACTGGTCGCCAAAACTGACATTAAAATGTATAACATAGGGGGATATCAAAGTATACTCTCTGAACCACTGTCAGATGCTTTTTTTTATAGGATAAGGGTGACAAACGAGCACACAGTCCACCTGATGGTATGTGGTTGCTGCGGCCCATAGACATCTACATCTATCCTTTATTACAAATCAAAATGTAGATGCGTTGTCACCCGTGAGGACTAAGATGGAATGCCTCATTTCCAGTAAAAAGGGCCTCTGGTTACCTGCACTCACCAAGCGAAACGCTGAGGTGAACCTCTACTTCGCGCTGGTTTTCTGTGAGGTCGTGGTACCATCCTGGTTCGAGTCGGCCCATCCGTGCGACAACAAAAGCTGCCGCGTGGTTCTGCCACTGTTAAAATGCTGCTCAAATAGTGTATCATTTATTAAGTATTGTATAAGTAATAAAATATTTTTTTGTGCTATTTAGTTATAAGGTACAATGGGACTGACATGTTAATAATAATGAAAGTCCCTTAAATAAAAAAAAAGTTTTAGTGTAATTTATATGTATATGTATATATCATAGAAAATTTATTCATTAACAATTTTGAAAATATAATAATGAAAAAACTCACCAATTAATTTACATACTGAAATCAATAAAGAATATTAATTTTAAATTATACCTCAGTCAGGTTTGGAGTTGTTTTACGTTCTTATTTTAAATAACTTCATTTCAGAGACGGTAAAAAATTAAAGTTAAAAATTTTAAAGTAAAACTATCGTAAATTAAATAAATAATTAAAAGGTATATATGTACTGTTATACCACATCGATGTTAGGACATCGGTTAACGCATCTCTTTCATGCTGCTGCGTCAGCTACGCAAGTCTTAGATCTCACGACGAACGCAAAGTCAGTCTCTTATGGTCCCCACACACGGTCAGTTATACTGATCAGTTTAATTGACTTACATCCAAAAACTTATCGTGAGTGTGAAATCTTAAGTTGAAATTTTTAACTGATTACAACGCACGGATTTTTTCGGGCATACTGTCAGTTAAAATGCTCAGTTGAACTGACGAACATCCAAAAACTGATCGTGAGTGTGAAATCTTAGGTTGAAATTTTTAACTGACGGCAACCCACATATTTTTTCGGGCGCACCGTAATCCGCTGGCTTCAGTTTATTTCAATTATTGGTAAGTACATACTTTATTAGTAGCTACTTACATTATTTATATGATGTTTAAATTTTATATTATTTTATATATTTAGAGAAGTTGGTTTGACGGAGGATGGAGAACAAGGTGATTGTAATGATGTCACCTGCCTTATGGTGGACTCAGAAGGTGGGTAAAGGATCTCAGTGATGCTACTACGTAGAACCATCGTGTTTGGACTCATTTTCAAATAGGTAAATGGAGACCTAGATGACTGTGATGATATCACCTTTATGATGGTGCACTCAGAATATGGGTATAGGATCTCAGTGACGGCACTAGATAGAAGGATCGTGTTTGAACTCATTTGAATGGGCTCATAAAGACCTAGGTGAATGTTCTGATCTCACCTATCTGATGGTGCAATCCGAAGGTGGGTATAGGATCTCAGTGACGGCACTAGATAGAAGGATCGTGTTTGAACTCATTTGAAAGGGCTCATAAAAACCTAGATGATTGTTATGACCTCACCTTTTTGATGGTGCTATCTGAAGGTGGATATAGGATCTCATTGGCGGCACTAGATAGAACGTTCGTGTTTGAACTCATTTGAAAGGGCTCATAACAACCTAGGTGACTGTTATGATTTCATCTTTCTGATGGTGCAATCCGAAGGTTGGTATAGGATCTTATTGGCGGCACTAGATAGAACGGTCGTGTTTGATCTCATTTGAAAGGGCTCATAAAGACTTAGGTGACTGTTATGACCTCACCTTTCTGATGGTGCAATGCGAAGGTGGGTATAGGATCTCAGTGGTGGCACTAGGTAGAACGATCGTGTTTGAACTCATTTGAAAGGGTTTATAAAGACCTAGTTTAATGTGAAAGAAGTAACTACACAAATAATATAAATATAATAAATAGTACAAACAGTATTATACTATAATAATTACCTTATAATGTTTTCAGGCAATGAAAAAAGCAGCAAAACTCCCAAGTAGGCACAAAATTAGAAATCAGCCATATATTTTACAGGCAATAAAATACAAGGCATAACGGAAAAAGCATAATCAACTACAACTAGAAGACGAAAATATCTGCGTATTTCGAGAAAATATACAAGCACCATTAACACCAATTCCTATAAATGACCAAGTTACCTGACCTGAGCATTTAGAATTCAATGATTTTTGACTGGAAGTAAGATTTTTAGATTTAGGAAATGAAACAATGTTGTATGTTAATGATTTATTATACGAATACTTGAATGAAACAAACTTTTCGGATTTTATTTTGTTTAATTTAACTTATTTTAATTCGTGATGTTTGGGTGCTTCAACTTTATTTTAGTATGTAACACGTCAAGAGCTCAATTAGATAAAAATAGAAAGCTACTACTAAACTAATCTGGTCATCATAAGACCTTCAGAATGTACCCATGCCCACGGATTATTTTGGGCTCACCGGAGTGCAATTTAGTATCAGTGGGGTGTCGCCCGCTCTACAGATATGTAATTTAATAAACAGGTAAAAATAAATAACACATCTATTAAATGAATAAAATTTACCATAATGAATGAAAACATCTTTTGAAGTGTTAATATATAGGAAACAATATATATATATATATATAAATATATATATATATATCTTCTTTATATATAAAAAGTACGTGTCACGTTGTTTGTCTATGATGTACTCCTAAACTACTGAACTGATTTCAATGAAATTTTTGGTCAATGTGCATTTTGGTCCAACTTAAAAGATAGGATAGCTTACATCTCAGTTTATAGTCGCAATACAATATTATTTTATTGAAAATTATTTGTCTATTATTTGACAGTCACAATTATCTGTATCTGTATAACAGATATCGTCATCTGACAGAATTGGATACCTCCAAACGATTCTGTCAGATGACGATATCTGTTGACTGGATTGAGTAAATATTTAATAGATGGCACTATGTTAAAAATGCAAACGTTTAATATAAGCTACAATTTAGTAGTATAACCACCACGCGGTGCTGTAAGTATTCAACAAATAGAACCGAATTAAAAAAAAATTGCAGACTGTGTGCAGTTTGGTCCAACTTGAGAGATAGGATAGTTTTTATTCCGATAAGTGACCCTCAATTTTTTTATTGCTAATTTCAGGAGTTTTTTTGGGAAAGCAAATGGTTGTTCGGAAAGGGCAGAATAACGTCTGCCTGGTCAGCTAGTATATATATATATATATATATATACATACACGAAACGAATTTCATTTCTCGATCGACGGAGCCGCAACCATGTGTGTTTGGTTTGCTTGCCTCCTATAAATTAAAAATATAATTTCCTATCGCCCGCGTGTAATTTATTACGATTGGATTTCATGAGTTTTAATTTTTTTCGCGGAACCCTAATTCTTTTTCTAAATTAAAAGCAGCGTAAGTTACTCCTCATAATATCAGATATCTGCCACTGAAGTCTCGTCAAAATTGGTTATCGGTTCAGCCGTTTCGGAGATTAGCCGGAACAAACAGAAAGACAGACAAAAATTTTAAACATTGTGTTTTTGTTATAAGTACCGTATGTACTTTCATATGCATTTAGTAAAAAACTGTTATTTTGACAATACAAACAGAACCTTCAATTTTTTTTATTTGTATAGATATATATTATTAGACAGGACAAATAAGATTTAGATGTTATTAAATATCATTTAATATATATATATATATATATATATATATATATATATATATATATATATATATATAAATATATATATATATGATATTTTATACGAGTCAAGCAATCCAAACGCGCACGGCTGCGTCTTCGTCGATCGAGAAATGAAATCCGTTCCGTTTGAACTAGGACTGTTGATAAAATATCGATATATCGAAAAATCTATTTTTTTATTTAGAAATATCGATATTTATTTCTAATATTTTTGGACCACATATAATGAAATAGAAGTTTGATATTGAAATATAGATATTCGACAGTTGATATATTTTTTAAATAATTTAATTTTTTTATCTTTTCACGTAAATCATTTAATCTACAACACCATCGTAAACTTAAATCCTAATCCTTGATGGACCCAATCTGCTATACTTTATTTATACTATATTATGTTTTTCATTATCCCCAGTTTATTTATTTGTTTATTATCTTAAAAAGAAATGTAATTTTGTATAGAATATCTCTGTGATATTAAAATTTCTATAATATATGAAAATTAGTACTACTTTACTTACTCTGAGTTTTGGCAGGAACTTGACCATCGATGGATGGTTGCTCCTGTTTAATCGTTTAAATAATCGTTTGAAGTGGATTTTTATCAAAGTGAGACGAAACAAGTGCTTTGATGTTGGTATAAGCCTCAAGTTATTCGTTAGATCGCTTAGGCGTTTTATGATTTACTTCCGTGCTATCAGAAATAGCTGTTAAATATTTAATTTCTTCAGCTACATCCGTAACATCTGAACGAATTATTTCTATAATCAATGTTTTAGTGCCCAATAATCGCAGTATTGAAACAGCTGAACATATAAAACAACGAGTATCTTGAAAACTTTTACTGAAAAATATTGGTACACATAATTGTCTTATTTAAATTAAACAATAATTAAAGTTAAAGTCTACATACGTCCCAATGCTGTGCACAGGCCTCTCCTCATTTCTGAGAGGGTTTTAGGGCAAGGAAGCGTCTGCCGCGCTGCCCCAATGCGTGTTGGCTAACTTCACGTTTTCGAAATTTTTATTTTATTTCGCAGACATGCAGGTTCCCTCACGATGTTTTTCTTCATCGCCGAGCACGTGGTAAATCAGCACTTAAAATTGCAATTAATTCATTTCATTGCTGCCGGCGGGGATCAAACCCGGGTTGCTCGCGTACTGTGAAATTTACAGCGAGCGCTAATCATCTGAGCTACCACGGCTCATTAATAATTAAGAACTATAACCTAACATTTTCATAAATTTATAATTTAATTTGTTTAATAAATTTACTAAATTATAAACTGTGTAAATCATTTTTAAGCAATAAGCATCGATATATTGCTTATGTTTTCGATATATAAAACTCCGATATTGATATTGTTACGAGCTTGGGGTTCGAGACAACTAAAACTGCCGAGTGAATTACCAAAATTGACACTTTAATTACAGAACACTTATTACAAATTAAGATCACCTAATAATAAAACACAATTATTCTACTGATCACTTTAGTTCGCAGTTGTATTGCTTCGAAGTATTCGCTTATATCGCCAATTCAATACTGACTCGGTCGTGGTCTATACCGGCTTTATATAGGGCCTCAGACAGTTTCCAGAACCTTCTACTGTAGAAACATCTCTATTATGTTCAAGTACATATCGGTCCCGAAATTTTTAGAAGGATCTTGACACTCCTAGTTCTGCTACTCGATACTAGAGGGCGCTAGTGGTTGTTGCTGTTGTTGTAGTTGTTGCCATATACAAGACATTAATAGTGGCGCGCAACACTGCCCCCTCCTAAGACATGCTCGTCCCGAGCATTATTGGCTCCATAATAGCGCGCCAGTCGATCCACATAGACGATCTTAGGAGTACCACTGGCATCTTTCTGTATCCGGTAGGTTACGTCGTTGATCCTTGTCACAGTACGGTACGGTCCGTCCCATTTAACTTGAAGCTTAGGAGCTTTCCCTTTGCTGCGAACTGGATGGTGTAACCACACTAGTGAACTATCGTCAAACCCTTTGTTGTTCATTTTGCGCTCATACCCTGTTTTCATCTTCTTAGACGTTTGCTGGCCCGACTATCTGACGTGCTCATAAATGTCATTCATTTTGTTCCGCAAGTCATTTGCATAATCGGTTATACTGCGTGGGGCATCAGGTGGTATTCCGGTGATCAGGTCTGCAGGCAGCCGTAATTCCCTCCCAAAGTTTGCGAAAGCTGGTGTCACTGATGAACTTTCGTGAACAGCGCTTCGATATGATAACAAAAATGGTTGTATGTGCCTGTCCCAGTCTCGTTGCCGTTTTTGAACAACTTTTGCTAGGTACCTCTCCAATGTCTGATTAAATCGTTCTACCATTTCATCAGATTGTGTTTTGTAAGAAGTTGTTCTTGTTTTATGAGTACCCATAACTCGGCAAGTTACTTGGAATATTTGAGACTCAAAATTCCGTCCTTGATCGCTGTGAATTTCTAAAGGTACTCCAAAACGACAGAAGACTTCATGAGCTAGTTTATCTGCAACTGTTGAAGCTTCTTGGTATGGAATGGCGAAGACTTCTGGCCACTTAGTGGAGTAATACATCACAACCATGAAATACTTGTTACCACTTTCACTTTCCGGAAACGGCCCCACAACGTCAATACCTATCCTCTCCCATGGTGCACCAACATTGTGCAATTTCAATGCGCCTCTACAACGAGCTTGAGGTTCCTTTACAGCCGCACAACTTGTATATTTGCGGCTCCAGTCCTGGACATCGTCATGACAGTGGACCCAGTAAAACCATTCTCGGATCTTCAGTAGAGTTCGTTTAACTCCCAGATGGCCTCCTGAACCACCATTATGGTACAGCTGTAGAACATCCGGTACTTTAACCTTAGGGACAACCATTTGCAAATGACAACTGTTTCCCCGATCATTTTCCTATTTACGGCACAGGACTCCATCCTGAATCAGCAAGCTGTCCCATTAGGCCCAATACCTTTTCGTGGTCAAACTCATCGCTGAGACGTCGCTCCATTTGGGCTTAGGAGCACTGGCCTTCATCCATTCCAGAATCGGCTTAATGTCCGAATCTTCCTGCTGTGCAGATACTACACTTTCTTACCCTCTTGCCTAGTACAATACTTGCAATCTTCAGGGCAAGGTCTTCTTGACAATGCATCTGCATTGCCATAAGATTTCCCGCTGTGATGTTTGATTACAAAGTCGTATTCCTGCAGTAGTTCAATCCATCTCGCAACTTGTCCTTCCGGATTTTTGAACTGCAATAGCCATTTCAGTGCAGTAAGTCAGTTCCTAAGTGAAATTTCCGCCCCAGAAGATATTTGCTAAAATGCTGCAAGGACTTTACCACAGCAAGCAATTCTCGTCTTGTGACACAATAGTTCCTTTCCGGCTTTGACAACGACTTGCTGAAGTACGCTATCGCAACTTCTTGATCACCATTCCGTTGAGACAACACACCGCCAAGTCATATATCACTTGTGTCTGTGTCAAATATAAATTACTTGCCCGCATCAGTGTACACCAAAATAGGTGTTTTGCACAGACTGTCCATGAGCTCCTGGAATGCGATATCGCAACTGAAATGTTGCTTCTCCTCGATTAGCTTGTGCAGAGGTTTGGCTATATCTGCAAAGTTCTTCACAAATCGTCGATAATAGGAGCACAAACCCAAAAATGCTCTAACCTGTGTCTTGTCTTTTGGAACCGGCCAATCCTTGACAGCGGCAATTTTCTGTGGATCCGTGCGGATACCTTCTTCCGACACTACATACCCCAAAAAGCTAACTTGCCATTAGAATAGTGACCATTTCTTCAGACACAACTTGAGGTTGGCACTCTGGATCTTCATGAGCACGCGTTCCAGGGTTTGAAGGTGTTCCTCAAATGTACTAGCTACGATGATGATGTCATCCAAGTAGACCAGACAGGAATCGCCAATTAACCCGGTAAGTACAAGCTCCATCAACCTTTCAAACATTGCTAGAACATTGCACAATCCAAACGGCATGACTTTAAATTGTCACAGACCCTTTCCTGTGGAGAATGCAGGTTTCTCCTTGTCTTTAGGGTCAATTTCAACCTGACAGAAGCCACTTTTCAGGTCCAGCGTACTAAACCACTTCACGCCTGGAAGCATGTCCAGCGTGTCATCAATTATTGGCAAGGGATAACTGTCCTTCTTTGTAACGTCGTTCAGACGGCGGTAGTCAATACAAAACCGCATGCTGCCGTCCTTTTTCTTTACCAGCACCACAGGTGAACACCATGGAATAGATGAAGGTTGAATAACACCATCCTTCACCATTCCCTCAATCATGGTTTCCACTTCCTTTTCTCGTGCTACAGGCAATCTTCTTGGCCGTTGACGGATACGCAATTCTTCTCCTGTGTTTATTTTGTGTTGAACTAAGCGAGTCTTTCCTATGTCAGTATCGTTTGACGAGAAAACATCGGCGTACTTGAGTAAAAAGTTCTTCGCCTTGACCATTTCATTCGGGGAGAGAACGCCGCGACAGTCTTCTAAAAGTGTGGTCACTCTCATTTGTCCATCCTTGCTGGGGGTCCCAGTCGATAGATATTGATACCGACGCAACCAATCCACTTCTTCCCTAGTACCAACCAATGTGCCTTTTCCTATAATCTGTTCCTGATCATAAAGGTTCAGCACACGTACTCCTGAGATGTCGGCGGTTCTGATCAAGGTTCGAGCCACTTTCCATGGAAGGTCATTGTCTACCCTTACTACGAGTACACAACGAAGAGTTTGCCCAGGATTCCGAGGAAGACTAACCGGCACAATCATTTCCGATCTCGGCGGAAGAACAATCTTCTTAAGGCTGTACACATTCCCTGGTAATGCCCCTTCCACGAAAAGTTCCTATTGTCCACATTTTAAAACACATTGCTTAACGTCGATCTCACAACAATTTTTCCTCATAAAGTCTAGGCCCAGGATGCAGTCGTCCATTATATCAGCCACGATGACATTATGCAGATAGATCATGTTGCCTAGCTTCAACTCCATCTCCTTTTTTCCACGGACGGGTATGCGCTGACCGGTAGCTGTCACCAAATTAATGCGTTCTCGATTGTATGCGGAGTCCCCAAGGAACTGACTTATAAGTTGGGAACTGACAACCGTGCAAGAGGCTCCAATGTCGATGGTCCGTTTACACGGAGTTCCGTTGACCTCGCCCTTGATGGTTAGGCTGTTCCAGTCATGGGTTTGTGAGTTCGAAATCCTTGTGGCTCTTTTAACATCAGCCAGAATCCGCCTCGTCCTGGCTCTTACTCGTTTCCATGCTGGAGCTGGGTGGTGCTGTTAGACGCACTACCCTTTCGAGCTCGACCACCTTCCTTTTCTACAGTTCGCTTAGGGCAGCTGGATCGAAGATGGCGCCTTTCCCCACAGCCGTAGCACCTAGGGCTGTATCTTTTATTGCGTTCGCGAATTGTAGCTGCTAAAATCTCCCTGACGCGATGGGAACGATAATCCTGTCGCACAGCTTCCACCTCCAGTGCATGGGCCAACGCGTCCTTAAGCGTGTCCTGGCGAGCGATCCTCACAGCAGATCTGACTCAAAGGTCGCGGATGCCGTTGATGAATGTCTGCACCAGGTTCTCTACAATGAGCGTAGGTACAGACTGGTATGCTTTTCGAACGAGCTTCTCCACCTCAAGTGCCCACTGCTGCAGGTTTTCGTTGCTGTGTTGCACGCGATCTTTCAACTGCGCACGAAAGACGTGTTCCAGGTGAGCGTCACCTTATCTCGCCTCCAATGCCTCAAGGAGCTGCTCTTAAGTTACTTCCTTACCGAGAGCTTCCAGAACAGTTAAGGCCTGGGGTACGCAGACCTAGTGTAAGAGCAGTCATGGCCTGACTTTTATTTCAGCCGTTCTCTTTCATGACAGTCTCGAACTGGATTTTGAAGGCCGACCAGGAAGAAATCCCGTCGAACGGCGGCACTTTGAATCCAAGTAGCGAAGGTGTTGTAGCTACCACGGGAGCTGTAATTCCATCCCCAAGTTTGAGGTCGTCCAGCGTTTTTTTCATGTCAGCCATCACGTTGTCAACTGATTGTTCACTTGGTTGACTCGGGTTTCAGCTTCCGACAGGCGGTTGTCATGTTGAGCAACCCTATCCTTTACCTCCCTTATCTCTTTCCCGAAGGTAGCGTGAAGGTCCTTCATGAGGAGCATCTGCTTTTCTATACCACGCTGCAGCTGCTCTTCCAACCGACGGGCCTGTTTCTCCTGTTGGCGGGCCTGTTCCTCCTGTTGGCGGGTCTATTCCTCCTGTCGGCGGGCCTGCTTCTGCAGCATCATCATCAGAGCACCTAAGTCAGGTGCTGCAAATGCAGAAGCTGCTGACGAGCCAGCCTCCGTGGTCGGCAGCTGGCCCTCCGACGTCTGCGACGTTGCACCACCAAATCGTCTCTGGTCCGTCTCATGTTGGCGTTGACTTCGGCTACGAATACCCTCCATGTCGTATTTAGGTAAAATCGGCATGATTTGATCCCACTTCTGACACCAATTGTTACGAGTTTGGGGTTCGAGACAACTAAAACTGCCGAGTGTATTACCAAAATTGACACTTTATTTACAGAACACTAATTACAACTTAAGATCACCTAATAATAAAACACAATTATTCTACTGATCACTTTAGTTCGCAGTTGTATCGCTTCGAAGTATTCGCTTATATCGCCAATTCAATACTGACTCGGTCGTGGTCTATACCGGCTTTATATAGGGCCTCAGACAGTTTCCAGAACCTTCTACTGTAGAAACATCTCTATTATGTTCAAGTACATATCGGTCCCGAAATTTCTAGAAGGATCTTGACTCTCCTAGTCCTGCTACTCGATACTAGAGGGCACTAGTGGTAGCTATTGTTGCCATATACAAGACATTAATAGTGGCGTGCAACAATATATTTATAATTATCGATACATCGAAAATCCTATATATTATTATATTATTTTAGTTATAATAACCTTATAACTTTTAAAAATATCAACAGTCCTAGTTTGAACCGACCAGTTGGAATGATCAGTTGAAGTGATCGTGTGTGTCGAACTTGTTTTGGATGAAATCCGTTTGAAATGATCAGTTGAACTGATGTCAGTTTAACTGAGCTTATGTGGGGACCATTGTACTACATCGATGTTAGGACATCGATTAACGCATCTCTTTCATGCTGCTGCGTCAGCTACGTAAGTTCTATATAACCGATCTCCTGACGAACGCAAAGTCAGTCTCTTATACTACATAGATGTTAGGACATCGGTTAACGCATCTCTTTCATGCTCCTACATCAGCTACGTAAATCCTATATAACAGAAAGCCCCACCCCCCAAGTCAAAGCCAGTCCCAGGTTGTATTTAGTGGGTAGGCACTTATGTTTTCATAGTGATTCCCACATAACCACGCAGCCGGCTGCGTGGTATGCTAAGAGCATTCACCACCTTTCTCCACCTCTTTCCGGAGGGTAGCCCTTTACTTTGCTTCTGGGCGCAAAAAAAAGTACGCAAAGTCAGTTTCAATTTAACCTTCAATGAGTCTCGTTCCAATCTCAGTCTCATTCAATCGTGTCGGATCTTTACTATATCATTACTATATCGTTATTCTAATCCTTAATTATTTCTTTATGTTAAGTTTACTTTTTTTATAGGAGAGGGGGCAAACGAGCATGCGGCTCACCTGATGGTAAGTGACTACCGGCGCCCATGAACAACTGCAACACCAGGGAGGGAATTGCAGATGCGTTGCCGGCCTTTTAAATAGGAGTACGCTCTTTACTATATCTCAATTTTAATTTTACGGTAATATAACATACATACATACATACATATACTCACGCCTCTTTCCCGTAGGGGTAGGCAGAGACCACTTCTTTCCACTTGCTACGATCCTTACATACTTGTTTCGCTTCGTCCACTTTCATTATTCCCTTCATACATGCTCTACGGTTTAGGGTACTATTGACCTGGCCTTTTTTCAAGACGTCCCTGATTTGGTCTAGAAATGTCCGCCTAGGTCTACCCCTTCCAACACTTTCATTCACACTCGCCTTATACACTTTTTTCGTCAATCGTTCTTCATTCATTCTCTCGACATGACCAAACCATCTCAGCATACCTTTCTCAATTTTTGTCACTACATCTTCTTTCAGACCACAACGTTTCCTTATCTCACTATTTCTTATCCTGTCACTCAGTTTAACTCCTATCATACTTCTTAATGCTCTCATCTCAACTGCATTTATTCTGCTTTCATGTTTCTTCTGCCATACCCAACTTTCACTTCCGTACATGAGTGTCGGAACCAACACCCCTTCATGCACAGCCAAACGAGCCTTGTTAGACACCTTCCGACTGCTCATAAAGGAGTTCAAAGCTCCACTCACTATGTTTCCTGCATTCACTCTTCTTTCGATATCACTCTCACACTTTCCATCTCTTGTAAACTTTGACCCCAGATACACAAACTCTCACAAACTCAATATAACATGTTAGGTAACAAATAGTTTTAAAAAAAAGCAAGCTCTATCCACGGTTCCGTATAACAGTAACGTATTTTTTACTCTTTGGTAATAGCCCTAGGTAACCACAGAATATCGTCCGTGTCCTAGGAAGGGGAAAAGATGCAAAGCTATACGGACACTTGCAGGCAGTGATAAAATTTAATTAAGTTTGCGTGCGTGATATTATGATTGTATCAGCAGATATATCAATTTACAGAATATCAGCGTAAAATAGCAGCTTAATTTATATATAGCGAAAGCTGCCGTGTTTCGTATGGTGAGTGTAGAGAGCCGGAGACCCGTTTTACTGGAAACTAGGCATTTCACTTAATCCTCAGGGGCGACACGCATCTGCATTTTGATTTGTAATGGAGGATAAATGTAGATGTCTATGGGCCACATCATCCACTTACCGTCAGGTGAACTGTGAGGTCTTTTGTCACCCTTATTCAATAAAAAAATTATATAGGCTAAAAACTTCGGCAAGTATTAAAGAAAAGTTTATATTTATGTTTATATATGTGTGTATCAAAGAAAACAATCGAATCGGATTCTCTTTTTATATTAGGTTGTATCAGCAATAAAAATATCGCCGATGCTGTTAGGCTGCACTAAAAGTATCGGGAATGGAATATTTCCACTGTTCCTGTCATATTAACATTTTTTTAATTGAAGACTCCTTGACTTAAAAAATTTAATACCGTTTATTTATTTAAAAAAAGATTCTCGGTCTTGTCACAAGGTTTTGTCAAACTTGTTTAGTCGTTGAAAAAATGGAATTGCCTCGAGGAAATTCAAGAGCGATGATTTATTATGACTTTCGAAGTGGTTTAACACAAAAACAGTCTGTTGACCGGATGATTTCTGCATTTGGTGATGAAGCCCCATCCAAATCCACAATTTATCGCTGGTTTGCTGAATTTCAACGTGGACGAGTCAAGCTCAGGGATGATCGCCGTCAAAGTCGTCCAAAAACTGCAGTCGCCCAAGAAAACGTTGATGCTGTGCGTAAGCTGATTAAGGAAGATCGACATGTGACATACTGCGAAATTCAGGCAACTTTAGACATTGGCATGAGTCAAATACAAATAATCTTGCATGAAAAATTAGGTGTAAAAAAGTTGTTTTCCCGATGGATACCGCATTCGCTCTGTGAAGAGCAAAAAGCGGCTCGCGTTACTTGGTGCGTCAGAACTCTCGAAAGATTCCACGCAGGATCCTCAAATGATGTATACAATATCGTATCAGGTGACGAATCCTAGATATATGCGTACGAACCCGAAACAAAAAACCAGTCACGAGTTTGGGTGTTCGAAAATGAGTTAAAGCCAACAAAAATTGTTCGTTCACGGAGTGTTGCAAAAAAATGATGGCCACGTTTTTCTCCAAAACCGGCCATGTAACGATTATTCCTCTTGAGGGACAAAGAACGGTTAATGTAGAATAGCAAGCTAGCATTTGTTTGCCACAGGTCATTTCTGAACTCCGTAAAGAGAACTGCAACCGCCGCATCATCCTCCATCACGACAATGCGAGTTCTCACACCGCACACAGAACAAAAGAGTTTTTAAAGCAAGAAAACAAGCAACCTAAGCCCTTATGATTTCTATATTTTTCCTAAAATAAAGAATAAATTGCTTGGAAAGAGATTTTTATCACCAGAAGAAGCTGTGGACGTCTACAAAACGGCCATTTTGGAGACCCCAACTTCCGAATGGAATGGTTGCTTCAATGATTGGTTCCATCGTATGGAAAAATGTGTCAAATTTCGCGGAGAATACTTCGAAAAGCAATAAATACATTTTTAAATAGTAATGTTGTGTCACTTCCTTGATTCCCGAAATTTTCAGTGCCGCCCTCGATCGCCATTATATCATTATCGGATGCATCCCTAACATTTAATTACACAAACATATTTAATTATAATTTAATGCTATGATGGCTCTGGTAGCATAGAGCTGCGGTTGCTCGGGGGCTAAGCGGCAGCAGTAAATTTCCCCACCGCCTATAATTAAATAGTTAATTGCAATTTTAAGCTTGATTTAACGCGTATTACGTGGTAATCGTAAGAGTCTACTAAAATGTCACTGATCTCATGGCTTCCGATAGATAGCGGTATACCCATCTCGTTTACGCCAGACGTAAAATACCTAAGCTGGAGATAGGCAGTAGCGTCAAAACTGCGGAAAGTCTAGTGCAGATATCGACCGCCTGCCAAGCGGGATGTTTAAAATTCTCCCATCAACGTGAAAGGGTCATGTCCAGCCGTGGACTTTACGATTTCATGATGCAAAAGAAGTGTTACGGCCTACGGCTGCCCCTACAAAGATCGAATACCCCGGGGCCCATTGAGCGGGAATCCAACGAGCAGACGCAGGTCGGGCCTCCAAAGTGGCCACGTGGAAATCTCTAATTATACTGAACCATATGGGAGAGACTAGGGAATATAGTACGTACCTGTCTCCGAATCTAGGACCGCCCCAAGGCTCGGGCAGGCTGCATGTGGGTGTCGGGTGCATGGGAAGTAATGGTTAGTGATGTGTAAATATGTGGGGCCTGGGCAAGCATAGGCGACCAGCAGCGGCCGAGTTCCAGGCTGCTCCAAAATGCTGCATCGCTCCAAACTGCTCCATCGCCGGACCACTTCTTTCTTCACTGTCACTAATTCAGTCTCTTAGCTTTATTGTACACTTAACTAACTTCAATTCGCCTAATTCCACACTCATCGCAGAATCGAACACGTGATACTCGACACGGCAAGGACAGTAGCGCAAGATTCAAAATACGCCTCGTTGACACGCAAGTTAATCTAACTAGGCAACCAAACACAAAAAGGCACTACACGCGATGACACAATTATAACGATATCCTGACAAAAAACCGGGAAAAGCTCTCAAACAAGGAATGCGCGGCTCGAATCCGACTCCGTTTATCTCCTCGACGCACATACAAAATTCCTCACTCTCGCACGAATTAAATATCGCACAATTTACATATCTACGTGACGAAGAAACACGCACTTCATCTAGCTAATATGCACAATTACTTTCAACGAAGTTACTTAAACCGTAAAACCCCATAAAGGCCTCTTGTACAGGAACTTAAACCCGATACCACCAAATCCGAGGCGGTTTTCACGAAACCCAATTATGTAGCGAAGCCACGCGCCCAATATCCAAATTCTAGACCCTAATCAACCAAAAACCGGTCTCGCGCGAACTTCTGCAGCGATAGCCGAAACACTCGGCTTAATCGGGTCGCTGCTAGCAAGCTACTGATTCGCACTCGCGTACTGCCTATACGCCACCTGTCGAGCAACGCACACGGTAGTGGGGAAAGGGTGACCTTTACAAAGTCAGCGGGCGGACACGAGTGGAATGCAAATTTCAAATATTAATTGTTTGGCCTAAACAAGAAGAATTTATGAATTATTTCCAAAAGAAATAGCTTCACCTTGGACGCAGCGTAGACCGCCATGAGGGGTGCTGGCTGCAACTCGGAGCCCGAAGAGATGTTGACTATAGCGCCGCGGCCGCGCTCCATCATGCGCGGCAGCACAATCCGCGTCATCAACGTCACCGCTCCCACATTCACATTGATGATCTCCCATAACTTCGTCTGCGGCACTTCCCACAGCCACGTTGGATATTCATATAGAACCCCCACATTGTTCACTGAAGCACACAAATATGCTTAGATTCAAATATATATAAGTAAATATATACATTAAAATGAAATTTAATATATAGCGTGCGGATTGGAAATGTAGTTTTTGGATAGGAGATGCTGTGGCCCGAAAACATTTACGTCTATCCTTGGTTAAGAATTAAAATGCAGATGTGTTGTCACCCTTGAGGACTAAGATGGAATGCCTCGTTCCAGTAAAAAAGTTCTCCGGTTCTGTACACTCACCATTGCTGCTATTTTAAGCTGGTATTCTTTGGTATTCTGTGAATGCGTGGTCCTTCTCCGATAGAAATTACAAAACACTGGTATAGCGATCTGATATGATACGCATACCAGGTATAACGAGTCAGGAAGTAGGCGGGATTGCAACTCCGTCCTTTGAAAAGCACGGAAAGCCGTTGCTCCTTCGCCTGATATGTTTTCAGTCGTCATTCTTGATTGAGGGTATTTTTACAACACAGTACTTGTACGCCCGATGCCCACCGATCACCTACCTAAAATTCCAAGAGGCACATCTTTGAGCTGCTCCTCGATATTTCGGTACACTTCGGTACCGGCGCTGAAGTCGGCCACAATAGTCTTTGTTTTCACGCTGTACTGTTTTTCTGTAA
Organism: Parnassius glacialis; assembly: GCA_033319125.1. Classification (NCBI taxonomy): domain Eukaryota; kingdom Metazoa; phylum Arthropoda; class Insecta; order Lepidoptera; family Papilionidae; genus Parnassius; species Parnassius glacialis. The sequence continues at coordinate 51,601,490 of JAVANC010000017.1, forward strand.
CCAACAATCGAATTTAGGGAGTTAAATCAATGCGATTTTTTTATATCATAGAAGACATGAGTACATCTTTCTATATATATATATATATATATATATATATATATAAAAATCAATTGCTGTACGTTAGTCTCGCTAAAACTCAAAAACGGTACGACCGATTTTGATGACTTTTTTTGTGTGTTTGAATGGATCCCTATGGCTTATAGCTTCCTTATAGCTTAACCACTGCGCTATAGAATAATTAGTATTTTACTGTCTCTCTACACCCAGGGGCACCTCAGGGCAAACGCAGCATTGGAAGCTCTACTGTTTTGCGGGCATTCAATCTTAATCTTTAGTTCAAAACACATGAGCAGCCTTCTTTGTTTAAAAATGCTTGCTAGGTGCAATGTCTGCAGCAGTACCGGTACTATTATGTATTATGTGCTATAAGGTAACACCCACACACACTTAGGTCCTTCATCACTCCAACGTCTGAAAAACGGGCTTCAAATTGGTTTGAAAAGGATCGTCCCAACTAATTTCGAAAATCGGAAGTTTACTCACAAGCTTAATGTATAAATCTGGTCGTAAATAGGCTTATAACAGCTGGAGTAATGTCTCGCACAAAATAATATAAAGGAATTTATTGATGATAATAACCCCTGGCAATGACGTGATTGCTACCAAGCTATTTCTTATTTGTTTTGTGTTAATTGTGAAATATACGAGTACATGAGCGTAAGCTGTAATTAAAAAAAAAGTCCCGCTGGGTTTTTTTGCTAGCTGTTCTCCGGACAGAGGTTTATTCCGCACCAGTGGTAATTAAACAACACATTGACTTTTAATAAGTATTATTTATAATTTACATTGAATAAAAAAAGTTTGTTTCTGTTTCTATACTAAGACACTTTTCGAATAAAATGTTTTTCAAGGTTTTATTACGCTTTAGAATGTTTAAAATTGCGTCGTAAAATGTGTAAACGAACTGATGTCCTTCTACACGTAAAAATGAGCAAAGAAATAATAAACCGAGTCCGCCTGGGCAGGTACAAATATGAGCATCTGTACACAGTACAATTACTTTTTATTTTATACTTTTTATTTACTTAATATTTGCTTTCTTTTTTATGTCAGTTTTGAAGCGAGAGGATATGTCGGGATCATGCTAAATAGTCCGTAGTGTCTACCTACCCCTGCAGATGGCAGTCGTGAGAGTTTATATTTATCTCTTATGTCTGACGTAAACGAAATGGTATGCCGCCTTCCATTGGTTTCATCACCATTGGGACTTTTCAGACTTTTCCCATAGTCGCCTCTTACGACACTCACGGGACGGGACGAAATGGTAAATAATGTGGTCTCTCATCTTGCGGTCCTCCTTAATCCCTTAATAGAGTTTTTACACTCTGAAAATATTTTTAGACATGTCTTGCGATTTTAGATAAGTCATTAATAATTTTACTTTGTTTCGGTCAGGCTTACGAGTAATATTTAGAAAAACCTATACGAGATCACGCCACTTGTCTTGCTTTTTTGTCAAATTTTCTTAGTTGTACTATCTTTATATATTTAAACGATATTTGTAAAAGCCGCTTCACAGATTTTGATGGTGCTTAGCTCCAGTGTATTAAAAAATAAAATAAAAGGACTTTAACTGTCATCGGATTTAATAGAAATAATCGGACTAACTTGAAAGTAACATTCTTTCTCGGTTAACTAATCTCATAGATATTATAATTTTAAACAAAATCGAATTCATAACATTGGTACCACGACCTCACAGAATACCAGCGTGAAGTAGAGGTTTACCTCTGCGTTTCGCTTGGTGAGTGCAGGTGGCCGGAGGCCCTTTTTACTGGAAATGAGGCATTCCATCTTAGTCCTCACGGGTGACAACGCATCTGCATTTTGATTCGCAAACGAGGATAGATGTAGATGTCTATGGGCCGCAGCAACCACTTACCATCAGGTGGACTGTGTGCTCGTTTGTCACCCTTATCCTATAAAAAAAAATTCTCCTTGCTTGAAGTCGGCGAAAATGCAATTAAAAAGAGCTCTTACTTATCTCCCGGGCTACGTTGTTTAGCTTCTCCTCATTTCGACTGATGAGGACAATGTTTAGGCCTCGTTGTGCTAGTTCCATGGCGTATTCCTTGCCGATTCCATCCGTGCTGCCTGTGACAACTGAAAATGCAAATTATCTATGTTTAATAATTGTTTTTTATGTATACGGGACAACTACCACTCCTGAACGAAGTTCTGACGACCAACATATGGCGGTAGATACAACCATTTGAAACCATATTAGAAGCAGCTTTATAAAGGCTGATAAAGAAAGGCTTTTACCACTGACTGATTTGCAAAGCGTCAATTATATTTGTGGTGTTAAAAATTATTATAAATTGCAATTAACAATATTATTGATACCAACGGGGACCAAGCACGGGTTGCTCACATACTATGAAATTTAATATTTTTTTTTAAATTGCGCAAAAGTGAACGTGAAATGACGCAGCGTCCCTTTCAGAGTACAGGGTATTTATTACACATATGGTACAGGCCTACTCTTATTTTTGCTAGAGATAGCATGAAAATATACCAACGCTGCGCGGCCCCCTACAAGAGGTTAATTCGGTGAGGTTGTCACAATCTATACCTATATATCTATATTCTATATATCTACCGATCTAGAAAGTTAAGTACCTAGTTACTGACGCCTTAGTTACAGATTTATTATTTGATTAGTGCCCGACCAAAGTTTCGCAGTTTTAGATTTTTCCGCGTATAATATCAATAACCTTAAAAACCTTTAGTGTAAGTACACCTCCCAGTACTAGTGACTGACTATTAATAAAAGATCAGCATATACTGGTTCTTAGTTAAACATTTGGTCGATATAAAAATAAATTGAAAATAGCAGCACTTCTCATTGTCACTATTTCATTAATAATGCCTAATTTTCAGATTTCAAACTAGCTTCCCGATGAGTTAGACTTGAAACAATTTCCATGCCATTTCGAATTATAAGGAATTATTTTCAAATATCTTTCCGAATTTCGAAAATTAAAAAAAATTAAGGTGTACTTATTTTAAACTTAATATTTCTGAAACTAAAATAAATAGTTACAAGTGGTGTAGAAAACCGCAAAACTGTTTAAAGACCTATTTAATGATGTTTTACTTATTGCGCCGTGACAATTTAGCATAAACAAACAGAATACATTTTTTGGGATTTTACAAGGACAGCGGGACGCTAGGTAATTCTTGTTTATGTTTATAAGAGTGAAAAATCAACCTTGGTATCTCTATATCTCGACATATGTTGACATAACAACTTTTACATTGATTTCGAAATATATTACTTAATGTAGTGCAACAACTATAGATAAAATTTTTACAAATGTTAAGCCATTGTATAAAATTATAATTCAAAAATTGAGTTCTGATTACTGTGGACAGTTACTTTCGTTACCTTATGTTCATAAAAAGCAAGTAGATGAAAACATTGTTTTTGTTCAAGAAAATGCCCTTGGAGAAGTTTAGAAGTAATATAGTGAAGAAACTTCCATTACTTTCATTCCAAAATATTCCAATTTTTTTATATGGAAGACTGTTTCAGCTTATATGCAATGAATTTGATAATATTTTTACTTTAAAAAAAATCTCTTTGAACAGGCGAAAGGCATTCGCCTTGAATACAAGAATCATGTTCATTCATTGAATAATAGATGAGCGACAGTAGGACCATGAAATGTCATATAACCCTAGCGTCCAATTTAGTGAATATTTAAAAAAAAATATTCAAAATATTTAAAGGGGTGTGCTCCACATCCCAGTCTTTGCATTTGAGCAACAGAATTAAGACGGCTTCTAATAAAATTAAAATGACGTGGAGTATAATTAAAAGTGAAACTGGTAAACTCAAATCTCGCAATTCAAACTAACGGTTAAGTTTTAACAACAAATTAACTGAATCAGATCAGGATGTTGCAATGGTTTTTGAGAAATATTTTACTGATATTGCGATCTTAACCACTAAGTCACTAAATTCTTCTACTGCCGTCACCAAATCATTACTTAAACAAAATGTAAATGCGTGTACAAAGAATTTTGCGTTCCATAAAATATCACCAAAAGATATTGTTAAATATTTTAAAAACTGCAGACCTGTGGGGGATTTCCGTTAAAGTTATTGCATCAATAATAGATATAATCGCTCCTCAACTAGCTATTGTTTTTAATACTAGTATTGAATATGACTTTTGATTGACTATTGAATTGAATATTAATAGTGGTAGAGCCACGCGGCAGCTTTTGCTGTCGCACGGATGGGCCGGCTCGAACCGGGGTGGTACCACGACCTCACAGAAAACCAGCGTGAAGTAGAGGTTCACCTCTGCGTTTCGCTTGGTGAGTGCAGGTGGCCGGAGGCCCTTTTTACTGGAAATGAGGCATTCCATCTTAGTCCTCACGGGTGACAATGCATCTACATTTTGATTTGTAATAGAGGATAGATGTAGATGTCTATGGGCCGCAGCAACCACTTACCATCAGGTGGACTGTGTGTTCGTTTGTCACTCTTATCCTATAAAAAAAAATATGGTGTGTTTCCTAATTTAATGAAGCATAGTAAAGTAATACATTTATTTAAATCTGGTAGTACATTAGACCCCGCCAATTTTAGATCAATTTTTGTACTGCTAACACTTAGTAATTTTTTTGAAAAAAATATTCTTGATCAATTGTTAATTTTTTTTAATGTAAATAATTTACTTCATAAAAATCAAATCGGTTTCACAAGGGGTCACTTGACAACTGATGCTGCTATTGAGCTGATTAAATATATTTTCAATGCATGGAAGAATTCACAGGATGCTTTCGGTATTTTCTGTGACCTATCCAAAGCCTTCGATTATGTTCACCATGAAACATGAATCAGGAAACAACAATACTACGGTGTAAGAAGTAATTGTCTTAAATTAATTGTTGCATATTTAAGTAACAGAACGCAAAATGTTGTCATTAATAGTATGAACTCTTCCGGGTCGATAGTACAAATGGGCGTGTCTCAAGGCTCAATTCTCAGCCCCTTTCTGTTTCTTGTATATATTAATGACTTACCATACATAGTAGGGGATAACCATAATATACTATTATTTGCTGATAACACTTCATTAATTTTTAAATTAAAACGAAAATTATTAAAATATGACGAAGTAAATAATGCTATATCCAAATTAGTAAATTGATTTCACGTTAATGGCTTGCATTTAAATGGCACTAAAATGAATTGTATAAAATGTATGAAAGAAAATGAAATGTCAGACATTTAAATAATAATGTAATATTAAATGGGGAGGAATGGAGGCTTCTCGATACCACCATTTTTCTTGGAATAACACTAGACGCGAAGATTTATTTTTATAGGATATGATGACAAACGAGCACACAGTCCGCCTGATGGTAATTGTTTGCTGTGGCCCATAGACATCTACATTTATCCTCGTTTGCGAATGAAAATGCAGATGCGTTGTAACCCGTGAGAACTAAGATGGAATGCCTCTTTTCGAGTAAAAACGGTGTCCGGTTCTCTACACTCACCATACGAAACACAGCAGTGTAAAGCTGCTATTTGACGCTGGTATTCTGTGAGAGCGTGGTCCTTCTCCGGTCGAGCCGACCCATTCGTGCTACAACTATACTACTAATATAGCTGCAGCATGGATCTACCACCTATTCTGATCCGGAGTGTAGTGCCACTCATGCTCCCCTCGCGGTTTCGTTCTGCAGGTGGCCGCCGTGTTTGATTCGGATTGAGGTCGGCGGATTGGGACGGAATGCGGTCTTTCTTTGCATCCTACCCATGGGGGCGGGTTTGCTTCTCGCCGGATGATCCCAGCGCTCTTGCTGACTCTATCACTGATGTGGTGCTACAGGGAATGGAACTATTTATTCCATCATCTGTGTTACCCATCGGAGGCAGATCTCAGCCTTGGTTTGGTCGCTTCTGAAAGACTGCATTACGCAGTAAGCAGGAGTGTTATCAAGCCTGGGCTGCGGCTTCGGCGACTCGGAATGTAAACACCAGCACACTTAAAAAGAAGTATAACTTCGCCTCCAGGTCCTTCAAAAGAGTTATTGCCAAGGCAAAGTCAGAGCACATAGGCAGAATTGGCGAGAAACTAGTTCGCCTTCCTTCGGGAACTCGTGCATTCTGGTCTCTCGCCAAGGCTGTCCAAGGGAATTTCTGTGAGCCATCACTACCATCTCTCTACAGAGAGGACGACTCATTGTCCCACGCCGCAAAAGAGAAAGCCGACCTTTTAGGCTACCTTTTTGCGTCCAACTCGACTCTTGATGACGGGGGGAAAACACCGCCGACCATTCCGCGGTGTGAGTGCTCCATGCCGGATCTGCTGTTCTCACAGCGCTCGGTGCGCAAAGCACTCCTCTCCCTAGACATCCAGAAGTAGAGTGGGCCTGACGGAATCCCCCCAATTGTGCTGAGGACGTGTGTTCCGGAGTTGGCACCGGTCCTAACGCGTCTTTTCCGGTACTCTTACTTCCAAGGCGTAGTCCCGAATTCATGGAAGACAGCTTTTGTCCACCCGATCCCTAAAAGAGGCGACCGCTCAGACCCGTCCAACTATAGGCCTATTGCGATCACCTCCTTGTTCTCCAAAATAATGGAATCCATTATTAATTGCCAGCTCATGCCGTACCTAGAGGATCACCAGCTGATTAATGACGGCCAATACGGTTTTCGTTGGGGTCGATCAGCTGGTGATCTTCTGGTCTACTTGACCCATAGAATGGCGGAAGCAGTAGAGTCCAAGGGGGGGGGGGGAGGGCGTTGGCCGTTAGTTTGGACATTGCGAAGGCCTTCGATCGGGTTTGGCACAAAGCGCTTCTTTCGAAGCTCCCTTTCTATGTGCGTCCCGAGAAATTGTGCAATTGGATCACCAGCTTCCTTGCAGATCGGAGCATCAAGGTCGTTGTAGACGGTGCATGCTCCGACTACAAGCCTATTAACGCTGGTGTTCCACTAGGTTGTGTGCTATCACCAACGCTGTTTCTTCTGCATATCAATGATATGTTGCTAACTGGTAGTGTTCATTGCTATGCGGATGACAGCACTGGTGATGCTCTATACACCGGCCGTGCCAATATTTTTCGGGAAAATGTCGCCGAGTACCGGAACAAACTTGTGTCTGAAGTCGAGTCTTTGCTGAACAAAGTCTCGGATTGGGGGCGATTAAATCTAGTCCAGTTTAATCCTCAGAAGACACAAGTTTGTGCGTTTACCGCTAAAAAGAACCCCTTTGTCGTGTCTCCTCAGTTTCAAGGCACTCCCCTTCTTGCCTCAGAGTCCTCGGAATCCTCAGAGTCGACATATCGAGTGACGTGCAGTTTCGTGGTCACTTGGAAGAGAAGGCCAAATTGGCCTCTAAAAAGCTTAGCGTGCTCAGCAGAGCGGGACAGTATTTCATGCCGGCACACCGCTTGCAACTTTACAAACCGCAGGTTCGGCCTCACATGGAATAATGTTCCCATCTCTAGGCAGGGGCTCCCCAGTGCCAGCTTCTTCCACTTGACCGCATCCAGCGCAGAGCGGCTCGAATCGTCGACGACCGAGTCCTTTCCGATCGGCTCGATTCATTGGCACTGCGAAGAGATGTAGAATCCCTTTGCATTTTATTTCGCATCTACCACGGGGAGTGCTCTGAGGAATTGTTCGGATTAATCCCAGCCGCCAAATTTCACGAACGTACATCGCAGCAGAACTCCCGATATCATACACACCATCTGGATGATTGGCGGTCCACCACTGTGCGGTTTAGAAGATGTTTTCTTCCTCGCACGACTTCCTTGTGGAATCGATTACTATCAGCGATTTTTCCGGGCCGATACAACTTAGGGACCTTCAAGAAAAGAGCGTACTCCTTTTTACAAGGCCGGCAACGCATCTGTAATTCCCTCCCTGGTGTTGCAGTTGTTCATGGGCGGTGGTAGTCACTTACCATCAGGTGAGCCGCATGCTCGTTTGCCCCCTCTCCTATATAAAAAAAAATCAATTCAATGGAGCCCCCATATATCAAAATTAGCAAGCAGACTTAGTTCTGCAGTATATGCTGTAAAAAAGTTTAGAAATCTTACCAGTGTGGAATCAGCTACACTTGTTTACTTTAGCTATTTCCATAGCATAATGTCGTATGGTATTTTGCTATGGGGCTACGCGACTTACACTGAAATTATGCATAATTGTTTTGCAGAAGAGGGCCATAAGAGTAATCTATGATTTAAAACCTAAAGAGTCGCTCCGACAATAATTTTAGGATACGAGTATTAATATATTAACTATGGCCTCTCAATACGTATACGTATGTGCACAAAAATAAAAGTAGTTATATAAAAATAAGAGATATTCATTCTGTTAATACAAGGAACAGAACAAGCTAGTAGTACCAGTTACTCGACTCAACCGAGTCAGCAATTCATTCTTGGGGCGATGTATACGCTTTTACAACATAATCCCAGAAAATATACAAAATTTGACCTGCTCAAAGTTCAAAAAGTTTATTAAACAAAGCTTGTATAAGAAGGGTTATTATAATATTAAAAAATTTGTGAACGATAATAACCTCAGGAAATGAGGTGATCACTACCAAGCTATTTCTAATTTGTTTTTTAATAGGATAGGGTGACAAACGAGCACACAGTCCACCTGATGGTAAGTGGTTGCTGTGACCCCTAGACATCTACATCTATCCTCGATAAAGAATCAAAATGAAGATGCGTTTTCACCCGTGAGTATTATGTTTTGTGTGGTAATACTTGTAAAATAGTAGTAATAATAAATAGTTGTTAAGTGCAGGAAATTAATTCGGGGCTATCAGTTTTGTTACTGCAGATATCAATAGCAGTAAAGTGCGGCGATCTTTCAACTGCATTAATTTATGAAAGTTAGATTATTCTTTGATTCATTTACAGTTCAGGCAATAATTTTCTGGAATGCCCTGCCCGTTGATATAAGTAAAGCACCAATTACGCATACGTTTAAAAATTGATCCGACACCATTTTCTTGAGGAAAGCTCTATCTGACATTCTATATCTATCTTTATTTATTTTATGTATTATATGTGAAACTTTGTTTTACTATATGTATGTTAGTATGTACGTGTAAATATTTAATGTTTATTTACATTCAATATATTATCTTGTCATTTTAAACAGTTTTCTTAGCACCTACAACATTTATTTATTTATTTCTCCCAAAGTTGTTCACATTCGTTTATTGTAACCGTTAGATTAAGGTTTTTTACAATAAATATTCAATAAAAAAAAATTAGGCTTGCAAATTATGTACTAGGAATTCATCATCATCATCATCATTACAGCCCTTTACAAGTCCACTGCTGAACATAGGCCTCCCCCAACGAATGCCACAAAGCACGGTCCTGAGCCACCTGCATCCATCGACTTCCTGCATATCTTACCAGGTCGTCACTCCATTTAGTTTTTTTTTTTTTTATAGGAGAGGGGGCAAACGAGCATGCGGCTCACCTGATGGTAAGTGACTACCGCCGCCCATGAACAACTGCAACACCAGGGAGGGAATTGCAGATGCGTTGCCGGCCTTTTAAAAAGGAGTACGCTCTTTTCTTGAAGGTCCCTAAGTCGTATCGGTCCGGAAAAATCGCTGATGGTAATCGATTCCACAAGGAAGTCGTGCGAGGAAGAAAACATCTTCTAAATCGCACATTGGTGGACCGCCAATAATCCAGATGGTGTGGATGGTATCGGGAGTTCTGCCGCGATGTGCGTTCGTGAAATTTGGCGGCTGGGATTAATCCGAACAATTCCTCAGAGCACTCCCCATGGTATATGCGAAAAAAAATGCAAAGAGATGCAACATCTCTTCGCAGTACCAATGAATCGAGCCGATCGGAAAGGGCTCGGTCGTTGACGATTCGAGCCGCTCTGCGCTGGATGCGGTCAAGTGGAAGGAGCTGGCACTGGGGAGCCCCTGCCCAGAGATGGGAACAGTATTCCATGTGAGGCCGAACCTGCGCCTTGTACAGTTGCAGGCGGTGTGCCGGTATGAAATACTGTCCCGCTCTGCTGAGCACGCCAAGCTTTTTAGAGGCTAATTTGGCCTTCTCTTCCAAGTGACCACGAAACTGCACGTCACTCGATATGTCGACGCCGAGGATTCCGATACTGGCTGAGGCAACTAGGGGAGTGCCTTGAAACTGAGGAGATACGACAAAGGGGTTCTTTTTAGCGGTAAACGCGCAAACTTGTGTCTTCTGAAGATTAAACTGGACAAGATTTAGTCGCCCCCAGTCCAAGACTTCGTCCAGCAAAGACTCGACTTCAGACACAAGTTTATTCCGGTACTCGGAGACGTTTTCCCGAGAAATATTAGCACGGCCGGTGTATAGAGCATCACCAGTGCTGTCATCCGCATAGCAATGAATGTTACCAGTTAGCAACATATCATTGATATGCAGAAGAAACAGCGTTGGTGATAGCACACAGCCTTGTGGAACACCAGCGTTAATAGGCTTGCAGTCAGAACATGCACCGTCTACAACGACCTTGATGCTCCGATCTGCAAGGAAGCTGGTGATCCAATTGCACAATTTCTCGGAAAGCCCATAGGAAGGGAGCTTCGAAAGAAGCGCTTTGTGCCAAACCCGATCGAAGGCCTTCGCAATGTCCAAACTAACGGCCAACGCCTCCCCCTTGGACTCTACTGCCTCCGCCCATCTATGGGTCAGGTAGACCAGAAGATCACCAGCTGATCGACCCCGACGAAAACCGTACTGGCGGTCACTAATCAGCTGGTGATCCTCAAGGTACCGGATGAGCTGGCAGTTAACAATGGATTCCATTAATTTCGAGAACAAGGAGGTGATCGCGATAGGCCTATAGTTGGACGGGTCTGAGCGGTCGCCTTTTTTAGGGATCGGGTGGACAAAAGCTGTCTTCCATGAATTCGGGACTACGCCTTGGGAGTAGGAGTACCGGAAAAGACGCGTTAGGACCGGTGCCAACTCCGGAGCACACGTCCTCAGCACAATTGGGGGGATTCCGTCAGGCCCACTCGACTTCTGGATGTCCAGGGAGAGAAGTGCTTTGCGAACCGAGCGCTGTGAGAATAGCACATCCGGCATGGAGCACTCAGACCGCGGGATGGTCGGCGGTGTTTTCCCCCCGTCATCAAGAGTTGAGTTGGACGCAAAAAGGGAGCCTAAAAGGTCGGCTTTGTCTTTTGCGTCATGGGCCAGTGAGTCGTCCTCCCTGTGCAAAGATGGTAGTGATGGCTTACAGAAATTCCCTTGGACAGCCTTGGCGAGAGACCAGAATGCACGGGTTCCCGAAGGAAGGCGAACTAGTTTCTCGCCAATTCTGCCTATGTGCTCTGACTTTGCCTTGGCAATAACTCTTTTGAAGGACCTGGAGGCGAAGTTATACTTCTTTTAAAGTATGCTGGTGTTTACATCCCGAGTCGCCGAAGCCGCAGCCCAGGCTTGATAACACTCCTGCTTACTGCGTAATGCAGTTTTACAAGAGCGACCAAACCAAGGCTGAGATCTGCCTCCGATGGGTACCACAGATGATGGAATAAATAGTTCCATTCCCTGTAGCACCACATCAGTGACAGAGTCAGCAACAGCGCTGGGATCATCCGGCGAGAAGCAAACCCATGGGTAGGATGCAAAGAAAGACCGCATTCCGTCCCAATCCGCCGACCTGTAATGCCAAACACGGCGGCAACCTGCAGAACGCAACCGCGAAGGGAGCGTGAGTGGCACCACACTCCGGATCAGACAGTGGTCCGAAGAGCCGAGAGGGGCATCGACGGAAACCTGATATCCGTCCGGATGAGAGGTCAGCAGAAGGTCCAACAGGGAAGGTGTATGATCCTCCACATCTGGAATCCGCGTAGGCGAAGTAACCAGTTGTGTCAGACCATATGCCAAGGCAAAGTCATAAACAGCTCTCCCCACATGATCGGTTAAACGTGAACCGAGCCATTCGGCATGGTGGGCGTTAAAATCGCCAAGGATCACGATCTCTGCGGATGGGACCTGTTGTAGCAAGGAATCTGTAGCCATTTGGACGTGGTCGATGAGTCGGTCTGTTTCGGTATTACCGCTATGGGACCTATAGAGGCACCCGTAGACGCGCGGATGGTCGTCGCTGTCTACGCGTAGCCAAAGGATGGACAGGTCCGAACCTTCAAGACTGCCGAGGCGTCGAGAACAGATGTCCTCTCTGACATACACGCAAACACCAGCCCGAGGCACAAAGGAGTGCTCCAATTTGTACCCCGGGTAGGAGAGATACGAAATATCAGCCGGAGAGGAAACCTGCGTCTCGGTCAGGAAGAGCAAGGCCGGCTTTGCCGTCTCGAGATGCTAGTGGACGGCGTTCAGGTTAGAGTGAAGTCCCCTGATGTTGCAGAAATTCACGGATAGCGTGGCAGGGGTCGCCTTGGTATTATTGCTCAGTTTGCCCCGAGCAGTTATGTTTTTGAGCGGAATTTTGCCCCCCCCAGAATACGCGGGGCAGCCTGAGCACCCACGCTCAGGATTAGAATAACATGGTCGTGGATGCTCAGCGAGGGATTCTCCAGGGGTACTGGTACCCTCCTGGGGTAGTCTTTTGTGTAATTCCACTACCATGTTGATGGGGGGGGGGGGGGGAATTGGGCCTCCGGCCACCTGCACTCACCAGACGAAACGCAGAAGCAAAGCTTCTACTTCACGCCGGTTTTCTGTGAGGTCGTGGTACCAACCCGGCTCGAGCCGGCCCATACGTGCAACAGCGTAAACTGTTGCTTGGCTCTACCACCGTTGAAAAGTTAGTGTTAGTGGGGGACGTCCTACACTTCGTCCGCCGGTACGAGGCCGCCACTCGAGAACCTTTTCTCCCCATCGGTTGTCGGTTCTTCGAGCTATATGGCCTATTGCCACTTCAGCTTACTAATCTGTTGGGCTATGTCGATCACTCTGGTTCTACTGCAGTTATCCTGATTTCTAAGTTTATCAAGCAAAGAAACCCCGAGCATAACCCTCTCCATAGCTAGCTGAGCGACCTTGAGCTTTCTCATATGGCCAGCAGGGAAGGACCACGTTTCAGTTCCATAGGTCATCACTGGCAACACGCACTGGTTGTAAAGTCTAGTTTTTAAGTTTTGAGGTATACCTGACGAGAAGATATTCCGTAATTTTCCGAACGCTGCCCAGCCGAGTTGGATCGGTCGATTAACCTCTCGGTCGAAGTTGGACTTACCTAGTCGGACTATCTGTCCCAGGTAAACAAACTCGTCAACAACTTCGAGCTTAGTGCTTCCAACAACTACCGGCATAGGTGTGACATGGACAATAAACACGATCTTTGTTTTGTCTATGTTCATCTCAAGACCTATCCGTTGGTAAACACTATTGAGGACATTGAGCATAGTGCTTAGGTCTTCCAGCAATTCTGCCATAAGGACTATATCATCGGCAAATCGAAGGTGAGTGATGTACTCGCCATTGATGTTGATACCGTATCCTTTCCAGTCCAGAAGCTTAAAAACGTCTTCCAATGCAGCGGTAAAGAGTTTCGAGGATATGACGTCACCCTGTCTTACACCTCTCTGCAATTGGATAGGTTTCGTACTCTAGTTCTGTACTCGGATAGCCATCGTAGACCTACTGTACAAGCACTTCAACACTTCGATATCCCGACAGTCAACTTAGCACCGCTGAAGGGACTGTAGCACTGCCTAAATTTCGACGGAATCAATGGCTTTCTCATAGTCCACATACGCCAAACATAGTGGCAAATTGTACTCCTCGGACTTCTGTACAATTTGCCGAAGGGTATGTATGTGGTCTATGGTGCTAAAGCCTTTTCGGAAACTGGCTTGTTCGGGAGGTTGGAAGACGTCAAGTCTGCGCGCGAGACGATTCGTTATGACTCTCGACAACAGCACGTAGACGCGGCTCAGAAGTGAAATCGGTCTGTAGTTCTTCCAAAGAGCGTTGTCACCTTTCTTGAAGAACAAGACCACCGTACTTCTACTCCACGCCTCCGGTGTAATGCCACCATGGAGGACAGAATTAAAGAGTCAGTAGATCAAGTATCGGTTTTCCACCCGCTTTCAGAAGCTCCGCTGTAATTCCATCATCGCCGGGCCCTTGCCGGTTTTAAGGTGCTGGAGGGCCATTCTAATCTTGCTCAGACTGATGTCCGGGACATCATCGCTATAATGTCAGATAAGACTCGCTCTTGCATCGTTACTAACACTTGCGTACCAACGATGATGATGTGTACAGCTGCCCATAGAACATCGAAATCTCACTCAAAATCTCAGTTGTCCCGGAAATGACGCTGCCGCACTCGGTTTTCAGCTTTGACAGTTGGCTTTTTCTGGCAGACAGATCTCTAGCAAAGACTTTGGAGCCCTGGTTCCGCTCGATCGCTTCTTCAATACGAGCAGTAAAGTTGCGTATGTCATGCCGCATGCATTTGGAGATCTGCCTGTTCCGTTGCCTGTATGCTGTCAAATCTATTGAAGATTGCAGCTTCATATCCCTTCTAACAGCTATTAGATTAAGAGTGTGATCGGAGAGTTTTTGTGTTCTTCTGCGGCGGATCTAACAAAACTTAGCTGCGACCGCATGGAATGTTTCCACCAGCTTGTCATTCATATCGTTCATAGCATTGCAATCTTCTAGGCACTGAAAACGGTTTCGTAGCTCGAGCTGAATGGTTTCGGGACTTTGGATTAGAGCACAAGGGGGACGGAGCGTTGACTTCATTAGACGTGACCTCTCCAACTTAAAGTTTAGGTTCAGTGTGCCTCTCACCATGCGGTGATCGCTGCCGCTTTTCACCCTCCCGATCACTGAGACATCACTAAACAATTGTTGTCTGGTCGTCATAATGAAGTCAATCTCTTTTTTTTTTAACCGTCGAGGCTCGATCAGGTCCACTTCCTGTGGGGCCGCTTCTGGAAGAAAGAGTTCATCATAAAGAGTCCCTCTTTTTACATGAAGTTGGCCAGCTGCTGGCCCCTTGGGTTCCGTTGCCCTATTCCGAATTTCCCTAATTTCAGCTCACCGTTCTCTCTTGTGCCTAGTTTTGCGTTGAAGTCCCCCATTAACACCGTAGAGTGGGTTTTGGAGGAATGTATGGTTCTAGAGATATCCTCATACATTTCCTCCACTTCCTCATCAGAGTGTGCCGAGGTTGGTGCGTAAACCTGTATGACCTTCAGCAAATACCGTTTGATCATTCTGAGTATAAGGTACGCAACCCTCGTCGACACACTCCCAATCTTTACAACGTTGTTAACGAGAGACTTGTGGACGATAAATCCGACACCTCCTTGGGAGAGATGGTCGCCCTCCTGGTGATAGAACAAGTTGCCGGATTCGAGGATTACCGTGTCCTCCCCCTCTCTTTGGACCTCGGATAATCCTATGATATTACAGCGCAACTTGTCTAACTCGTCTTCCAGCTCTAGGATCTTCTCGTCAGTCCTCAGGGTGCGTGCGTTATAAGTTGCCAGGTCGAGTCGTTGTTGGTGGCAACCTAACTTCCACCGGAGATTCTTAGCACCTTTTGGCCCGCTGTTACCATGGTCGCCACCGTAGCCAGGAATAGCGGGGCCGCCGGGGACTGGGGGCCGTCTCTTCGTTACTCTCATGGTATATTGGTATATTGCCATAGTTGCCGCGCTTGGCGAGCGGGTTGGCAACCGCAATTTTTTTATTGCTGTTTTGCTATTATCAGAAAGATGCTGCTGACACCCACAGAAAGACATGGGGTGGTGAGTATTCTTTCCCGCCACTACACGGGCAAGTAGTAGGAATTACTTATTAAGAATTTCTTAAAAGAAAAAAAAAGACCTAATTACTATATGATTTTTCTTTTTTATAGAAGAAGGGGGCAATAAACAATTGCATGATGGTAAGTGGATGCTGCTGCTCATAGACGTCTACATCTGTTTTTGATTAAGATTTTAAATGCAGATGTGTTGTCAGCCGTGAGAACTAAGATAGAAAGAAGAAGAATCAACATAATATCGATTGCTGTGTGCAGGTGGTCGCGAGGTGATTTTGGAGAAACCGGGCTTAAATTGCGATTAAAGGCACTCAGCCGCTATAACCACGGGCTCAGCAGTAGCCCTAGGTCCCAAAGCACACCGAACGGGTTCCCGTCTTGTCGTGGGGCTAGGCTTGGTAGCCTTGGCTTGGTCACCTGCAGTAAACAAAAAGGAATCCTCATGGCTGGCTCGAGGTGAAACGCCAGTCCGAGGTAGCCACTGTGAGTGGGCTTGGCGATGTGGGCTGCGGCGAGAGGGATGTCCTCTCCCCCTACCGCTGCAGCCCAGGTGGAGTCACGGAAGAAGAACAACACTCCTCTGTATGGCAATGAAACACTCGCCCTATGCTCCGCGCCTCTGACCGGACCACACCGTTAGTGTAGTGGTGGGGCTACTGCACCAACGCTATCCAAGTGGGGGGGGGGGAGTGTCGGTATGGCGAGGCGCTGCTATCCCCACCCTCCGCAGCCAAATCTTGGTGGACGGCGGAGCCATACACCAGATCCGTCACTGGGGTCAGGGAGGCTAGTGATTCTGAGCGCTCGTTTTTCCTGGCACCATGGCCTTCACGCGTGGGACACAGGGGCGTCCGTTGCGCAGATGAAGATGGAGGCCGCGGAGGAAGACGCACCAAGTGTTCTGGTGCTTCTTACCTGAGAATGAGATGGGGGAGGAGCGGAGGAGTAATCCTCTCTCAAGGAGAGGCCGCCATGGGGCAACCGGCGCTGGTGGAGCCGCGGAAGTGTTCCCGTAGCTCTGCCAATATACGACGAAGGTGGATCACCATGGGTACTTTAGTCGGTGCGAGTCCAACATAAACCGTCCTTGCCCCCGCGAGGCGGGTCTGTATAGGCATTTCCTCATGTAAAAAACGGTCCTAAAGGACCCCTGACACTCATTCTATTTCAGTTCATGTGCCAACCGCACAAAACTAGCACAATTTAAGAGGCAGTATATGTATATCCTGCCTTTGCTTCGACGAGTCAAGAAAGAATAATTAATTTTGTTATGGCGCCACGACTTTAAATATTGATTCATATTAATACATTTTACAAAATTGCCATGTCAAGCATCGTATAGCGGCCATTTTAATACAACACAAAGCAGTAAGACCTACAAAAAGCTACATAACAAAAGCGACGATAAGTATCTTTCATCATATTCAAGTGAATATATCATTTCATGGGAGAGTAAACGCAGAGGAGGATTTTGTAAGGCGACCTTGATTAAAATATCGAGTTGTTTATCGTCTTGATGTAAACAGCGACCGATCGTTTAAGCAATTATTTGATGAACACGGTTCCGTAAACATGAACCACCAAATTTTTGTTTTTTGCTCGTAAAATTTACAAGTTCGCAAAGTATCTACGGTATTATTATTAACAAGCTGTTCCCCTCAACTTCACCCGCGTGTAATTTAGGGTTTTAATTATGTTGCGCGGAACCCTAATTCTTTTTCTAAAATATAAGTAGCCTAAGTTACTCCTTATAATATCAGCTATAAACTATTGAACTGATTTTAATGAAATTTTGTACACTGTGTGCAGTTTGGTCCAACTTGAGAGATAGGATGATTTTTATCCTGGTAAGTGAACGTCAATATGTTTTAATTGCGAATTTAAGGATTTTTTCATAGGAATGGTCATCGGAAAGGACAGAACAACGTCTGCCTGGCCACCTAGTATATATATACTTTCATTGGCATGGCTGTTATTTGGACATTACAAACAAACAGTTCAATTTTATTTATTTGTATGGATTTTAATGACGCTTAGCTTTTTTATTAGATTGCTATAAACTGGATTTTGTGCACATTAGATAATTAAATAAAAATATTTTTACAAATTTAATCGCCTTTAATTTTACTTATTTTTAATTCCCGTTGGGTGCTTTTTGAGGTTTCCGGTGCTGCCATAAACGTCAAAACGTCGGGGATAAAAACGTGCTTGCGTAAATATAAAAAATCATTACATATTAGCTATATTATCTAGGAAGATCGTATCTTTTACAATATTTAAAGCTCAAAAACTGATGTAATCCTCATACGGGGAATATTTGCTATAGTCGCCACGCTTGGCGTGCGGGTTATTATGAGGTTTTATCAGGAAGGTACTGCTGCCTATCTCCTGTTTTATTTTGCTCCACCGCGTCTTACGACACCCATGGATATGGGGTAGTGGATTCAATTACGTCAACATTGAAGGCGATAAAAATAGATTAACATAGATTATTGCATAGCCGATGCTACATGTTTAAGGTACTTCAGTAGATATGAAAAGGAGAGCGGGAGTCACCCATGTTACGCCACTGCGTATTGTACTCGTGCGTTACGTACCTACATAGATCGAGACGAGATCTACCCAAGGAGATTTTTTCTAAAATTATCGTACTAACCAACTCCCTACAATACCCCTGGTGTGCAGTCGTTCATGGGCGGCAGTAGTCACTTACCATCAGGTGAGCCACAAACTGCATACCTAATTTCTAATGGAAATACTACTGTCTCCCTTAGTACAGATTTTCTTAAAGCCTACATTATTAGTAAGGCGTAGGAGTACATCACACGGTTCTCTAGATTAAAAGGTACACAGTAATTTATAACACCTTATCTTACTAATATATTAATATCTAATAATAATAATCAAGTAACGGAACCAAAATCAGAGACACAAACACACCGCCCACCCAAATTCGAATTAAAGAACCGACCTGGCAGAAAAGGTTGCAAAAAAAGATACAGGCTTTCAGAAGAGACATTGGAAGACTAACAGAATGTACCAAAGGCAATAAAAGTAATAGACTCATCACTTTAGTAGAAGCAATAAAAAATAAATACCAAATATATTCGCAGCACGAAGAACCCAATTTGAGCGATGAACAATTCCTTGACACACTTAAACAAAAACGGAATGCGGCATCTAGCATATTAAAAAGATACCTTAACTGTACACGTAGGAAGTCACAAAATGCCCAGTTTATCAACAATGAAAAACAATTTTACAGGAGCCTGACTTCAGACACGCAACACGATTAACAGTGGTAGAGCCACGCGGCAGCTTTGCTGTCGCACGGATGGGCCGGCTCGAACCGGGGTGGTACCACGACCTCACAGAATACCAGCGTGAAGTAGAGGTTCACCTCTGCGTTTCGCTTGGTGAGTGCAGGTGGCCGGAGGCCCTTTTTACTGGAAATGAGGCATTCCATCTCGGTCCTCACGGGTGGCAGCGCATCTACATTTTGATTTGTAATAGAGGATAGATGTAGATGTCTATGGGCCGCAGCAGCCACTTACCATCAGGTGGACTGTGTGCTCGTTTGTCACCCTTATCCTATAAAAAAAAACGACACACATAGAAATAGGCAAGATGCACCATTACCACCTGCCAATGAATTACATAGCTTCTGGTCTGGTATGTGGTCTGTGCCGGTTCACCACAACACAGGCGGAATGGCTGAACACAGATTTCAAAGTAACTGATACTATCACAACGATGGCATTTGAACAAATACCTTTGGAAGTATTTGTGCATATATTAAAAAACCCCATAGCTGGAAAGGACCTGGAAGCGACCGCATACATAACTACTGGTATAAGAACCTTACAGCAATTCACCCTCTACTTCATAACCATATCAATTTTATACAAAAACCAGACATAATGCCCCGATACATTACACAAGGCCTCACCTACATTATTCTGAAAGACGCAGATCATCAAAATCCTGCCATATACAGACCTATCATATGTCTCCAAACCATTTATGAACTATATAGCCAAAAACAACATTCTTGCTGAAGAACAAAAAGGATGTCGAAAAACTAGTCAGGGGTGTAAAGAGCAACTCATAATAGGCTCCGTAACAATGAAACAAGCTACTTCTAAAAGGAAGAACATCAACACAATGTACCGAAAAGCATTTGACTCAGTACCGCACAGCTGGCTCCTATATATACTACAACACTATAAAATTCACCCACAAATTATACATTTTCTTAAAAACTCAATGCAGCACTGGAGAACTACATTAAAAACCATAGGAATTTCTTGTATAGAAACACCAGAAATTCCAATACCTACTGTTTCAACTTTCAACACCGTATTCAGAATAAATAGCTGATGAGTAGTGAGTAAACCATCATCCCAAGGTAGACTGGTAGAGAATGCCTTAGGCATTAAGTCCGCCTATATACCACATGTGTATATGAAGTTTAAATAAATAAATAAACCAAATGATTGGTATAACTGAAATGTAGGGGAAAGTAAAGATTACTTTAAGGATTGCTCTTTGTGCTATTTCAAGGGGCCTTAGGGTAGATATAATACAATAATTCAGAATTGATTGAGCAAGAGCAAAGTATACTTATTTCAGCAATTTGGGATCCGCCACATGTCGAAGATTTTTGAAAACAAAGTTATTTTTTCTTAGTTTCGCACAATCCATATGTTCACGAAAGGTTAAGTTTTGGTTTAATATTACTCCCAAATATTTTATGGAAGTGATTTTAATAATGGAAGGACATAAACATAAATTATTATTACAACAATTATGATCAATTAGTGAAAGAGAAGGCGACGATTTTGTAGAGATTCGCATACTAAAAGAGATAAAATTTGTGTTATCGACATTAAGAGTAAGAGAATATTGTTGCAGCCAATGAGTAACTAAATTTAAACCCAATTGTGGTCTTTTATAAACATTCTTTCACGAATCTTCAGAAAATAGCAAGACAGTGTCAACTGCATAGCAAATTATTTTACAATTTGGGATGTTAAGCTGAAAGAGGTAATTTATATAGATAATAAATAGACTTGGATCTAATATACTGCCTTGTGACCACCATGTGTAATCAGTAGATCTCCACTAACATGATCGTTAGTTTTGACACATTGATATCTATTACAAAGATGCTCCTCGAATAAATTTAACTGAACACCACGTATTCCAAGAGATTTAAGTTTATGTAATAATAAAGGAATGAACACTCTATGACAGTGTCAAAAGCCTTTGCAAGATCCAAATATATACCTATAGCTTTCTTGTCTTTGTCTAGATTACTTACAATATAGTCGGTAACCTCATGGACTGCATCACTAGTTTTACTAATATTAATAGTAGTCACTGTGTTATCTGGTTTAAAACCGAACCGACTTTTAGAAATGAAGTTATTTCTTTGTATTTATATATATTACTATGAATTTGACGAGTCTTTTATTGATTATGTGTTCCATAAGCTTAGGGATGGGTGGAAGTATCGATATAGGCCTGTAATTGTTGACACAGTCTCGTTTACCTGCTTTGTAAATTGGATATACCATAGTTTTTTTTTTTAAACGCGGGAAGCACCTTGGAATAAACAGTTGTTAAATATATGTGTCAAAGCAGGGACGAGAGTGTTTGTAGTCTTTAAGGACCTTATTTAGTATACAGTCCCACTAACATATTTTAACGCTATAATGAGTTGCTCTACCTCAACTTCATCAGTACTTATCAATATTAGGGATTTTATGGAATTTGTAGTACTATTCTTTGTTATACTCACCGTGTGAGAGGTTTATGCACTTAAGTATATTCTGTGCTAAAGCCTTCCCGATTGTTACAAAAAATTGGACCTATCAATTCATTTGCTTAATTTTTAGATTTTAATGTACATGCTATTGTTTTTATTTCGTCCCCTTAGCTTTGTTTTTTTAGCATTTATTAATAGATTTTTTCATATGCTCTCTTAATTTTTTTTTTATAATTATTACAGTAATTTCTATATCTCGTTTAGCTTAGCTTAATTATTTCATTGTTTGTTGACTTTTTTGTATATAGAATTAAGGTGACAAAAGAGCACACAATCCACCTGTTGATATGTGGTATGCTGTTGCCCATAGACATCTACATCTATCCTCGATTACGAATAAAAATGCAGATGCGTTGTCAACCGTGAGGACTAAGATGGAATGCCCCGTTTTCAGCAAAAAGGGTGTCCGGATCTCTTCATTCACCATATGAAGCAGTGTTAGGCTGCTATTTTACGCTGGTATTCTGTGAGAGCGTGATCCTTCCCCGGTCGAGCCGACCCATTCGTGCTAGTTATAGCTGTATACTACTAATATAGCTGCAGCATGGCTCTACCACGTCAAAAATATGTATATATGTATCATATACGTTTTGACTTGTATATATATATATATATATATATATATATATATATATATATAATAAACCATAATAGGAGCATAAATTCAAATATTCTAAAGATTTGCGGTCACCAGTTTCAGAACGAATATTAATATTTAGGTCACCGATTATAGAGACTATTTTAAAATTATATAGATTTTCAAGGATCCTATCAAGTTAATGGAGGAAAACCTAAATTTATCTGACAGATGGAGATCTGAAAATGGCTAGAAATCCAAAATGTTTTCCTAACTTTATAATAAGACAGTATACTTTCTTGACATATGGATATTTAATAATGATTTGGTGATTATATTTACTATATATTACTATTCCATCATTTTGATTTGTATAGTTTTTGTCACAAAATGGTTATTGCCGTCCAAGTAAGGTATTACCGGATTACAGGATAACCAACATTCTGTCAGTATAATAACGTCACAAGAAATATCAAGTCTTTTTAGAAGTACCAAAAAACTATCATAATTCCTTGAAATACTACGGATATTTTTAGCAAGTACAGTCAATAGTGTAAAGGCTGATATAACAAAGTCTTACAATCTTCGACTTTACAAGATATTGATTCAGATACAGTTATATTATCTATTACACTAAGTGTGTTATTAACTGTGAAAGTATTGAAGCCATATGAACGTAAATTGAGATGTAACGTAAATATAATATGTTTAGTAGGCCGCGTATAGCGGGCTAAGCAAATCCATCATCTCGTTATTCCAGTAAGAGGATACTGTGTCCGAAAGACACATTTAACTGTGGGCTAAAACGTGATGCATTTCTTTCCGTCGCTTACCATAATTATGAAACACAGCATCGAGCTTTAGCAGTAACTTCATCATTAACCTTAGAGCGTATACTCTAAGCCGCCAGCGGATTGCTCGTGCTGAATTATCTTTAAATAATAGTTTGAAGTGGACTTTAAAACGTAATTTTGTGCAACCGACTTCAATATAAGTTATTAGTTATAACTCAAAAACTATTGGCAATACCTTGATCAAATTTATATGGAACCATATGGGAACCAACAGCTTTCAAATGAAAAAGAATTATCTAAATCGGTTCACCTAGAAAAATGTTATGAGGTAACACACATGAACAAGAACATACAATCGAATATAGTACCTCCTCCTTTTTGAAGTCGGTAGAAAAGTAATGCGATGTTGCGTACAAAATGTCTACGCATAAGACAAGTTCACCGATGGTGATGCAAGTTATTGCATACCTTATGCGCAAAGCGCGTATATTCTACTAGCGCCTAAAAATCAAGATTCCAACGTTTTGTCGCATAAAATCGTATCTAACAATCATATTGAAAATATAAATGATATAAAAGCACATTGTTAGAAAGATTTTTTTTATAGGATAAGGGTGACAAACGAGCACACAGTCCACCTGATGGTAAGTGGTTGCTGCGGCTCATAGACATCTACATCTATCCTCGTTTGCGAATCAAAATGCAGATGCGTCGTCACCCGTGAGGACTAAGATGGAATGCCTCATTTCCAGTGAAAAGAATCAATACTAGGGAAGGAGGAATTTGCTGGCCCCTTCCTCGTCAAGTCCTCCATCCTTCGTAACGCGCGTTCACATAAACTTCAACGTTCACTTAGAACTGGTAAGTGCCTTCAACACTGAAGCCTTTGTGGCCACGCTGGGCCACAAAGGCATCAGTGCTGAGGGATCGCGTCGCGGTCTGCCGGACCTGATCCGGTCTGATTGTGGAACTAATTATAAGGGCACGGATAGATATTTGAAAGAGGTCTTTTTTTTATATATGATAAGGGTGACAAACGAGCACACAGTCCACCTGATGGTTAGTGGTTGCTGCGGCCCATAGACATCTACATCTATCCTCTATTACAAATCAAAATGTAGATGCGTTGTCACCCGTGAGGACTAAGATGGAATGCCTCATTTCCAATAAAAAGGGCCTCCGGCCACCTGCACTCACCAAGCGAAACGTAGAGGTAAACCTCTACTTCACGCTGGTATTCTGTGAGGTCGTGGTACCACCCCGGTTCGAGCCGGCCCATCCGTGCAACAGCAGAAAGCTGCCGCGTGGCTCTACCACTGTTAAAATATAAATGATTGTTGAACTTATCTTTTTTTTAAATTGACTAATTGCTGTTTTTACTTAAAAAGTGGTTTTAGTGGCTTACGGTGTAGATTTATCAAGTCCGCATGGAGTGGTAAACACGATTACTTTGAAAATATGAATTGTTTAACTCAACACAAACAATATATTTTTTAATCTCGTCATCTATAATGTGGGAAGCCATGGAATTTAAATGGCAGTTTAATTTTCTTTTATATAGTTATAATTAATTTTTAATCAGAGATTTTTATTACAATATTTTAAAAGCATAGAATAAATAATTATACTATGTACAGAAAGTAAGTAGCATGTATATATTTAAGTACATTTATATTCAAATACGTCTTGGACTTTATGGAGTGACCTGAATGATGATACGATGATCATATGAGCATAGTCGTGCACTTTTGGATTTTCCAAACTTTTTTTAAATTGAAGTTTGACATAAAATTATCGGAAAATTGGAACTATACTAATAAGGTTATTAGTGAAAACTTGTGTGTATTTAAACTAATTATAATCTTAAATTACGTATAATCATGTTATATGCAATATTTTAATGTGTCTAGGGCATGCACATTTGGATTTACCAATAGTTATTTTTATATGTTTCAAATATTGAATGTTTATATTTGACAAAAAATACCATTATACCCTGTTTTACCATATTACCCTTCTTATTTTTAACTCACGTGTTCAAGAGCCGTGTAATTAGCGTGCTCGCGACAAAAGTCCTCAGTACGCAAGTAACCTGGTTGTGATTCCCGCGGGCACCAATGAAATTGTTCATAGCGATTTTAAGTGCTGATTTACCCCGTGCTCGACGATGAAGCAAAACATGGTGAGAAAATCTGCATGTCTGAGATATTAAAGAAAAATATTTCAAAGGCATATGATGTCCGCCAACACCTTTTAACGATGTTTTTCTACCTGGTTCTTTCCAGCGCAGAAGTTTTTCTTGAACCAATGGTAAAGGTGTATGATACAAAATGGGGCAGTGCGGCGGTCATTTCTTCGCCCTTAAGCCCTCTCAGAAGTGAGAGGAGGCGTATGCCCAGCAGTGTGACATACATATGCTGTAAGTCTAACTGTTAACTCTAAAAGTTAACTAATATGAAATTGGACGTCATTAATATTCAATTACATTATAGTAATGAGGCAGGGGATTAATCTGTTTGTTCTCATCTTCGGAATGGCTGAACGAATTGTGATGAAACTTCACGAACAGATAAAAAGCAATGCCAGGAGTAATTTTGGATATGTTTTATTAGAAAAACATGCAGGATTTTTGTGAAATGAACAAGTGGTAAAATTAAACATTTTGTAAAACTGACTTCAATGTAAATATAACTTATTATTGATTTTTTTAAAACCGCTCCACCGATTTCTATTCCACATTCGGGACCACCTCACCACCTTTGAACCAAAAAAGAATTTTTCAAATCGGTTTAGGCGTCTTAGAGTAATCGGTGAACATACATAAAAAAAGATTCCGATGCATTGTAAACCTCCTCCTTTTTGAGGTCGATTGAAAAACTGATAAAATAAATGTTCCTTGTTGATTATCTACTATACCTACTACTTATAAAAAAAAACTTTTTTGGTTTGGAATTTTATACAAAAATGATTCTTACAACTTGATCATAAACACCAGATGGAAGTTAGCGTAGAACATTCTTTTTTTTTAACTAAACTGTATGCCAATTAATTGCTCCATAAATGCTCCAGCAGAATCCAAAATTGCCCCAGCTCTATTGTTATTAGTTAATTTATAATTAATTTAAAAAAAAATAGGTATGAAAAATTTAATTTTGCAATAAAGTATAAAATATCTACTTTTTTAAATTAAACTGTATGCCAATTAATTGCTCCTTAAATGCTCCAGCTGAATCCGAAATTGCTATACCTCTATTGCTATTAGTTAATTTATAATTAATTTAAAAAAAATTAACCAGAAGGAAGTTAGCGTAGAACATAATTTTTTGAAATTAAATTGTATGCCAATTATTTGCTCCTTAAATGCTCCAGCAGAATCCGAAATTGCTCCGACTCTATTGTTATTCGTTAATTTAAAATTAATTTTTAAATAATTTAAGTATCGGAAACTTAATTTTGCTATAAAACAGAAAATATATAGTTTTTAAAATTAAACTGTATGCCAATTATTTGCTCATTAAATGCTCCAGCTGAATCCGAAATTGCTATACCTCTATTGCTATTAGTTAATTTATAATTAATTTAAAAAAAAATAACCAGAAGGAAGTTAGCGTAGAACATAATTTTTTGAAATTAAATTGTATGCCAATTATTTGCTCCTTAAATGCTCTAGCAGAATCCGAAATTGCTCCACCTCTATTGTTATTAGTTAATTTATAATTAATTTTTAAGAAAAAATAAGTATCGAAAATTTAATTTTGCTATAAAACAAAAAATATGTACTTATTAAAATTAAACTGTACGCCAATTATTTGCCCCTTAAATGCTCCAGCTGAATCTGAAATTGCTATACCTCTATTGCTATTAGTTAATTTATAATTAATTTAAAAATAGTTAAGTATCGAAAATTTAATTTTGCAATAAAGTATAAAATATCAATTTTTTTTAATAAAACTGTACACCAATTATTTGCCCCTTAAATGCTCCAGCTGAATCCGAAATTGCTATACCTCTATAGCTATTAGTTAATTTATAATTAATTTAAAAAAAGTTAAGTATCGAAAATTTAATTTTGCAATAAAGTATAAAATATCAACTTTTTTAAATTAAACTATATGCCAATTAATTGCTCCTTAAATGTTCCAGCAGAATCCGAAATTGCTCCAGCTCTATTGTTATTAGTTAATTTATAATTAATTTATTAAAAAATGTAAGTATCGAAAATTTAATTTTGCTATAAAACAGAAAATATATAGTTTTTAAAATTAAACTGTATGTCAATTATTTTCTCTTTAAATGCTCCAGCTGAATCCGAAATTGCTATACCTCTATTGCCATTAGTTAATTTATAATTAATTTAAAAAAAAATAACCAGAAGGAAGTTAGCGTAGAACATAATTTTTTTTAATTAAATTGTATGCCAATTATTTGCTCCTTAAATGCTCCAGCAGAATCCGAAATTGCTCCAGATTTATTGTTATTAGTTAATTTATAAATAATTAAAAAAAAATGTAAGTATCGAAAATTTAATTTTGCTATAAAACAGAAAATATATAGTTTTTAAAATTAAACTGTATGCCAATTATTTGCTCATTAAATGATCCAGCTGAATCCGAAATTGCTATACCTCTATTGCCATTAGTTAATTTATAATTAATTTTTAAAAAAATAACCAGAAGGAAGTTAGCGTAGAACATAATTTTTTTTAATTAAATTGTATGCCAATTATTTGCTCCTTAAATGCTCTAGCAGAATCCGAAATTGCTCCAGCTCTATTGTTATTAGTTAATTTATAAATAATTTTTAAAAGATGTAAGTATCGAAAATTTAATTTTGCTATAAAACAGAAAATATATAGTTTTTAAAATTAAACTGTATGTCAATTATTTTCTCTTTAAATGCTCCAGCTGAATCCGAAATTACTATACCTCTATTGCCATTAGTTAATTTATAATTAATTTTTAAAAAATTAACCAGAAGGAAGCTAGCGTAGAACATTTTTTTAAAATTAAATTGTATGCCAATTAATTGCTCTTTAAATGCTCCAGCAGAATCCGAAATCGCTCCACCTCTATTGCTATTAGTTGATTTATAATTAATTTAAGAAAAAAAAGGATCGAAAATTTAATTTTGCTATAAAACATAAAATATCTGCATTTAAAATTAAACTAAATGCCAATTAATTGCTCCTTAAATGCTCCAGTAGAATGCAAAATTGCTCCACCTCTATTGCTATTCGTTAATTTATAATTAGTTTTGAGAAAGAGTGATCCCATTTGAGTAATAGTGCCATCGTCAATAGAATGTAGTAATATTCTATAGTAAAGGTCATTTCATCAAATAAAAATTGATTGACTCTCAAAAGTGGTGCGTATAATAGATGCTAAATGGTATAAAGCCAAAAAAATAATATTGATGGGTGAGTTTTGAAATTATGGATTCTTGTGAATGGATTAGACAACCATCTTAATAATTTTTTTGTGTTTGTGCCACCTAGCGTCTTTTCTACGTACCACCATGAAAGTTAATCAATTTTGATTTGAGAAAATGACTACTTATAGAAAGAAAGCAATAGATGGTGCTATTAAAAAAATTACATATAAAATAGATAGTAATTACCTAATTAACAAACAAAACAGATATGTCTCTTCTTAAGATCGAAGAAGATGATGCACTATGACACATATGTATATGACGGGACCAGCACCATTGCACGTGCGGCGCGGTAGCCGTCGGTGCAGTTAGACAGAATTCTTGTAAATAACACGTGTTCCGCACACCTGCACCATTTCACCTGCAGTGGCGCTCGTTTTGCTTGTATAAAACGGACGGCGCGGCCGCCGTTAGGACAGTCTTGGCTCTGACATGGAACGGTGCGCTTGTCGTATTCCGTTACTAGTTTATCCTTGACTCGTTGGATAATTAATTCGTGTAAACGAATTAATTATTATTCCTAACTACAAAATTTGTCTCTGCACTATACTCAATTACCCTTTCTACATATATAATTTTATGTAAATAAATGAATGATACACACCATCCATGTTATTCAAAAATCATTGATGAATAATGGAAATGTTTCCCTGTAGTACAAAAGTTTCACTTCTGTCGTGTGTCTTCACGACACACACTGTTTTTGTAACGCTTTTGTAATATATTTATATAAGTTATACATATAAATAACTTACATAATATATATAAGTATTAATATAATTTATACTTCTTTTAAATTTAACACTGAGAAAATTAATAAAAATATATAAATATAAAGCTAAGGTGGAAATTCGAATAAACGAATAGGCAACATGACAGCTAAGTAAGTGTACAAGACTATTTCTTAAAATTATAGTTGTCGCGCCTTATAAAAACAAGAAGTGGTCACATGGATTTCATATGTAGTCCAATCTAAAATAAGAAGAAAGCCGTAAAATAGCAACTTTAACTAATACATACTCTATTTTAAATAAAACAAGGTAACATTTAGTCAACGGTTAATTATATTAAAGAAACAAAAACATTTATACCTCCTTTTTATTCAAATAATAATAATGAAAGAACTTTTACATATTAATAAATGAAAATGACACATTAATTTCAAAGTGAGATCACAAATTATTGTTTGCTGTGTATAATAATGTGATCGCTAGTGTTTCCTTTATTCGTTGATACACTCTTCGACCAGCAAGTTATTATTTAAAAATAAATCATAAATAAATGCACATGCACGTGCTGCACTGAGCACGTCCTCCTACTTTTCGACTTTTAATACTTGACATGTCAAAAGATTTATTTTTAAGTGACTTTTCTGAAATTTTAAATATTATAATCCATCCGACCACTGTAGGGTTAACTTTTAGGTTTTTCCAAAATTGATTTGTAATGTGATTGCGGATCGATATCGATATTTTTTTTATTACTCATTGAAAAAGCATCAAAATTTAAGCACTCAACTAAAGAAGAACATTATTGAGTAGATTCTGTCACCTAGTCTAAAGATAATTGACAATGACAGCTGAGTAGCTGAGATGCGACTTTTGGACTTTGGGACTTTTTGCTTATTATTTTATCAATCTAAAGGTCTTTGACCAGTGATTTTAAAGATACCATGTCCTGAGTGGGCTAAGCCCACGTAACAGGCCTTTTACTTGTATTAAAATAAAAATGTACATAAACAATTTCTATCCTTAGATAAAATAAATTCATAAAATATATTAAAATATATTTTGTCTGTTAACTTAATGATGCCCGCGACTTCGTCCACGTGGACTAAGGTTTTTTTTAATTCCCGCGGGATTTATTTAATTTTTTGGGATAAAATGTAGGTTATGTGTTAATTCAGAGTACCTAAATATATATATATACAGAGTACCTAAAAATATATATATATATATATATATATATATATATATATATATAAGAATTGCTCGTTTAAAGGTAGTTATTAAAGTAGAGTAGTAGAGCAATTCTTTAAACAAAGAATAACAATTATAAATTTATTAATTAATAGGGAGAAATTATATTAGGCGGTACGCAAAAAAGACGCTAGATGGCTTAAACACAAAAAAACTATTAACATGTTTGTGCAATTCATTCATAAGAATCCATAATTTCAAAACTCACCGGTTAATATTATTTTTTTTGGGTTTATGCCATTTAGTATCTATTCTACGTACCACCTTGGGAGTCAATCAATTTTTGTTCGATAAAATGACTTTAACCATAGAATGTTACTACATTCTTTTTATGATGGCGCTATTACTCAAATGGGATCACTACCTCAAAATTAATTATAAATTGACTAATAGCTATAGAGGTGGAGCAATTTCGGATTCTGCTGGAGCATTTAAAGAGCAATTAATTAGCATACAGTTTAATTTTGAAAAGTAGATATTTTCTGTTTTACAGCAAAATTAAATTTTCGATACTTAATTTTTTTTTAAATTAATTATAAATTAACTAATAACAATAGAGGTATAGCAATTTCAGATTCAGCTGGAGCATTTAAGGGGCAAATAATTGGCGTACAGTTTAATTTAAAAAAATAATGTTCTACGCTAACTTCCATCTGGTTAATTTTTTTAAAATTAATTATGAATTAACTAATAACAATAGAGGTGGAGCAATTTCGGATTCTGCTGGTGCATTTAAGGAGCAATTAATTGGCATACAATTTAATTTAAAAAAATAATGTTCTACGCTAACTTCCTTCTGGTTAATTTTTTTTAAATTAATTATGAATTAACTAATAACAATAGAGGTGGAGCAATTTCGGATTCTGCTGGAGCATTTATGGAGCAATTAATTGGTATACAATTTAGTTAAAAAAAAGAATGTTCTACGCTAACTTCCATCTGGTATCATAAACTGTTATAGTTTGGACTTTTGATGCAAAATCGATTTTTTACAATTTTTTACTTTATTATCATTTTGCAACAACACCTATATATATATATATATATATATATATATATATATATATATATATATATATTCATATAATTGAAATACTTGCGAATAGATCACTATCACAGATCTGCAGCTTTCTTTAATTTAAGGTCTACGCGGATAAAGTTGCGGTTATAATCTAAGTATGGGCTATTATTCAAAGTATACAGTCCAATTGACGCATTAGCGAATGCCCAATTAACAATTTGAAAAAGCTGATATAGAAAAAGACAAAATACACCGACTAAATTAGAAAAAAATTCAAAACCAGGAAAAAACTTACCCGCCCAAGATCCGTATTTTTGCTTAAGGGACTGTTCTTCCATTAGCAGAAAATAGGGCGTCAGATACGACAAAATTAACTGTAAAGGACTCCATAAAGCCTCGATAATAAACCATGCCACGGACAAGACCCCAATTATCGCGAAAGCAATTAAGAAAACCATGACGCTCTCAAATAATACAATTTTAAATACGAATATAAAAATACTTTACGCGTCTGATATCAATTTAACAAAAAGAAGAACACATTGGAACGTAAGAAAACGTACGATTAAAATCACACTGAACTGACCAGTGACCACCAGCAGCAATCAACGCATGTAAAACTACGTAACAATGGAACTCGCATGACCTGTTTCAATTGTTTAAGGCTTTAGGAAGCTTGAATGACTTCGACGAAACAGCAACCGCTGAGTTTTTAGCCAACGTCAACACCGTCTAGCGACTACTTTCTGTATTATTAAGAAAAGTGTAAAGATTATTTATTAGTCTGCAGACTTGACAAGGATATAAGTAATATACTATCTATTATGCTTGCGCTTCACTGAGAGTTATATCGCGGTTAAACATCTTCAAGTACATTGCACGATGTGGTGCTGTAGCTTCGTCCGGTAGGCATCACGAGTTATCAAGTGTTTAAGTTTTAAGTACGTAACAATTTTTATTACATTCATTGAATCAAATTTATTTGTGTCGTATTAATAGCTCTGGGTCTAAGCGCTCGCTGTAAATTTCGCCCGGGTTTGATCCCCGGCAGCACCAATTAAAATTTTAATTGCAATTTTAAGTGCTGATTAAGCACGTGCTCGGCGGTGAAGGAAAACATCGTGAGAAAACCTGCATATGTCCGAGGAATAAGAAAAAAAATTTCGAAGACATATGAAGTTCGCCAACACGCATTGGGGCTGCGCGGTGGACAATTCCTTGCCCTAAAACCCTCTCAGAAGTAAGAAGAGGCCTGTGCCCAGCAGAGGGACTTACAAAGCCTGTTACTTTACTTTTGTATCGCATACATATGCTATATTCATATTCGTTTCAGATATAGAAGTGTACTTAATGCTAACAAAAATATCATGTGGAGGCTACGAGAACGTAAAACACCTTGTACCTGGATAAATTATTCCAGTGATTTTCAGTCATTTCATACGCAACATTTTCTATAGAGTTTAGAACGTTTCAAATAGGGCAAAATAAAAAATAATACAAAATATTATGGGAATTTTTTTTTTATAGGATGAGGGTGACAAACGAGCACACAGTCCACCTGATGGTAAGTGGTTACTGCGGCCCATAGACATCTACATCTATCCTACGTTTGCGAATCAAAATGCAGATGCGTTGTCACCCGTGAGAACTAAGATGGAATTCCTCATTTAAAGTAAAAAAGGCCTCCGGCCACCTGAACTCACCTAGCGAAACGCAGAAGTAAACCTCTACTTCACGCTGGTATTCTGTGAGGTCGTGGTACCACCCCGGTTCGAGCCGGCCCATCCGTGCGACAGCATAAGCTGCCGCGTGGCTCTACCACTGTTAAAAATAAAAATTATTTATTAACAATATGTACATTTATAGGTATATATAATAAAAATAACAAGTTGCAAGGTTCAACTGATAGTGTTTCTTGTAAATGCAATTATGAAATGGCTGTTCTCATTTTTATCAATGGTTAATTGAGGAGATAGTCAAGATCACTTTATAATATATATATACAGGTTGTCCCAGTAATGGTGGATAATCTTAATAATATAATTAAATTGACACATGGCGTAGTTTGCCTTCTACTTAAAACTCGGCGAAAATTTGAAAAGAACGATTTTCTCTGTTCTTAATTCTCTTGTGTACATACATGTGTTTTCAGAGAAGTATTGTGTCAGCTCTATATCGTTAATCAGATCCTGAACTTTTTTGGAATTTATTTTTGTATCTTTTTGTTATATCTTGTAACCTTTTTTAAATCTGACACAAACTTATTAATTGACATTTAATAATAATTTGATAAAATTTTAAATCTAACAACTGAAAACTATATTTTATTATAATAAACTGATCTATACTTATAGAATAATAATTTTAAAAAAATGTCATCATCATTTAAGGCCGGCAACGGCAACGCATCTGCAATTCCCTCCCTGGTGTTGCAGTTGTTCATGGGCGGCGGTAGTCACTTACCATCAGGTGAGCCGCATGCTCGTTTGCCCCCTCTCCTATATAAAAAAAAATCAATCTTAGTGCTAACATATAGTAGTAATTATTATAGTAGTATATTGAACTATATAGTAATAATAATTCAATATGTCGTGGATTCAATGTATGATAAAGTGTTAGATGCTACAAATAGTCTTATATAAAAATAAGTGAAAAATTATATGAAAACTAGTAATATAAGTAATACAGCTTGTAAAATAAAATAAAAGTTATTATGCATTGAATTTTATTCTTGTTTCCTTATGTATCATCATCATTATTTAATTGTGTAGAGCAAAAAAGGGAAAGACATTTATTGTTCCAACTAATATATTTATTAAAACTAAATATAAAGTTATAAACATGATAATACATGTAACTTAAGCTATATATTTATCTCTTACTTACTTAAATAGTACATAGTAGTAGCATTACATAGTTTTACATTCATCATCATCATCATCATCATTACAGCCCTTCACAAGTCCACTGCTGAACATAGGCCTTCCCCAAGAAATGCCATGAAGCACGATCCTGAGCCACCTACATCCATCGACTTCCTGCATATCTTACCAGGTCGTCACTCCATATAGTGGGGAGACGCCCTACACTTCATCCGCCGGTACGAAGCCGCCACTCGAGAACCTTTTTTCCCCATCGGGTGTCGGTTCTTCGAGCTATATGGCCGGCCCATTGCCACTTCAGCTTACTAATCCGTTGGGCTATGTCGGTCACTCTGGTTCTACTGCGAATATCCTCATTTCTAAGTTTATCACGCAGAGAAACTCCAAGCATAGCCTTCTCCATAGCTCACTGAGCGACCTTGAGCTTCCTCATACGGCCAACAGTGAAGGACCACGTCTCAGTTCCATAGGTCATCACTGCCAACACGCACTGGTTGTACAGTCTCGTTTTCAAGTTTTGCACAACCGAGTGGAATCCGTCGATTGACCCTTTCTTTTATAGGATAAGGGTGACAAACGAGCACACAGTCCACCTGATGGTAAGTGGTTGCTGCGGCCCATAGACACCTACATCTATCCTTTATTACAAATCAAAATGCAGATGCGTTGTCACCCGTGAGGACTAAGATGGAATGCCTCATTTCCAGTAAAAAGGGCCTTTGGCCACCTCCACTCATCAAGCGAAACGCAGAGGTAAACCTCTACTTCACGCTGGTATTCTGTATGGTCGTGGTACCACCACGGTTCGAGCCGGCCCACCCGTGTGACAGTAATAGCTGCCGCGTGGCTCTACCACTTTTGAGACCTCTCGGTCGAAGTTGAACTTACCTAGTCGGGCTATTTGTCCTAGGTAAACATACTCGTTAACAACTTCGAGCTTAGTGCTCCCAACAACTACCGGCATAGGTGTGACATGGACATTAAACATGATCTTTGTTTTGTCCATGTTCATCTTAAGACCTATCCGTTGGGAGACACTATTGAGGTCATTGAGCATGGTGCTTAGCTCCTCCAGCGATTCTGCCATAAGGACTATATCGTAGGCAAATCGAAGGTGAGTGATGTATTCGCCATTGATGTTAATACCGTACCCTTTCCAGTCCAGAAGCTTGAAGACGTCCCCCAATGCAGCGGTGTTCGGGGATATAACGTCACCCTGTCTTACACCTCTCTGCAATTGGATAGGTTTCGTACTCTGGTTCTGTACTCGGCTAGCCATCGTAGCCCTACTGTACAAGCACTTAAACACTTCGATATATCGACAGTCAACTTGGCACCGCTGAAGGGACTTCAGCACCGACCAAATTTCGACGGAATCAAAGGCTTTCTCATAGTCCACTTACGCCAGACATAGTGGCAAATTGTACTCCTCGGACTTCTGTACAATTTGCCGAAGGGTATGTATGTGGTCTAGACGCGACCTCTCTAACTTAACATTTGTGTTCAGCGTGCCTCTCATCATTCGGTGATTGCTGCCGGTTTTCACCCCCGCGATCACTGAGATATCACTGAACAGTTGTCGTCTGGTCGTCATAAGGAAGTAAATCTAATTTTTTGACGAAATGTCGGGGCTCGACCAGTTCCACTTCCTGTGGGGTTGCTTCTGGAAGAAAGAGCTCATCATAAAGAGTCCCTCTTTTTCCATGAAGTCACCTAGTTGCTGGCCCCTTGGGTTCCGTTGCCCTATTCCGAATTTCCCTACTTTCAGCTCACCGTTCTCTCTTGTGCCTAGTTTGCGTTGAAGTCTCCCATTAACACCGTATAGTGGGTTTTGGAGGAATGCATGGCTCTAGGGATATCCTCATACATTTCATCTACGTCCTCAGCGGGGAGTGCCGAGGTTGGTGCGTAAAGCTGTATGCTTGTAGCTTAGGCCTCCACCAGAGAGTGCATCTTAGGTAGAATTTCGCTTTGGTTGCTATGATGAGGCGGGTTGCTGGAATGTTAGCAGCTAATTAAGCTAAGCTAAGCTAAGCTAACACAAGGTTCCGGTTTAAAGCGTAAGGAAGTGAGTATAACAGGTAAGAAAATAATAAATCTTAGTTCTCTAGGGAGAAGTTTTGTTTTGTTACGAAGTGACTAAATATGTTCGTTAATTCCAGTGACCATTCACCAGCACACCAAGTAAACCGCAAGCTCATTTGTGACTTCTAATGTGACAAGAGAAAATCGATCTCTGCATTTTGTTCCATGCACGTCATAAGATGCGACTGTGGGAAATGCCAGAAAAATCTAGTGGCTTCCGATGGATGGCGGTATGTACATCTCCTTTACGCCAGACATAAAATTACCTAGACTGGCATCGGGCAGCATCGTCAAAGGTGCCAGACGCCTGGTGCTGTGATCATAAATCCGTATGCCAAGCGTGATTAATGACCGATTCCTATATTCAAGAAACGTTTCGTTTATCACATACAAGTTGCATAGTTTAATCGGTACGTAGTTGGTAGAGCCACGCTGCAATTATATTTTGGTTGTAGCACGAATGGGTCGGCTCGACCGGTGTAGAACCATGCTCTCACAGAACACCAGCGTATATATCTATAATATAAAAATGAATCGCTGAATGTGTTGCTAAGCGAAAATCTCGAGAGCAGCTTAACCGATTTCGCTAATTCTTATTTTTATAATATTCCTTGAAGTATGAAGATGGTTCTTACGGAGAGAAAAATTTAAGAAATTGCCTGAAAACGTCTAAAAACAACACTTTTCTATATTCCCATACAAAAGATTCGTAATAATACTTAAAAGTTAATTTGAACTTTAATACCATACTATAAAGTTTAAATATTAGTGGAGGGGTTCCGGGAAGGCAAAATAATTGAGTGACGTTAGAATCGCATAGATATTTATGTCAATATTTATACACACTGGCAGATAGCTTATGTTATAAGGAGGAAATTGAGCTGCTTTTATTTCAGGGTTCCGCGAAAATAACTCCACGCGGGCGAAGTCGCGGGGAACAGCTAGTTATATATAAATATACCAGTAAAGCTGCTGTCTCGTTTGGTGAGTGTAGAGGACCGAAGATCCTTTTACTGGATATGAGGCATTCCATCTTATTCCTCTGGGGTAACAACGCATCTGCATTTTGATTCCTAATCCACTTACTATCAGGTGGACTGCATGCTCGTGTTTAGCTAACAAACTTAAATTCAAACTTTCTAAGTAAATTTTGTTATTTCTGTTCTCCCTAGATGACGCTGTCATCAAGTGAATCGCGATAACACTTGCATTTTTTCATTATGATGTATAGTTAAACAATCTTTGTCTCCTTGAGATTTTGTATAACATAGTGTATGAGTAAAACCTAGTGATAAAGTGTGTGTTTCATTAACCAAATGATCCTTCTTCTCGCTGGATAAACTGTAAGTAAAGTGCAAGTGTCGAACATAGTGCAATAACAGTGCGTCAAAGACTTGGGATATTTCAAAGTGCAAAAAAAAAGATTTAGCCGATTACGCGTAAAAAACACTTAAAATTTGAGTTTGAGAGCTTAGTTGAATTTGTGTGATAATAAGACTTCCGTTTATACATTGAATTAGTAGATTTGGACCTACCAAAGAAACATAACATTGAGTGGTGAACATTTAGTATCTGCGTTGAAATAGTGATATTTATCTAAAATAAATTTTTACATCAATTTACATTCGAATATTATTCAATATGGCGGACCAACTTGCAAAACAACATGTAGCTATTATGATTCAAAATTCAACTAAAATTGAGAAATTACTTACAAATACGAAGAAATGTTGAAAGGATAAACGAACAAGAGGTCATTTAGATACGCGCATGGACTCATTACTTGAATATTGGGCTTTTTACACAAAAAGTTATGATTTGCTTACTGTGTCGTTGGACAGTGAGACATTGAAAACCGAATATGATTTCAATATCAATAATAATAAAAAAAAAACTAAAACTAGAAACTTAATTATCATATAGTCCTACTTCCCGCGGTATCGTGCCAAGAATGCTGGCTGCGTTTCCCCGCTGAATGACTATACTTAGCCTTTGAATGAGAATAGAACCAGCTCTCTTATCACCAGCAGCAATGACCAGCCGCGGATGGAGTTGCTTTAGGAACTTCACCGCACGTGGACCCCACGGACCGATCTACAGCAAATGGCACAAATATGTAGTCATCTCTCAGAGACTCATTTCAATATTGATGTAATTTTGAACAAACAGAGGAACATTATTTAGATCTAAAGGCTTGGCTAAAGGATAGGTTTTATGATATTATACCAATGAGTGAATTTATAAAATCTGACACAACTTTAGAACTTCCTAAACTTAGACAAAAGCTACCAACAATAGCTATACCACAATTTTCAGGTGATTATAATTAGTGGATGAGCTACAGAGATCTATTTCTTTCCTTGATACATTGTGATGACCGCTTGTCTAAAATTGAGAAACATCATTATTTAAAATCTAATCTGACCGGAGAAGCCGAACAGTTACTCAAAAATTATTCTTTAACTGAAGCGAACTATGACGACGAGTGGAAAAAACTAAATGAAAGATATGAGAATAAACGAGTGATTGTGAATAATATTCTAAGTCGAATTTTAACTTAGAAAAGACTAACAACTGAATCAGCAAAATGTATCAAAGATTTACTAAACACTACTAGCCAATGTCTCACATCTCTAAAAAATTTGAAGATTGATTCATGGAACGCAATAGTCGTTCGTATTCTAGTCTCAAAGTTAGACATTGAATCTCACAAGTTTTGGGAGCAGTCGTTAGAAAGCTCAACAAATATTCCCACATATGACGAACTAAACAGCTTCCTAGAAAAACGATTCCGAAAAATGGAAATGGTTAATCTTTCACAACCTCGAGAAACATTTAGAAAGGATAAACCTAAATCTGTTCAACATACTCCAAAAGCAACTACAATTAAAAGTTTTGCTACCGAAGTCGAAAGCACTTTTACTTACTGCTCACAGAATCATTACATTTGCCACTGTAAAGATTAGCATTAATGGTTTCTGAACGCCAAGATTTTATAAAGAAAAACAACATAGGTTTAAATTGTTTGGTGAAAGGTCACTCCGTGTTCAATTGTAGACATAGTACAAACTGCGAAAAATGTGGACGTCGACATCATACGTCACTACCTTTCCCAAGAATAACACTTCTGATAAAGCTCAAAAGGAAACCTCTACACCGACTACTTCTTGCAACCTCAGTATAAAATTGAAGACTGAAACAAATGATGAAATGGTTATCTTAGCTACGGACAAAATAAAGATTGAGTCCAGAAACAATGGTATCTATACTATGGTTATTGAATCTTGGTCGCACTCTCGTTATTGACAGAATCTCTGGTATGTCAAACTCATCAATGGTAACTACAAAATCTATGGTTAAACTTACAATACATTCCACAAAATGCGAAGCCTCCACATTTGAAGCAAATTCATATGTACTCAAGAAACTCACTTCATTGTTGCGATCACGTGAATTCCTGAATGTCGATGTCGATGTCGACGTAAATGTCGAATTCATTCCATTTATGAAGCAATACGAGTCAGAATCTCATATGATAATGGTACCTGAAAATGAAAAGAAAACATAAAATCATGTATAGCGGCGAGAATCTCAAACACAACTCATACAGAAATATAGACTGCTTACCGTGATTTACGGAACATCTTGTGCACCATTCTTAGCTATTCGTACGCTTCACCAACTTGCTGAAGATGAAAAACATGATTTTCCGGTAGAATCTGAAATATTGAAGAATGACCTGTACATGGACGATTTAATGACTGGTGCGTCTAATGAAGGTGTTGTTTTCTTACAAAAAAAGCTTACTGAATTGTTGTCTCGCGGTGGTTTCCCTTTGCACAAATGGGCATCTAACAGTAAATTAGTGTTATCACAAATTCCTGATCACGATAAAGAATCACAAAACGCAATAAATATAAAGGTTGAAGATACTCTGAAAACTTTGGGTTTCACCTGGAATTCACAAACAGATAATTTTGAATTATATATAAACATGAATTTTACTCATAATAATCTCAGAAAACAAAATGTTCTATCCACAATTGCAAAAACCTTCGACCCTCTACGTTGGCTAACACCTGAAATAATCTTATTTAAAAATTTTATGCAAAAGTTAGCTGGCTTAACTTGGGACGAAAAACTCCCTCATGACCTAAAAAATGAATGGATAACTCACCTTAAACGTTTTGCGCACTCTGAACCCATAGAGTTCCCACGATGGCTTGAAGTTTCTGACAGAATAATTAAACAAGAACTGTATGGTTTCAGCGATACTTATTGTGAGATACACCACTCCAGCATAGTGATCTCAGAGTTTGGGATAATGATGTTGTTAAAGTATATCTGGTTATGGCTAAATCTAAAGTTGCTCCCGTCAAACAAATTTAACTTCCCCGTGTCGAGCTCTGTGGTGCAGTTCTCTGGGCGAAAATGATATAACATGTTAAAACCATACTAAATATCCCTGATTAAAATGTATATGCATGGACGGATTCGACCATAGTTTTGGCTTGGCTGCGTAAGACACCCAATACATGGACCACATTTGTTGCTAATCGCACTTCAGAGATTTTGACATTCACAAATAGTAACCAATGGCGGCTCCGTGGCGCAGTGGCTTAGCAATGAGTTGTTGCGCCGGGGGTTGCGGGTTCGAATCCCGCACGGAACAAGTATTTGTATGACCTACAAATAATTGTTCCGGGTCTGGATATTTGTCCTTGTGCAATTTGTGTTTGTAAACTACCTCCACGATACAGGAGAAAATCCTAGTGTGGCGGTAAAGTTTTTTTTAAATAAAATAACTAAAATGGCATCATGTTAGTTCAGCGAATAATCCGGCCGATTTAGCTTCCCGTGGAATGTACCCATCCGATTTGAAGCAGTTTGAACTATGGTGGAATGGCCCACAATTTTTACAAGACCTTGATGTAGTTGTTACTTTAAGAAATGAAAGTTAAAACTAAAGTACAAACAAAAATTAATGTTTTTGAAAATGATGATGTTATTTCTTACCTAAACGATACTCGACACTTTTGAAACTGATACGTGTAACTGCTTATTAAACTGTATAAACTTAAAATTGATAGGAGATCGTTTGATGACCCTTTTTATCTGAGTCCAGATGAGCTTGACGATGCTCTAAATAGATGCATTCAGATTTCTCAATCAGTTTCGTCCAGTGATGAAATTTCTCGATTGTCACATGGTGAACGAGTTCACCAATCGAGTAAACTACATGTTCTTAACCTATATCTAGATGATAAAGGC
Source organism: Parnassius glacialis (assembly GCA_033319125.1). Classification (NCBI taxonomy): domain Eukaryota; kingdom Metazoa; phylum Arthropoda; class Insecta; order Lepidoptera; family Papilionidae; genus Parnassius; species Parnassius glacialis. The sequence continues at coordinate 51,643,191 of JAVANC010000017.1, forward strand.
ATTAAATAAAACTACTTTTATGGATTTTATCGCGTTTAGTTAACTTATTTTTCTTATTTTTATTAATTCCCGAGATTTCGGGTGCTTTCCATTAACCATGGTCACGGGGGATTGAGGTGATTGACGTTCCGATGTCAGAGTTAACCCGGAATACCTTCAGCTTTTTTAATTATTAATTTTGGTCCGATCTACGCAGAATAAACTTACTGTATCTTGAAGTCTTGCAGTGGTATGCTTAGGTTTAGTTTTAATTTTATTAATTACTGGATCATAAGCAGGTGATAGTACGCTGGGTACTCCCTCTCTGTTAAAATTAGGATGTTTTTTAATTTCAATAGCCTCACGTATCATCCTTGGCAGGAATCGATATCCTTTCGCGAGAATTTGTGGTTTATCAAATCTAATACGAGTATAGTGGCGGGAGCCGTTTAGGATATGATCACAAACTGCAGACTTCCCGGAACGTTGGTGCTTCACGTCAGCTATGTGTTCTTTAACGCGGGTTTTTATTGATCGTTTTGTTTGCCCTATATATGAGAGACCACATACACAATCAAGCTTGTACACTCCTGCATCATGTAGAGGAATATTACACTTGACGGATGGTAAGAACTGACTAATTTTCTTCGGCGGCTTGAAGAATGTTCTAATAGAAGCTCGCTTCAAGATGTATCCAATCTTGTCTGTGACACCTCTAACATATGGTAGTACAGCAGGCACACACTCGACTGTGGCCGGCTTCACTCGGTCACTGTGACGTAGGCGCGGGACCCGAAGCATGTTGTCGTGCAGACCCTGCTTGACGTGCTGAAGCTCGGCGGCCAGATGTTTGCTGTCACAGATCCCTCGTGCTCTCTGTAACAAAGATTTGCTCACGGTAGCTAATTGTGCAGGATGATGGTGGGATTCATCGTTTAAATATCGGTTAGTATGGATCTTTTTTCTATACACAGTGTGACCTATGGTGTTATTAGGATTTCGAATAAGTAACACATCTAGGAAAGCTAAAGTATTATTTGCCTCTAACTCCATAGTAAATTGAATTTTAGAGTTTATGGAATTGAGATGTTCTAAAAATGCAGTTACTTTGTATGATGGTAAAATTGTGAAAGTATCGTCTACGTAACGCTTGTAGAACCTTGAAGTTACTGATGCAGTAAGCAGGGCTTTCTCCTCAAAGCACTCCATGAAAACATCGGCGACAATGTGACATACCGGTGAGCCTATCGCAACACCATCTACTTGCTTGTAGAACTCTTCCTCCCACAATAGATAGCCAGATGTAAATCAATGTCTGAGTAATACTGCATATTCTGCTGGCACGTTGTTTTCCTCTAGTTTCCTAGTTACAATTGAGATGCAGTCTTCAACAGTTAGGCATGTAAATAGAGACTGAACATCAAACCTGACCATAGTTCATTGTCGGTAAGACATTGGCCTTGTATCTCACTGACAAAATGGTATGAATCCTTAGTGTGTGCTCTTGTAAAGGCATTATTTATGTGGGTGGTCGACTTGCCAATGCAGAAATTTCAGATACTATGAAAAATCCTGTTATTTTGAGTAACCATTGTGGTCTTTCTAAGAATATTGTTTTGAACGCTAATTTTAAAACTCTGCATGGAGGGTATCAACTTACTTTGAACTTTGTAAGACAAAAGTTTTGGATAATTAGAGCCAAAAGTATTGTTAAAACTGTCCTCACTAAATGTATACCATGTTTTAAACAAAGGGCTCATCCTTCTGGACCATTTATGGCAAATCTCCCTAAATTTCGTGTTAAACCAAGTCATTCATGTTTGACAAGTGGAGTGGATTTCGCCGGACCTTTTACAATAAAATTGTACCGTGGTAGATGTAAAAAAAACCTGTAACGTTTATGAGTAGGGTAATATTGGGGCTACTGCATCACTCACGTCCGTTCGCGATGCAGTTCGCCCCAATATTATTTGGGTTTCTGCATCACTCGTCCGCTCGCAATGCAGTTCGCCGCAATATTACACTAAACAGCTCTACATTCCCAGACACGATGAGCGACGGTGTTGGATTCAATAATGTGATTCTCGCTGAGATAGCTAGTTACTCTAAAACACGTATGGACGCGGCGTTCATGTTATTGTATTTGATCTCGATCGATATTATTGATGAAAAAAGTAATACTTGTAGTAGCTAAGAAATGTAAAAACACCTTAAAAGAAAATCAGAAGTTAGACAGCTCAAGTTTATCGGTTATTATAACACAAAACCAGAAACACCAATATAATAAGAACCCTCTTATGAATGCAGCTTCCCTAAACAAATTTTGATCTCAAATAACTGCGACAGACTTGCGTCTGCACTGTAAGCTGTATCATATTATTAGGTTATGGTGTAGACACATTGATAAATTTTTAGTTAATGGATTTTACACTTTATACAGAGCTTTCATAGGAATGGTAATAAATGTGACTTAACAAAAAATAATAATTAATTTTTGGCTAAAGTATTATTGTGTAATGGGCTTTAGAATTCTGAATATATAAGGAGAGCTAGAATGCGCTGCAAGTCATTCCTAATTTTCTTTTTTAATTGAAGTGACGCGAGCGTGTTCATCAAACCTGTAAGTATGTATGTGTCTTTTTATTATTTTATTATTTTTTATTGAGTTCATACTATATAATCTAATATATAAAATTCTCGTGTCACAGTGTTAGTTATCAAACGGCTGAACCTTTTCATGAAACTTTGGGTCAGCTAGTTATGTATATAATTATGTAATAAAATAATATGTGTACAAGTGATCTATGACCTGTTATATTAACTATAAAATCACTGATTTTCAGGGCGTTGACTAGCAAAATTGTCAATCCATTTGACTCGGATGATGGTAGTACTCTCATTACGAAATCCAAACAAAAGAAAACATTGAAAAAGTCTTGTGGAGATAGTAATATTAAGAAGAGGAAAGTCGTTCTGGATTCAGATAGTGAATCGGGAGCTGAGTCTATAAAAAAGAAAAGACTTAAGAGGTCTTCGTTTGCATTTGATTTAGAGGTAAGTTCAATTTAAATTTATTAATACAATTTTCGTCTTGGTCAGTGACCCAAATTGCCAAGCTGAGGGCCGTGGGTTCGAGTCCCGGTCGACGCAAATATTTATTTCACAGATAAATATTTGTACTCAGGTCATGGATCTTTGTCGTTTTTATTTTATTCTTGTAATTATTTAACCAATTTTAGTTTATTCATATTAGTAATAAGTGCTTTTGAAAAAACTTTGTTTTGAGTATTATCATCGAGATCGCTATCACCAATATTTTATTCCTTACCGATATCAAACAGCACTTTAATATTTTTTTAGTTATAAATATTATGAGCCTATTTTTCTATACAATAGTAACATTAATATTTGAAATAATTACAGGGAGATAACGAGTTGCAAGAACCCATTAGAGCGGCGGCGCTGAGAAGTTTTTTATCGCGGCGTGCGGGTTCGGGCTACACGCTGCAGAGGGCTGATCCTGCAAAGACGGGCGACTACTATGTAGAGCTGCGTGTGTACAACACGAAAGATACCGAGAAGCTTGGCTCCGATCGGTGGAAGCGTTCGCTCGTCACTCTGAAGTCTGCTGTAGAAGACAACAGCCTTACGTGGAAAGCTGTGACAAAGTTAGTAGCAGCGGCAAAGGATGAGTACGCCGCTATACAGCCAATTTTATACCCTGTTAAGGTTTTCTAACTTTGTTTAGGCACCTATAATAAAGTAATTGCGCTCATAATAGCTTAATATTAAATGTTAATAAGTTAGGAAAATAATGTAGCACATTATTTTCCTAACTTATGTCTTTTCCTTACAGTAAAGAAAAAATAAGAATTAAAATCTGAATCTAAAAACAAAAAGCCAGATATTGAAAGTTTAATTTTAAAATACCTGAATGAAGTAATTATTTTCAAAAATTGCATTTATTTTTCCTCGCAGCAACGAAAAACTAAGAACTAAAAATTTTAATCTAAAATAAAAAGCCAGATATTGAAAGTTAGATTTTTTGAAATACCTCAATAAAGTAATTATAATTTAAATTTGTGAATCATTTATTATATTACTGTGCGATATACCATATTATTTTCAATACTGTCTCTCCTTACAGCAGCGAAAAATAAAAACTAAAATCTGAATCTAAAAGAACAAAAAGCTGAATTGAAACTTAAATTTTGAAGTACCAAGAATCTAGACTAGTAATTATAAGAATTTAAATCTCATATTTATATACAAGTTTTGAGCATTATTACACTAAACTTCAATAACCTGAATGAAGGAATTATATTCAAAAATTACATTTATTTTTCCTTGCAGCAACGAAAAACTAAGAACTAAAATTTGAATCTAAAAACAAAAAGCAAGACATTGAAAGTTTGATTTTAAAATACTTGGATGAAGTAATTATTTTCAAAAATTGCAATTATTTTTCCTTGCAGCAACGAAAAATTAAGAACTAAAAATTTGAATCTAAAACAAAAAGCCAGATATTGAAAGTTAGATTTTTTGAAATACCTCGATAAAGTAATTATAATTTAAATTTGTGAATCATTTATTATATTACGGTGCGATTTACCATATTACTTTCAAAACTGTGTCTCTCATTACAGCAACGAAAAAATTCAAAACTAAAATCTGAATCTAAAAGAACAAAAAGCTGGATTGAAACTTAAATTTTGAAATACCTAAAATCTAGACAAAGTAATCATAAGTTAGAGCTGTTAATTAGAATTTAAATCTATAGATAGATATATAAGATATAGATGTCTTATAAGATAAATATAAATAAAGATTGAAATACATATTTATATACAACTTTTGAGCAGTATTACACTAAACGTCAATAATAGATATATGATTGAAAATGAAATTCTGCCAGGACTATAATGCATATATATCAAATCATTCATCACATAAGAAGAGTAATATACATAAAATTAATTGTTTACTTAGAACTGAGTTTGATAATGTTCAGTTAATAGCTACTGCCTTCAAAAATAGGATTGCAAGTTATAGAGTAAATCCAGATTCAAGTGACATAATTATGCCAGAGTTATTCTTATCTGGTATTTCTAGCACTGTTTGCAATATAATTAAAACATTACTAACCACGCACAAATCAATCAAGGTAAACTTTGAATTATTTGTGTTGTACAAGCTTCCAAAGAATGATGAAATATCATTAAAAAGCTTCAATACTAAATAATATACGCCTATATTACAAAGTACTGGTTTAAAGTTTATTTTTGAAGAATACTCGAAGAATTTAATCAGTAAATGCATGGTGTTTGAATTATCTGAATCTGGGTGGACAATTGAGTCAATTAACCATTTAGAGCTAAATATAGCTAAATATAATCCGCTAAGAGCTGGTTATTTTATTTCATTACCAAAAAGTATTGTCAGAACAAAGTCATGTCTTAATATTCATAATACAGACAGTCACTGCTTCCTTTGGTGTATCATAGCACAAATGTATCCAGCGAAATGTAATCCAAATCGAGTTACATCTTATCCACACTATTCTAAAGTTTTAAATGTGTTCGGTATGTCTTTTCCACCGACATATGAAGATATAAAACGCTTTGAAAAACAGAATACAAACATAAATGTCAATAAATATGGATTAGAAAAAAATAATACACTAACAGGACCTTTGTACAAAACATCACAAAGAAAGTTAATGCATGTAAACTTATTGCTTTTGAATAAACAAAACAAGACTCATTTTGTTTTAATCAAACATTTTGAAAAGCCCGTACATAAACAACTTACGAAACACAAATGTAAAGTTCATTTATGTGATGAATGTTTTCTTTACTTTGATTCTGAGACAAAGTTAGAGTCACATGATTGTGCTCGCATGCAAACTATCCTTCCAGAAACGAATTCAAAGCTACGATTTTCTAATCTAGAAAGGTCTCAAAGAATTCCAATTGTTATTTATGATGACTTTGAAAGTTTACTTAGAGAATATTCTGACAAAAATAAAAGTCAACATGTACAAAATGTTCAGATTCATGACACTACTTGTTTTGCTTATTATATATGCTGTGAATCCAATCCCGAATTGAATGACTTTGTTTCTTATCAAGGGCCTAATTGCTCAAAAAATGTGTAAATCAATTTATAAGGATATAGAAAGATTATATAAAATTTTAAATATTTCCAAAGACATGAATCCGCTTAATAGTGAAGAGCAGAGCTCTTTTAATAGCGCAGAAGTGTGTTATATATTTAAAAAAAAGTTTTGTTCTTCTAATTACAAAGTATATGATCATGATCATTTCACAGGTAAATACAGAGGTCCAGCTCATAATTCATGTATTTTAAACAATAGAAAATGTAATTTCATTCCTATCATATTTCATAATCTTTCTGGATATGATTGCCATTTATTTATAAAAGAACTTGCAAGTGTATGCGGTCGTATAAATTTAATTCCAAAAAACAAAGAGAAATTTATTTCTTTTACAAAGTTTTTTCCAATCGATATGCAGAAGTCAGCGCAATTAAAATTTATAGACTCCTTTAATTTCCTGAGTTCAAGTTTAGATCATTTAGCACAAAGTCTAAATCCTGAAGACTTAAAACATTTGCGAACATTCTTTCCAGATGAAAATTTATTCCGATTATGTCATAGCAAGGGTGTGTATTGCTATGACTATGTAGATTTTTGGGAAAAGTATAAAGAAACTCAGTTACCAGAGCAAACAAAATTTTACAATAAATTAACATCAGAATCTATAACAAGCGAAGATTATAATCATGCTTTAACTGTGTGGCAAAATTTTGGTATTAAAAACTTAGGTGAATATACCGAGTTATATTTGAAATGCGATGGCTTACTACTTTGCGACGTTTTTGAGAAATTTAGATCCATGAGTTTGAATTATTATGGTCTCGATCCTTGTCATTATGTTTCATCACCTTCACTAAGTTGGGATGCTATGCTATTGTTGACAAGTATTGAGTTGGATTTAATTACTGATATACAAATTTATCAATTTTTAGAAAATGGTATAAGAGGAGGGCTATCTTAATGCTCGTTAAGGTATGCAAAGGCTAATAACAAATACTTACCAAATTTTAATGAAGAATATCCAAATTCTTTCTTAGTTTATTTAGATTGTATAAATTTGTATGGTTATGCTATGATGCAGCAACTACCTTATAAAAAATTTCGGTTTTTAAAACAAAAAGAATTAAGAAGTTTTGATATTAACTCTATTAGTTCTAATAGTAATGAAGGATATATACTCGAAGTTGATATGCAATATCCACGCGATATTCATGATGAACATTCTGACTTACCGTTTGCAGCAGAAAAGTTCACAGTTCCAATATCATCAAACATTAGTAATAAGAAATTGGTTGCGAAACTCTATGATAAATATAAATATGTTATCCATTACCGTCATTTACAAAAATGCCTAAGAAACGGACTTGTTTTATTGAAAATTCATAGGATTTTAGCATTCAATCAAAAAGCATATTTAGAGCCATATATTTCCCTAAATACATCTTTAAGACAAAATGCTACATCTGATTTTGAAAGAGACTTTTTAAAAAAACAAAACAATTCAATTTTTGGAAAAACTATAGAGAACAAAAGAAAACAAGTCGATGTTAAGCTAGTAAATGTATGGAAAGATAATTTTAATAACACAAATAAAGTCTTTGGTGCCGAAAAATATGTTAGTGCGCCGAATTTCAAAAATTTTACAATTATTTCTGATAGCCTCGTAGCCATTCAACTCCGACCAACAAAAGTGATCTTCGATCGCCCAATATATGTGGGCTTTACTATTTTGGAACTTGCAAAAAGTCATTTATATAATTTTCATTATTCTGTAATGAAGAAAATACACAAAGATAATAATATCAAACTTTGTTACACTGATAAAGATAGTCTTTTGTATTTAATTTACACTGAAGACTTCTATAAAGATATGAAAGATAATATTAAGTACTTAAATACAAGTAATTTTCCTGAAAATAATATATACCATATTCCAAAAGCAAATAAACAAATACCAGGGAATTTTAAAGATGAATTAGGTGGTGATATAATAACAGAGTTTATAGGCTTGAAAGCAAAATTATACTGCGTTAATACTTTAAAGTCCGCAATTATAAAAGCAAAAGGTATGAAAAAGCATATTACAAAAAATTTACTATTGAAAAGTATAGAGATATTTTAAATTCTAAGAAAACCCATAGATACACTATGTACGTAATACGATCTAAGAATCATATACTTTAGACGCAAAAAATAAATAAGCTCATTCTTAGTGGCAATGATGATAAGCGACAAATATGTGAAGATATGTATAAAACTTTGCCTTGGGGACATTATAGCAATTTATTTTAAATAGCATTATATTTTAACTAATGATGAAATATGAAATAATGAAGAATTAAATGATGAAATAAAGTAATAGTAAAATATAAAAAAAATATAAGCATAAACATAATATGCAAATTAAAAACAAATTACTTTATTTTGAATATTCTTTACTGCAAATATGTTCTATATTGTAACTAGTATATCGTTATTATAACTCTAGCTAAAATATAAAAACCTTTATATGTAAGTTGAAATAAAAATACTGTATTATCATAATCATATTTTGTTTTATTTATCATCCGATTAGATCCTTAAATACTAAATATTACATAAAAACAATAGATTTAAATACACTTAACTTTTACAACAGAGTTATACATGTCGAAAAAATTAATCATTTATTTCAAACTTAAATACAAGATTTGCTTAGTTATTTTACCACTTTACAAACTAAATGTTCTGTCTCATCCATGATGTCATCATATGCACTTGTCACTAGATATTGCACGTTCACAGCTGCATTTCCAGATTCAGTATTTATTTTATCGATATTACGACCATCTAAATCATGTATTATAATTTTTATTAAATGACGTATATCACCCGTTTCCCTTCGCATGATAAATTATGTATTTTTCAAAGAATTTGATTTGATTTTTTTCTTTTTTATTTTTTCCTCCGATTTTTGGCGACGGCTCTGCTCGTACGACTTTGTCGCCACTTCATAGTACCAGCCTTGTCTATCTTGAGCATAGTAAAATGAATTGGTAATTTTGGGTTTGAGTCTTCTATCAAATTCTGAAAGCCAGATATAAAATTACTACCCATGAATTTAAAATCAATTAAAAAAAAATAAATAAATAGTAACTTACCTCACGTATATTTTCTAAGCTATCCAAAACAGGATTGTAAGATAGAAAAACAAAAATGAGTATAAGTTACATATTTAATTACATTTATAAGAGTTAGAATTACAATAGAAAATAGAATAAGTTACTTTATTATTTAAATATTTAATTTAAAGTACTTACTCCAAATTTTAGCTAAAGAAACAAACGTGCTCTTTATAGAAAGTACTGTAGCGAAATGACGTGATCATGTGTTGTAAGATGAGAATTGTATAATATACTCAGGATTTGTTAGATCAGAATAGCATTATTTTGCAAAGTAAGCATAGATCTACTAAGAAATTTGTAACACGAGAATAGGAGAACAGACATGATGTGACATGCATTTCTCTCTAATATTGTTCATGCAAAATTTAAATATATACCTATGTTTGTAGGTTAGTAACTCATTCAATAAGCACGATAAAGTTGATCAAACAACCCATATCCCTAAGCGTTAGCAATATTAATATTGATCACTCTGCTCACAAGATCAGACATAGCATTCTCTTACCAAATACCATTCGTTGTATAATATGCGGTAAAACAAACGTTGTAATAAGTTTATTGTTGCATGAAAATGGGTTTAAATTTCAAAATCTATACTTGTATTCTAAAACTAACTACCAACCAAAATATCGTTTTTTTACGAGAAGTAATTAAGGGAGTGCCTAATATTTCATTTAATGAGTTCAATGATAACAAAGACGTTATAGGTCCAAAAGAAGCTTTAAACAATTCTGTATTTATTTTTGATGATGTTGCTTGTGAAAATCAAATCAACATTAGTAATTATTTTTCTATGGGCAGGCACAAGCAAATCGATTGCTTTTATTTATCTCAGACCTACTCAAAAATTCAGAAACAATTGCTGCGAGACAATGCCAATTTTATTATAATATTTAAACAAGATGATGTGAACTTAAAACATATTTATGAACAACATGTTAGTTCTGATATGTAGAATAGAATAGAATAGAATAGAATAATTTTTTATTCAATATTGATTATTACATAATTCTTATTGAAAGTCATTTTTTATTTACCACTGGTTCGGAAAATACCTCTGTCCTGGGAAGAACCAGCAAGAAACCCAGCGGGACTTTTTTTTTCAAACATGTTTCACTTAACAATAATTTCATTTATACAATTTTTAAATGATTTTTAATAGAACCAGCATGGTGGCGATCACCTTATTCCCAGGGGTTATTTTCATTCATGTATTCCTTGATATTATAATAACCCTTTTTGTACAGTTTTTCTTAAATAAAACTTTTAAACTTGTTTATTGATAAACTTTGAATATGTTCTGGGATTTTGTTGTAAAAGCGTATACATTGCCCCATAAATGAATTACTGATTCTGTGGAGTCTAGTAACTGGTATTACAAGCTTATGTTTGTTCCTAGTGTTTAGAGAATGCACATCCTTATTCTTATTAAAGCTATTTATGTTTTTATGTACATACATTAGATTTTCATAAATATATTGCGATGCCAAAGTTAATATGTTTATTTCTTTAAATTTTTGTCTGAGGGACTCTTTACAATTTAGGTTATAAATCGCCTGAACGGCTATCTTTTGCAAAACAAATATAGCTTCAATATCAGTCGCATTACCCCATAGCAAAATTCCATAAGACATTACGCTATGAAAGTAACTAAAATACACTAATCTAGCTGTCTCAACATCTGTGAGACTTCTAATCTTTCTTACAGCATATGCTGCAGAACTAAGTCTGCTTGCTAATTTAGATATATGGGGGCCCCATTGAAGTTTCGCGTCAATAGTAATACCGAGAAAAACAGTGGTATCCACAAGACTCAACTCCTCCCCATTTAATAGCACATTGGTATTCGAATGTTTTACATTAGGTAATGTAAATTTAATACACTTTGTCTTATTGCCGTTCAAGAGCATATTGTTGGCGTTAAACCAATGTACTAATTTCGATAGAGCATTATTTACATCGTCATAATTAATTAACTGCCGTTTGAGTTTGAAAATTAAAGAGGTATCGTCAGCAAATAATACTATATCGTGATTGTCCCCTACAAGATAAGGTAAGTCATTAATATAGATTAAAAACAGGAATGGGCCAAGAATCGAGCCCTGAGGAACGCCCATTGATACTATCGATCCGGAGGAACCTTTACCATTTATCACGACTTTTTGAGTTCTGTTACTTAAATATGAAGTAATGAGTCTAAACGCCAAATTTTTTACACCGTAATGTTGTAGTTTCCTGATTAATGTTTCATGATGAACACAATCGAAAGCCTTGGAAAGATCACTGAAAACACCTAAGGCATCCTGTGAATTCTCCCAGGCATTAAAAATATATTTCATAAGCTCAACGCCGGCGTCAGACGTCGAGCGACCCCTTGTAAATCCAAATTGGTTTTTATGAAGTAATTTATTTGTATTAAAAAAAATTAACAATTGATCCAAAATAATTTTTTCAAAAATTTTACTAAGAGTTGGTAGTACAGAAATAGGTCTAAAATTAGCGGGGTCCAATGTACTACCAGATTTAAATAAAGGTATTACTTTACTATACTTCATTAAATCAGGAAACACACCAGAATCGATACAAGTATTAAAAATAATAGCAAGATGAGGTGCAATTAAATCTATTATGGACGCAATAACTGTCACGGAAATCCCCCACAAATCTGCGGTTTTCTTTACATCAATGGTTTTGAAGTATTTTACAATATCTTGCGGTAATACTTTTTCAAATCTAAATTCTTTTAATCAATTTAAAAATATTTGTAATATAGTTGGGAGTAAGTCGTTTAATTTTGTTTGTATTAACATAGAATCACCGTTAAACGAGGGCAGGTATAGAAAGAATTTTGATATTTTTTTTAACCTAGAGTAAACTATTATAAACGGGTTTTTAGATAAAACTATTTAGTTTTATTGTAGCCGCGATAGAATGAAGTATTGTAAAGCATTATGGAAAAGCAAATTAAAATGGAATTAATGAAGTCTGTGGACTCCATAAAGAATAAAATTAAAAAAATTAAAAATAATGAGCAAGAATTGAACTTATCCCTAGATAAAACGCTAAAACCTGTTACAGAGCCCCTTAAAATCATAGTAAATAAGCAAAAACCAAATCAAGACCATAATTTATCGATGCAATCATGCGCAAGTTCTGCTGGATCATTTGAATTGGAATTTCAGAACTATTACGATGCTGACTTGAGTGCTGCAGAATGCCCAAAAAATGAAATGAAAGATAATTTAGAGGCTTCCTTAGATCGGAATTATATCTATGATATTTACGATGATAAATTAAATATACCATTTGGGACAAGAAAAGAAAAGAAAACTTACATAATGGGAAATTTAGAAGTTATTTTTTCTAAAATTGACAGTTTGGATAATGAAACTGTATTTTTATATTTTATATTTTAAAGGTTATTTTGGGCGTTTTGTAGAGACTTTATTTTGTAGAATAAGGGTGACAAACGAGCACACAGTTAGCCTGATATTTAGTTGTTGCTGTAGCCCATAGACACATGACATCACATCTATCCTCAACGAAGAATTAAATAGCAGATTATAACCCCGTGGACTATACATGGAATGACTCATTCCCAGTAAAAAAATAAAGTCTCCGTATCTCTACACTCACCACACGACGTTTACGTGGTAGAGCCATGCTGCAGCTATATTAGTAGTATTGTTGTAGCACGAATGGAGGGACCACGCTCTCACAGAATACCAGCGTAAAATAGCAGCTTAACACTGCTGTGTTTCGTATGGTCAGTGTAGAGAACCGGAGACCCTTTTTACTGGAAAAGAGGCATTCCACCTTAGTCCTCACGGGTGACGACGCATCTGCATTTTGATTCGTAATTGAGGATAGATGTTGATGTCTATGGGCCACAGTAACCACTTACCATCAGATGGACTGTGTGCTCGTTTATCACCCAATCCTATAAAAAAAACGAACACAGCAGCATCATTATGCTATATCGGAAGCTGAAATGGCAATGGGCCGGCCATATAGCTCAAAGAACCGACAACTGATGGGGAAAAAGGTCCTCGAGTGGCGGCCTCGTACCGCTAGGCGAAGAGTAGGGCAACGCCCCCCCCCCCCCCCCCCCCACACACACACACTAGATGGAGTGACGACCTGGTAAGACATGCAAGAAGTCGACGGATGCAGGTAGCTTAGTACCGTGGAAGCCTATGTACAGTGGACTTAAAGGGCTGTAATGATGATGATGATGACTGAAATCTCACATTGATTTCAAACAATGCCATGGAGAGTAACTTAAGGATGCAGTATCTTTCCGAATTTTAACTTTAATACGCTAAGCTCGACATAGCCCTTACTTAGACTGTACCAGTTGGCGTGCGTTGCTTGCTTTTGTCCATATTTACCACACTGGGCAGGAGTGCAAAGCCGATATACTGGTAAAGATATTTCCCAGCAGCAGTCTTTATTTGGGTTATTTGGGTTCAGTATTTTTAAACAGTCTTCACCATAGCCTCGGTTGGTCTGCTGAAGAAACAAGTTTTTTCCTATTGATAAAACTGAAATAACAAAGGATCTGACAGTCCACCTGGCAATGAGCTATCGCAGTATATGAACACCTGCAAGCAACTTCATACAAAGGAGGCTAGATGAGTTGTCGCCTCTAAGGACATCTAGTAAGCTTTAACTACTTGTGTTGGGAATGGTTCACAACATTAGTCGGATGTCGGATTCGAACCCACGACCTTTGAGTTAGCGGTCCACGCCCTGCTATTACGCTACTGTCACTTCAAATGTATGGCTTACATTTATTTATTTAAACTTAATTCAACCTTACTAACAGGATAGGTTCTAAAGACGGACCTAATGCTAAAAACATTACCTCCGAAGAGTGACGAGAAGAGGGACGCCCTAGGCGAAAGTTTATCGACCAAATTGGCGATATATTGAAAATGGGCCAAATTAAGAGTACCTTTAACCGACGAGCGTGTATGCGTAGGTATATGGATGTGGAGGAAGCGAGAGAGGTGTGTCAGGATCGTGCCAAATGGAATTCCATAGTCTCTGCCTACCCCTCTGGGTGACAGGCGTGAGTGTTTATGTTATGTTATGTTTATTGGAGACAAATCTTACGATTTAACTATCGGGTTAAGAGAACTTCTACTTAGAAAAAAACCTGATTTGAATTTAGTATCAAGCGCTGATAAACTCGTGTACAAAGATATTCTACACCTTACTAATGCTCATAAGAGAGATTTTAACCCTAGAGGTCAAATAAGAGGTGATAAGGGAATTAAATATCGAAAAATAATTAAACCATTATTTTCCAAGACCTTAATGAAATATAAAAAAATCGAAGAAAAGCTTGGAGGTAATTTACCTAAGCTTAAGAAATATAAAATCAACACTGATATTGTATATTGGGACGATCCAAATGAATTAGTTGATAGATTAAAACTTTTAATAGCTTCAAGAGATGCGGGCAATACAAATCATGATAATGAAATTTTATCGATCATTGAAGAATTAAAAGAAGCTAACATTATAAAGGAATAAAATACTAATTATTACCAGCTTTTACTCAGTATTAGTGAAGTTGCTCATGTTGCAAATTACTAAAAAATTGTCTGTATTTATTTAAGTAACAAGCAGCATAAACGAATTATTTTTAAAAACTACCAACATAAGAATAACATAAAATACATTATTTTTTGAACATGAGTAAAGCCGATGTAGTAAATGAAATTCATAGAAATGCTAGGGTGATTTTCCCACGTAGAAATGTTATTACGAAGGATATAGATGATTTATGGCAAGCAGACTTAATTGATATGCAATCAGTATCTAAGGAAAACAAAAACTTCAGATTTATTTTTACCGTTATTGATACATTTTCGAAATACGCTTGGGCTTTTGAATTTTATGAAGCTCCTAAAAACACGTGTACCCAAAAATCTGCAAACCGACAATGGAACAGAATTTTATAACGATAAGTTTAAAAAAATTATGAATTCTTATAATATTAATCATTACTCAACCTTTTCAACAAAGAAGGCTTCCATAGTTGAACGATTTATTCGAACTTTGAAATCTAAATTGTATAAAGCATGTAGTTTACAGGGTAATTATAACTGGATAGGCGATACTCTCAATAATGTTATTTACGAATACAATCACACTTATCATCGAACTATTGGTGAAATTCCAGCCAATGTTAATAATAAAAGTAAAAAACGAATACTACAGAGATACCTTAGATTGGTAAAGAATGATAATGTAAAACGTAAGTTTAAAGTAGGTGATTATGTGCGTATAAGCAAATACAAAGGTACATTCGAAAAAGGATATACTCCAAATTGGTCGACAGAAATATTTAAAATTCGAAAATTACAGAACACAATTCCAACCACTTACTTAATTGAAGATACAAAGAGCTACAAAGAGCTACCAAAAATCCAAAAATATATTTATTTGAAAAAGTTTTAAGAAGGAAAGGAAATAAAGTTTTAGTAAAATGGCTAGGTTTGTCTTCTAGTGAAAACAGTTGGATCGATAAGTCAAATATATTATAATAGACTTACTGACCACTGTGCTTAACATTAAGAACAAATAAGAAAAAATGGTATATTTAATAAATATCCCAAGCGCGATTAAACAGTCTTATGATGTGCATTGGCGAGAGTAGTCTTTTCAATTGGTTGATTAATAATTTACCGTTTGAATTACATTTACCGGGATACAATTATTGTGGTCCTGGTACAAATTTAATCAAAAAACTATCACTTGGAGTCAAAGGTATAAACAAATTAGACGAATATTGTAAAGAACACGACATTGCGTATCACAAATATTCAAACTTAAAGAAGCGACATAAGGCGGATTTAGTTTTGTTAAAAATGGCAAAAACACGAGAGATTGCTCCCGATGCAAATTTGGGAGAAAAGTTAGCAGCAAAGATAGTAAGCAAAGCTATGCAAACAAAAATTAAAACTGGGGCTGGCCTAAATAATGGCAATAGTAATAAAATGTCTCCGAGAAAGTTGGGGAATGAATTTAAAAATAAGTTTAAGAATATCATTACAAAAACGAAAAGACGTATGCAAAAATTAAAACCAAAATGCAAGAAAGCAGCAATTGAGCTAGCTATAACTGCTGCTAGAGAACTATTTTTTTTTATTTTTTTTTTATAGGAGAGGGGGCAAACGAGCATGCGGCTCACCTGATGGTAAGTGACTACCGCCGCCCATGAACAACTGCAACACCAGGGAGGGAATTGCAGATGCGTTGCCGGCCTTTTAAAAAGGAGTACGCTCTTTTCTTGAAGGTCCCTAAGTCGTATCGGTCCGGAAAAATCGCTGATGGTAATCGATTCCACAAGGAAGTCGTGCGAGGAAGAAAACATCTTCTAAATCGCACAGTGGTTGAGAAAAGATGGAAACCAGATTAAAAAACCTGTTACGTTCAGTAATAATCCTATTATGTTCTTGCTTCAAGACATAAGACACAACTAGTTGATAATTCTGTTATAAAACTTCCTCGCATTATCCCTATACCAAAAACTGGTGGGGTACTACCTTTGATTCCGATTTTTGCCGGATTATCGGCTACGGGAGCTTTAGCAGGTGGTGTAGCTGGTATACTTAAAACTATAAATGAAATCAAAATGGCTAAAAAATAATTTGCTGAATTGAAGAGACATAATGAAAAAATGGAAGCTCTTTGTATCGGAAATGGGTTACAGTTTAAGCCTCATAAAAATGGATTTGGCATTTTTGTATCTAAAGAAATACAAAACTAGAATATAGGCTACCCAAACGCGCTTTAACTAACATTGACATTTTAAAGTATGGAAAAAATATTCCCTATTTTCGAGGTGTCTTTATGAGAGATGAGCTCCCAACACACCCCTTTAAAAAGAATGTGGAGTTATAAATTTAGATATTTCCTCAAATCCGGGATCTCATTGGGTAGCCTATGTAAAATTTAATAATTATGTTGAATATTTAGACAGTTATGGAAATCTTAAACCTCCAATGGAATTAATTAAATATTTAGGTCCTAAAGTCCACTATAATTATGATAAGATACAGCGTGATCATCCTTTTAATTGTGGACATCTTTGTTTGATTTTTTTGGAGAATTTTTGGCGCAATCAAGACATAAAATAAACAAGAACTTCATAAATTGCTCAGTATACAAGCATGTCTATAACAGTTACTATCTCAGGGAATAAATCAGAATTGGATTCCTACTTTCAACAGCTTCTGAGTTTATTAGGTCAATACGAGTGCGGTTTACTATATTTTTCAGTAATAAACTCAACAACAAAATATTCTTATGTTGATAGCAAGTTCCCATCTGTGATCAGAATCGAATGTGATCTCATATACGGTTCATATTGCAACGGGTTACCTACTCATATTATTCACGAATTTGTATCTAAAACTGCTGCAGATAATCAATACATAGAAATACCTCAGAACGTTATTTACTTCCCAGTGAATAAAAATAATATTACATCTATAAATATTAAAGTTTTAGATCAATTTGGCTACAGAATTAATTTCAAAGAACAATATATTGAAATTCGCCTCCATTTGAGGAAAGTAAAATGATATTGCACTATAAAAACCCTACAGTCTACTTAAAGCGCCCTATTACTTCTACATTTACTAAGGTGCGAAGACGTGAGAAAAAATTTAAGACCTTGAGTAAAAATAATAAAGATTTTCTAAAGTCCTTAGGATTTAAAGTATGAATATACTACAGATTAATGACTTACCAAACTTCGATACTTCTATTGAAAGTTATGAAGTCCATTCTTATAGTCCATATAATAATAGCTTTAGAGAAAACGATGAAATAAGAATTCGTATACATCAGCAAGACATATATATATTACCATCAGCCAGTTCAATTTACATCGAAGGTCGTGCAAAGCTCTTCAGTAAAGATGGAAACCAGATTAAAAAACCTGTTACGTTCAGTAATAATCCTATTATGTTCTTGTTTCAAGACATAAGGTATGAGATAAATGGAATCGAAATAGATCGTATTAAAAATGCTTTTTTTATAGGATAAGAGTGAAAAACGAGCATACAGTCCACCTGATGGTAAGTGGTTGCTGCGGTCCATAGACATCTACATCTATCCTCTGTTACAGATCAAAATGCAGATGGCTTTCACCCGTGAGGACTAGGATGGAATGCCTCATTTCCAGTAAAAAGGGCCTCCGGCCACCTGCCATCAGCAAGCGAAACGCAGAGGTAAACCTCTACTTCACGCTGGTATTCTGTGAGGTCGTGGTACCACCCCGGTTCGAGCCGGCCCATCCATGCGACAGCAAAATCTGCTGCCTGGCTCTACCACTGTTAAAAACATGCTGGTATAACATCAACAATTAAATCATACATTTCAATGAATGAAGCAGAAAATAAAGTAGCAGCTTTGTGGGGTTGGGATATGGATGGATTTAAAAGTGAAAACGGTGATTTTAGTGCTACTATACCTTTAAATAAGATTTTAGGGTTTGCAGAAGATTATGCTAAAATTGTAATAAATTGTAAACATGAACTTATACTGAACAGAAGTAATTCTAATATAAATAGTATTATAGGAACTGAAGATGTTGCACATTTTCAAATAGACATACAAAGAATACAATGGCGAGTGCCACATGTGAAAGTATCAGATCGTGAACGAGTGAAACTTCTTAAACATTTAGAAAGAGATAAACCTATACAGATGGCATTTAGAATTGGGATTTATATGAATACCCTTTACTTCCTACAGCAAATAAGCATTCCTGGTCTATTAAGATTGCGTCACAATTAGGGAAACCTCGATATGTATGTTTTGTTTACAAACAAACAGATAAAATCAAAAAATGAAAGACTGTTCAGTATTTGATCACTGTGGAGTGAGAAATGTAACATTGTTTTTGAATTCACAATATTACCCATACGAGCCCTTATGTTTAAAGTTTTCCGAAAACAAATTTAATATATTATACGAAATGTATGTGAAATTTCGCCAGTCGTACTACAACTGTCCCGCAGACCCATTGCTTGATTTAAGTAGCTTTAAGGAGAAGGCTCCGCTATTTGTGATAGATTGTTCAAGACAAAACGACAGTCTAAAAACAGGACCCGTAGATGTTCGTTTGGAGATTGAATGTACAACGGCAATACCAGAAAAGACAACTGGATATTGTTTAATCAACTTTAAGTAACATAGTGCGCAAGTTGACATGACTGCTATCGTAGATGTCCAAGGTTTCAAAACAGAAAGAAATGAATTCATAGTGAAAGAAATTGCAATATTGTGTAACAATAAAATACAACGACTTTTAATTAAACCACCATTTCCTTTTTACAAATTGACTGTCAATGAAAAAATACTTGTAAATTGGATTCAGTGTAATAGAAAGATATATTGGTGTAACACCTTATTTAAATTATCAGAATTTAATTGCAGATAATATAAAGGATAAATGTATATACGTCAAAGGTTTAGAAAAAGTTTTATGGTTAAAATCCATCTTACAAAATGATAATATAATTAATTTAGAAGATAAAGGTTGTCCTACTTTGTTAAATCTGTATGATCGATATAAAGATTGTAAAGATTTGTATAGTTGTATTAATCACGACTCAGTATGTGCTTTGAAAAATGTTTTGTGTTTAAATAAATGGTACTCTGATAATAACATTTGAAATATTCTTTATTTTATTTCATAAAAAACTCTCCACCAGCAACTTTTTTGAAATGTTTATAAGGAATCAGCGCAGCTTTGCAGTCTCATTATACTCTTGCAACCAGCAAGATCAAACCTCCACAAAGCATGAGGGACATGTCTCAATACGAATACAGACCCCGATATAGTTTATATGATTCATATAAAACACGCTTATTTTCATCTAGCCATTATTGGGCAACGAGTGATTTAAGAGAAGCAGTGGTGAATGAAATGGCTGATGCGGGATTCTTTTGATTTTGGCGATAGCATAAATGATACAGCTGCTTGTTTTTCCTGTGGAGGAGTTATTAGAGATTGGGAGATTTACGATGATCCGTGGATGCAATACGCATTACATTATCCTCAATGTTTTTATGTGAACGCCGTGAAAGGGTTTGGTAAATCGCTGTGAGTTAAAAAGAGTGACACAGAATTGAGAAGACATCTGCTTAGTTATAAAAATGGAAATGTAGAGCTGTTTAGTGTAATATTGGGGCAAACTGCATCGCGAACGGATGTGAGTGATTCAGCAGCCCCAATATTACCCTACTTTTATGTTTGCTTATTTGTGTGCACCATCACAAAAGCCATTCATCTAGAATTGGTAACTGATCCACTTCAGCTGCGTTCATAGCTGCTTTTCGGCGCTTCACTGCTCGTCGTTGTCACTGCAAGGAAATTTGGAATGATCATGGTACGAATTTATATACGAAAAGTTTTTTTTTTAAATCTTTTTCGAAGTATAGAGTATTCCTCATAATCTATTTAGTTAGAATATTGTTTCCACTTTATCCATAATTTTTTTTTATTTTTAAATGTGTGTATTATTGGGCGTGTGAACCATATTGGAAACTTTTTAGATTTGATTGGACATAAATGAACGTGTTTCCTAATGATTTTATACATATCTTAATAAAAGTGGTTAGTGGCAGTGTCTAAGAACGGCACCTATAAAATACTTGCCCATTCTACTCGTTTAATATCGTCATTAATATCTGCATATTTACCCTCAGAGAATCGATATTTTGGTAAAGTTTTACGCGCCAATTTTTTGTATTCTATGTTGAAAAGTATTTCGGCGTTAAGTGGTGGATGAAAGACGTCTATTGGAACTAAAGAATTTAGTGTGTAGACTTACAAGTGCATGTATCATTATTTGAAGCGGAAAGATCTAAGATACGATTCTTATTATTTTTATTTAAATTAAATTGTTTGCAACTTACAGTTGATAAAAAATTTGAAACGAGCAAAGTAATTGGATTTTTGCAGTAATGTATATTTGAAGTACATGTATTCCCGTCATACTGTAGCCACTCACTGCGGGGTAGGATAAAAGCCCAAAAACTACATATTTTTGTATTTACGTTACACATAAGCACATTTTGAAGAGAGTTGAAAAATAATTGATAAGCATTTAAGGGTTGATTTGGTGGTATATAAATGCCACCAACAGCATGATGTTCAATGTGTTGCTTAGAATAAAACTTAAGTATCACATAGTCAATATTAGATGGAACAATTATAATTTAATCTTCACAGTGAAAAGTGGGCTTTAAAATACATCAAGTGCCATTTAGCCCCCTGCGCACCGCAATCAATACACCTTCACCGTCTGTTTTATCACATAACTCCGGATTTCGATCGCATCGGTGCAAAGCTTAGAAATTAAAGTCATATTTCCTGAAAACAACGCGAAGGGAAACTCCTGAAACTGACTGTCATGTTTGTTAGGGTTTCCCTCTTAATGTCAGCTCTTTCTCCAAATACCAATCGCATCTTTAGTACTAATTGGTGGACAAGGCTTTAGGGATCGGCTGATAAAAGGAAAAAATCATCTAAAAATGTGAACCCATTTTACAAGATTTTTAGTAAGATGCAGCAAAAATGAACACGTGGTAAATGCCACGGCCATGGTTGTAGCACGAACGAGTCGGCTCGACCGAGGTTAAAACACACTTTCACAGAATACCAGCGTAAAATAGCAGCTTAATGCTTCAGTTAGTGTGTAATGTGCAGCTTAGTGTTTCGTATGGTGAGTGAAGAGTACCGGAGACCCTTTTTACTGGAGATGAGATATTCCACTTTAGTCCTCGTAGATGACAACGGATCTGCATTTTGATTCTTCATCAAGCATTGGTGTAGATGTCTAGATATGGGTCACAGTATCCACATACCATCAGGTGGACTATATGCTCGTTTGTCACACTAATTCTAAAAAAAATGCGCTCGCTTATATTATGAATATGAGCAAATCGCCCAAAATTGCCTAAAAATTTATTAAATCTTGGCCCTTGTCAGCTTATACCAGCACCTAGTTCCAACTACAGTGACCTCAAAAGTTATCATGATTTGTACGATATGATTATTTTAGTGATTATCATAACATAATAGTCCATTCATCCATCCATCCATCCATTACAGCCTATAAAAATCTACTGCTGAACATAGGCCTCCCTGACAAGCGGGTCTGCAAACGCAGTTTTCTATTATTTAGAGTTGTTATCCTGATTGCTTATATACCTGTTGCAAACGCAGTTTTCTATTATTTAGAATTGTTATCCTGATTGCTTATATACCTGTTGCAAACGCAGTTTTCTATTATTTAGAGTTGTTATCCTGATTGCTTATATACCTGTTGCAAACGCACTTTTCTATTATTTAGAGTTGTTATCCTGATTGCTTATATACCTGTTGCAAACGCAGTTTTCTATTATTTAGAGTTGTAATCCTGATTGCTTATATACCTGTTGCAAACGCAGTTTTCTATTATTTAGAGTTGTTATCCTGATTGCTTATATACCTGTTGCAAACGCAGTTTTCTATTATTTAGAGTTGTTATCCTGATTGCTTATATACCTGTTGCAAACGCAGTTTTCTATTATTTAGAGTTGTTACCCTGATTGCTTATATACCTGTTGCAAACGCAGTTTTCTATTATTTAGAGTTGTTATCCTGATTGCTTATATACCTGTTGCAAACGCAGTTTTCTATTATTTAGAGTTGTTATCCTGATTGCTTATATACCTGTTGCAAACGCAGTTTTCTATTATTTAGAGTTGTTATCCTGATTGCTTATATACCTGTTGCAAACGCAGTTTTCTATTATTTAGAGTTGTTATCCTGATTGCTTATATACCTGTTGCAAACGCAGTTTTCTATTATTTAGAGTTGTTATCCTGATTGCTTATATACCTGTTGCAAACGCAGTTTTCTATTATTTAGAGTTGTTACCCTGATTACATATATACCTGTTGCAAACGCAGTTTTCTATTATTTAGAGTTGTTATCCTGATTGCTTATATACCTGTTGCAAACGCAGTTTTCTATTATTTAGAGTTGTTATCCTGATTGCTTATATACCTGTTGCAAACGCAGTTTTCTATTATTTAGAGTTGTTACCCTGATTACATATATACCTGTTGCAAACGCAGTTTTCTATTATTTAGAGTTGTTATCCTGATTGCTTATATACCTGTTGCAAACGCAGTTTTCTATTATTTAGAGTTGTTATCCTGATTGCTTATATACCTGTTGCAAACGCAGTTTTCTATTATTTAGAGTTGTTACCCTGATTACATATATACCTGTTGCAAACGCAGTTTTCTAATATTTAGAGTTGTTACCCTGATTGCTTATATACCTGTTGCAAACGCAGTTTTCTATTATTTAGAGTTGTTATCCTGATTGCTTATATACCTGTTGCAAACGCAGTTTTCTATTATTTAGAGTTGTAATCCTGATTGCTTATATACCTGTTGCAAACGCAGTTTTCTATTATTTAGAGTTGTTACCCTGATTACATATATACCTGTTGCAAACGCAGTTTTCTATTATTTAGAGTTGTTATCCTGATTGCTTATATACCTGTTGCAAACGCAGTTTTCTATTATTTAGAGTTGTTATCCTGATTGCTTATATACCTGTTGCAAACGCAGTTTTCTATTATTTAGAGTTGTTACCCTGATTACATATATACCTGTTGCAAACGCAGTTTTCTATTATTTAGAGTTGTTACCCTGATTGCTTATATACCTGTTGCAAACGAAGTTTTCTATTATTTAGAGTTGTTATCCTGATTGCTTATATACCTGTTGCAAACGCAGTTTTCTATTATTTAGAGTTGTAATCCTGATTGCTTATATACCTGTTGCAAACGCAGTTTTCTATTATTTAGAGTTGTTATCCTGATTGCTTATATACCTGTTGCAAACGCAGTTTTCTATTATTTAGAGTTGTTATCCTGATTGCTTACATACCTGTTGTTATCCAGCAGCGTCTTCCTGAAGACGCTGCTGCCCATCTCTTATTTCATTTTCCCTCTGTCGCCTTTTACGAAACTTTCAGGACGAAATGGGGTAGTGGTTATTTTTACACCGCCACTACACGGTTAACATGATAGTGCAGACTGCAGTTTGCAGTTTCATTAGTATCATGTGAATGCAAGTAATAATTTTCCAGTAGGCGCTGTGGCGGAGTACTAATTAATTTTATTGCTTCCATGGAACGTTGAGTATCGTTACCGTCCTTCGAGAAGTGTTGCTCGTTGCTACTAAGGGTTTCTTATTCGAGATTTCCTTCTTAGATAATAAGAAGTTCTCTGTCGTGGCAGATAGCCCGCTCTTACCATTTTCACCATATGTTTCGCTTTGGGATGTCTCAACCTGCTGAGTCAATATAACTGAGGAAATTAAAAAGAAAACAACGTTCAATTATATAATAACTTCCTTTATTTAAAACTATTTCAACAACCGATTAATGCCAATCAATATTTTATATTTTATCATCTGTGCATAACAACAGATAAGCACCGCTCATATACAAAAGCGAAATAACTTATGTAGTTTCGTGAACATATAATAATACGAGTACATATAGTGTAAATATGAAAAAATGAAAGAATATCAAGACAAAGAAAGCTAATTTTTGCAGTTAGTCCTGTTTCCCAGATTATTATTTTTCACTGTCAGACTTTCTTAAAACAGCTGCACAGTAAATTCATATCTTTCTAATAATTGGTTACATTTCTAGGATTGCTGCACCTAAACCAATTACTCTACGACTACGTACGTGAGGGTAATATGGTCACTTTCTTATAACTCAAAAACTAAAGCCTTGTTTCCATACATGACTTTGCAAAACGATAGCTCTTCATTAGTCAATCAAATCATAAAAGGTCAAACGGGCGCTGCTTTATCGACGCCATCATGATAGTTAATATTATGGTAAATATTTTAGTCGATTTTAGTATTGTGTAGTGTAGTCATTGAGTTATTATGTAGTACGTAAGTACATTATACTTCAATGAGTGTAGTAAGTTTTTTTTTAAGATGAGTTTTCAAAATGTTCCTGATTATTGTCAAAGCTTGTTTGCAATTTTTTCGTAATGTATTAGTTATAGAGTACGACTAAGTGTTTTTGCTTGTTTTCCTCCTATTTTAGGTTTTCTAGGACGGCAAAGCTTAATGTGATCATATTACCCTCACGTACCTTATTTTAAATCTTTCACATTAGACTACTCGTATAAACTTGAAATCAACATATTATCTAGCAAAGTTTAGAACTTGTTTGAAAGGAATATAACAATGACTAATATCAGAGTCATCTATCAATTTATATAACTGAAAAACAACCCTTATTTTATTTTCGTTCTTAAAAATATACAAAAATACCAAAAAAAGAAAATATTTTAAGCATTTTTTGCAATCAGTACATTTTTTGACAAAAGCTCTTGAACAATTTTTCTTCAAAATAGAAAAAAATATTATTTCCCATTTGTTTTAAATTAGCTAATTCAAATTTTGTACTGTACATAGTAATTTCATGATGGTATCAACTATCTACGCGATTCCTAATAGAAAGAGAAAGATATATGAAAAAAGGAAAAACAAATATCAAACGTACCTACTATCATTGGACGTTTTTTTATAAGATAAGGGTGACAAACGAGCACACAGTCCACTTGATGGTAAGTGGTTGCTGCGGCCCATAGACATCCACATCTATCCTCTATTACAAATCAAAATGCAGATGCGTTGTCACCCGTGAGGACTAAGATGGAACGCCTCATTTCCAGTAAAAAGGGTCTCCGGTTCTCTGCACTCACCATACGAACCGTTAACCTGCTATTTTACACTGGTATTCTGTGAGAATATATGGTATGTAATGGTATGCCGTGTAGTGGCGGTCAAGAATATCCACTACCCCATATCCTCCCGTGGGTGTCGTAAAAGGCGACAAAGGGAAACAGGCAGGAGATGCGCAGCAGCATCTTCCTGATAATAGCCAGAATTACAATAAAAAAACTGCGGTTGCCAACCCGCTCGCCAAGCGTGGCAACTATGGCAAATACCCCCCAATGATTAAAGCAACAAACAGACGGCCCCCAGTCCACGGCGGCCCCGCTATTCCTGGCTACGGTGGCGACCATGGTAACGGCGGGGCAGGGGGTGCTAAGAATCTACGACGACTCGACCTGGCAACGTACAACGCACGCACCCTGAGGACTGACGAGAAGATCGTGGAGCTGGAAGAAGAGATAGACAAGTTGCGCTGGCATATTATAGGAGTATCCGAAGTCCGAAGAGAGGGGGAGGACACGGTAATCCTCGAATCCGGCAACTTGCCCTATCACCGGGAGGGCGACCATCTGTCCCAAGGAGGTGTCGGATTTATCGTCCACAAGTCTCTCGTTAACAACGTTGTAAATATCGGGAGTGGGTCGACGAGGGTTGCGTACCTTAAACTCAAAATCACCAAACGGTATTCGCTGAAGTTCATACAGGTTTACGCACCAACCTCGGCACACCCCGATGAGGAGGTGGAGGAAATGTATGAGGATATCTCTAGAGACATGCATTCCTCCAAAACCCAATATACGGTGTTAATGGGAGACTTCAATGCAAAACTAGGCACAAGAGAGAACGGTGAGCTGAAAGTAGGGAAATTTGGAATAGGGCAACGGAACCCAAGGGGCCAGCAGCTGGCCGACTTCATGGAGAAAGAGGGACTCTTTATGATGAATTCTTTCTTCCAGAAGCGGCCCCACATGAAGTGGACCTGGTCGAGCCCCGACGGTTCGACAAAAAATGAGATTGACTTCATTATGACGACCAGACGACAACTGTTCAGTGATGTCTCAGTGATCGCAAGGGTGAAAACTGGTAGCGATAACCGAATGGTTAGAGGCACACTGAACCTAAGCGTTAAGTTGGAGAGGTCTCGTCTAATGAAGTCAACGCTCCGTCCCCCTCGTGCTCTGTTCTAAAGTCCCGAAACTTTTCAGCTCGAGTTACAAAACCGTTTTCAGTGCCTAGAAGACTGCAATGAAGTGGACGATATGAATGATAAGCTCGTGGAAACTGTCCATGCGATCGGAGCTAAGTTCTGCAAGACCCGCCGCAGAAGAACACAAAAACTTTCCGATCACACTCTTAATCTCATGGCTGTTAGACGGGAGATGAGGATACATTCTTCAACAGATTTGACAGCATACAAGCAACTGAACAGACAGATCTCCAAATGCATGCGGCGGGACTTACGCAACTTCAATACAGCTCATATTGA
Organism: Parnassius glacialis; assembly: GCA_033319125.1. Taxonomy (NCBI): domain Eukaryota; kingdom Metazoa; phylum Arthropoda; class Insecta; order Lepidoptera; family Papilionidae; genus Parnassius; species Parnassius glacialis. The sequence goes on from JAVANC010000017.1 coordinate 51,670,738, forward strand.
AGAAGCGATCGAGCGGAACCAAGGCTCCAAAGTCTTTGCCAGAGATCTGTCTGCCAGAAAGAGCCAACTGTCAAAGCTGAAGACCGAATGTGGCAGCATCGTTTCCGGGGCATCTGAGATTTTGAGTGAGATTGAGAGGTTCCATGGGCAGCTGTACACGTCATTGTTGGAGTCACACTCAAGTGTGAGTAACGATCCAAGAGCGAGTCTTATCCGACACTATTCCGAAGATATCCCGGACGTCAGTCTGAGCGAGATTAGAATGGCTCTCCAGCACCTTAAAAACGGCAAGGCCCCAGGCGAGGATGGAATTACAGCGGAGCTTCTGAAAGCGGGTGGAAGACCGGTACTTAAAGTCCTTCAGAAACTCTTTAATTCCGTCGTCCATGGTGCCATTATACCGGAGGCGTGGAGCAGAAGTGCGGTGGTCTTGTTCTTCAAGAAAGGCGACAACGCTCTCTTAAGGAACTAAACTGAACTACAGACCGATTTCCCTTCTGAGCCGCGTCTACGTGCTGTTTTCGAGAGTCATTACGAATCGTCTCGCGCGCAGACTTGACGACTTCCAGCCTCCCGAACAAGCCGGATTCCGATAGGGCTTTAGCACCATAGACCGCATACATACCCTACGGAAAATTGTACATAAGTCCGAAGAGTACAATTTACCACTATGTCTGAGATTTTGAGTGAGATTGAGAGGTTCCATGGGCAGCTGTACACGTCATCGTTGGAGTCACACTCAAGTGTGAGTAACGATCCAAGAGCGAGTCTTATCCGACACTATTCCGAAGATATCCCGGACGTCAGTCTGAGCGAGATTAGAATGGCTCTCCAGCACCTTAAAAACGGCAAGGCCCCAGGCGAGGATGGAATTACAGCGGAGCTTCTGAAAGCGGGTGGAAGACCGGTACTTGAAGTCCTTCAGAAGCTCTTTAATTCCGTCCTCCATGGTGGCATTACAGCGGAGGCGTGGAGCAGAAGTGCGGTGGTCTTGTTCTTCAAGAATGGTGACAACGCTCTCTTGAAGAACTACAGACCGATTTCTCTTCTGAACCGCGTCTACGTGCTGTTTTCGAGAGTCATTACAAATCGTCTCGCGCGCAGACTTGACGACTTCCAGTCTCCCGAACAAGCCGGTTTCCGAAAAGGCTTTAGCACTATAGACCACATACATACCCTTCGGCAAATTGTACAGAAGTCCGAAGAGTACAATTTGCCACTATGTCTGGCGTATGTGGACTATGAGAAAGCCTTTGATTCCGTCGAAATATGGGCGGTGCTGCAGTCCCTTCAGCGGTGCCAAGTTGACTGTCGGTATATCGAAGTGCTGAAGTGTTTGTACAGTAGAGCTACGGTGGCTGTCCGAGTACAGAACCAGAGTACGAAACCTATCCAATTGCAAAGAGGTGTAAGACAGGGTGATGTTATATCCCCGAAACCCTTCACCGCTGCATTGGAAGACGTTTTCAAGCTTCTGGACTGGAATGGATACAGTATTAACATCAATGGCGAGTACGTCACTCACCTTCGATTTGCCGACGATATAGTTCTTATGGCAGAATCGCTGGAGGACCTAAGCACTATGCTCAATGACCTCAATAGTGTCTCCCAACGGATCGGTCTTAAGATGAACATGGACAAAACAAAGATAATGTTTAATATCCATGTCACACCTATGCCGGTAGTTGTTGGGAGCACTAAGCTCGAAGTTGTTGACGAGTAAGTTTACCTGGGACAAATAGTCCGACTAGGTAAGTCCAACTTCGACCGAGAGGTCAATCGACGGATTCAACTCGGCTGGGTAGCGTTCGGGAAGCTACGACACATCTTCTTGTCAGACATACCTCAAAACCTTAAAACTAAATTGTACAACCAGTGCGTGTTGCCAGTGATGACTTACGGAACTGAGACGTGGTCCTTCACTGCTGGCCGTTTGAGGAAACTCAAGGTCGCTCAGCGAGCTATGGAGAGGGCTATGCTCGAAGTTTCTCTGCGTTAGAAACTTAGGAATAAGGATATCCGCAGTTGAACCAGAGTAACCGACATAGCCCAACGGATTAGTAAACTGAAGTGGCAGTGGGCCGGCCATATAGCTCGAAGAACCGACAACCGATAGGGAAGAAAGTTTCTCGAGTGGCAGCCTCGTACCGATAGGCGAAGTGTAGGGCGTCCCCCCACCAGATGGAGTAACGACCTGGTAAGACATGCAGAAAGTCGATGGATGCAGGTGGCTCAGGACCGTGTTTCGTGGCATTCTTTGGGGAGGCATATGTTCAGCAGTGGACTTGTGAAGGGCTGTAATGATGATGACGATGATGATTCTGTGAGAGCGTGGGCCTTCCCCGTTCGAGCCGACCCATTCGTGCTACAACTATACTTCTAATATAGCTGCAGCATGGCTCTACTACGTATAAAACGTGTTATGCAAAAATGATCCAATTGACAAATATATTACTTTTGAGATATTGAGGTGTGAATTCTGAATCGGAGGCTTGCTACGAATTCTTGTCATGGTGGCCATTTTAGTGGACAAGTGTGCGTGCAAATACTTGTGCAATGCTATTCCCTCACGCTCATAGTCCATCGGAGGGAGATCAGGCACAGACGGGACTGATAAATGTTCGTGCTTTCCAAGACACAGGAGGAAACCCCGCCAACTTTGTGACTTCTGGATGCTACTGAGAACTACTTGAAACCGGGACCACTTGATCAGCAGTCATACTTACGACCTCATACCAAGGAAGCAGTCATATTAATGAGGGCATCCACGACTTTTTTCTACCAGGGCGGTGCTGCTTATAAATGAGGTGTAATATTTGATAGATTTCATAATTAGATTAAAAATAAATTAACCAAACCATATTCATAAAAGTAAAAAATTAAAAAAAGTGTTAAAAAACTGCTAAAAATTAAAAAAATAACAACACTGAGGCACTGTTTTGTGTATTAATATAATACTCTAGAATCTGATAAATTTTTATTTAAAACTAACGTCTCAATTAATTATCATTGTGTTACAATGTCTTTCTGGTCTTTTATAAAAAGCAGGAATAATGCGTCTGCTATTGTAATGTAATGTATTACGAGGAATCTTCTGCGAACACTGTTGAAGGAATTAGTAACTTATTCGCTAAATATTTTAGTACTACTTTCGTTAAACCAGAATTGGAAACTTCCGATTCTAAACTATTTCCTTTAACTGATTATTGTATTAACGGTATTAATTCAATACACGTTTCAGATAATGGTATATTGAAGCTATTACAAGGCCTCAACATCTCTAAATCTGATGACCCCGACTATATACCACCAATATTTATCATAAATTGTGCAGAAAGCTTACTCAAACTCATTAGTATACTTTTAAGCGGTCGTAAACAGAAGGAATAGTTCCATAAATTTGGAAATCTGCCTTCATAACACCAGTATTTAAAAAAGGCGTTATGCTTGGTTTCTAAAGTTTTTGAAAGAATTGTTTATAATGAAGTATATTATGCAGTACAATACTGTTTAGATGATGAACTACATGGGTTTCTTCGAAAGCGTTCGACTACTTTTAATCTCATTTCGACTAATGAGTTCATCACTAAATGCATGGAGCAGCGTGCACAAGTAGACGTAATTTACCCAGATTACAGCAAGTGTTTTGATCGTATTAATCATCGTGTTCTTTTACAAAAGCTGTTAGCTGCGGGAATACACGGTGACTTGTATAGATGTTTTTATTTGTATATAGAGAATCGGAAGCAGGCTGTGGTTTTTCGTGGTTACATGTCTGGTTGGTGTTCAATCATATCTGGTGTTCCTCAGGGTTCATTACTTGGCCCCCTCATATTTGAAATATTTATTGCCGTTATTAAGTCGTGTTTTAAAAATTCTCTCATACTACTTTACACCGATGATATGAAAATTCTTAAAACTATTCATAATCTAACAGATGTTAAACAACTTCAAGAAGACCTAAACAGGTTTTCTGATTACTGTAAACTCAATTAGCTTCATTGAATATCTCCAAATGGTCTCATATAACATCCACACAACAAAGATCTAGTATTGGGTTCGGTTATACTCTTCATAATCAGACTATCAGCATGGTAAATCACATTCATATCCTCAGGGTAATATATGATAGTAAATTTGTATTCGACAAACACATTGAATATATTGTCAACAAAACATACAAGGCTCTTGGTTTAATTTTAAGAACTTCAGCCTGCTTTCGCTCTCTTAAAGTTATTAAGATTTTGTATTGCTTATATGTGCCAAGTCATTTAGAATATGCGTCCCAATTATGGAACCCACAGTATAAAGTTTACATATCTCGTATTGAAAGTACACAGAAAAAAATTCTGATTTCAAGGGACAAAAAAATCAGCCAATTATCTATGTAAGAGATATCATTTTTAGCCGTTGAAATATAGACGTAAACTCAATGATATGCGTTTTTAGTTAATATAGTAAATGGATCTATTGATTCTTCTGAACTACTTACTCACATAATGATTCGAACCGATTTAATGAGATTTAGACAGCGACCCTAGCTTATATATACCTCTTGCTTCATAGAATTATAAAAGATATTCCTTCTTTCTTCGAAGCGCAATGGAATTTTATTAACTTTCATCTGTAGTACATATTGTCCTATTGTCTACTAGTTCGAAATCTGTAAAAAAGTGATGAACAGAGAATTTTTCACTCACAGCCGCGACTAGCATGACTCAAGTCGCAAGGTCCTTGGTCTCACGGCAAGTTTCTTGTTAATGTTTTTGCTTAGTTTTTGTTATTGTTTTTGTGAGAAGTTTTAATAATCCCTGGAGAATATTAAATTTGTATAAAGTTGGATGAAAGTAATATGTGGAGGCTTGTAATTAGCTTTTCTTATCACCATTTTGTAACTTTACGAAGATATTAGTCTGGAAGCCTTCCTAAAATGAATAAATAAATAAAAAACTTCACCTCATTGTTAACTAGCGACATCTGGTGAGTGGAAGATTATTAGCCCGCATTAGTATTAAAGTATTGAGATGTATTAATTGTAAGTATATTATTATTACTGATTTCTAATCAGAGTTTGGATTGAATCCTTTTTGGGTAACTATGTCCAATTTTCAAGCGTAAGAACTATTTTTCTCAAATATTGAACAGTTATTCACAAATATATATATATTGTACTAGACCTCGTCTTATTTATTTATTTATTTATTTAACAAGTACACTTACAATATACATATATGACATTGTCACAAAAACATACACACTTTTATATTTTCTGATATGCATATCAATTACAAGTGTACATAGCATTTACAGATTGAGTCGTGCAACTAAACTTAGGATTAATTTGGAGTAGGAAAAACATACAACAAATAACAAACAAACATACAATCGTCTTGGAAAATCAGCGAGCCACCGCCCTGCTATTCTGCAAGTACTCATTCCTGAAGAATTTGCTTAAGTGCATGCCTATCTTGATCCTTATCCATTCAGGTGCTAACTTTATAAAGAAATACTGAAAGAGAAATCAAATATGACAATGTATTTAACAATTTACATTATATTATTTACATTATATATAATTTACAATAAAAAATACAATGAGTCGGATATAATATCCGTTAATAGAATATTGAATAAAATTAAACTCAAGCTTTGTCCATTCCTCTTTCTCAATTTCATCTGTCCGACTTTGGAACTCTCTCTCAAGTTCAGGAAAGTTAGCAACCAAAATAAAAGATTGATAACTTTTATAAATTAAATGACAGAATTATAATGTCAGACACATTAAATTAAATATCGTAAATATAAGAAATCATTGCCAGAAACAGTTTATTTCATTAAAAAATATTGTAATCGTTGTGTTTACTATACAAGGTTATTTTTCAGAGTAGCCAAATTTTAAATTTAAGTTCAAATATATAAATAGTGGTATACCGCTATTACAGTTTTTGAACATATGACTAAATATTTGAAATTATTCCAAATTTAATGTGATTTATGGGCAACAACGTTTTTGCATACCGATCGACACTTACGAATGTGTGCGTGCTAGATAAAATCAGTTAAAATAATGCATTGCCACGCATTTTGAATTAAAAAGATAAAAAGGACAGAATATTTTAGATTTTTTCAATGAATTTTGCTTCACTATTTGCCTATATTACGTATTCTGAACCTCCTCTACAAATTTGGCTGGTTATTGCAAAATGACCCTGTATAACATGTAGATACTATAAATGCAAATATTAAAGAGATTTAAATTTACTACTACTTAAATGTCTTTAGTAAATACGTATATTTATTGCAGGACGTGAAGTGAGTAAAAAAGGAAATGCACTACCCAATATCACAATAATGTCCTCCAAACCGAATGTCTTATGAATGAAATCACGCAGCTGTACATCTTCTATTTCAGTTTCCCTCTGCTGCCTCTTACAATACTCACAGGAGGACATCGGGCTGTGGATTATCTTACGCTGACACTGGATCCTCTTACGGGGCAGTTATGAGAGACTATAGAACAGGTGTCTTTTTTACCATAAGGAAATAATTTGATGTATAAAGTGAACGAAGTAGAAGCCTATAGTTTAAATACTTTTAAATTTAAAAAAAAATAATACAAAGCGCTTAATAAAGAAATTCAAATTATGTGCTTCCGTTACTCGTGACAATTTGTCAATGAAAAAACATTAGATTTAAAAAAATATTTACCCTTTAGACTTCTAGTACATTCAGTTATTATAATAATCCTTAAACTTCATTCCGCTATTTTTTCCTTACGATCTCAGGCTCACAAAGATAGACGGAGCGCTGCGTACATCATTTAAAGTGACTCCGATTGTGTGTTCTTACTATAAGTTGAGCATGGTTTTCATTTGGATTTTGCGACACTTATGTAATGCTCCCTCTATTTTTCTTTGGATTGAACTCACTGTAAATAAAGTCAGCCTATATTGGTGGTAAGGCTCACAAAAAAATTGAACCTATTGAAAAAAATTGGCGAACATATGTTTATCGCTCTATTTTAGTATTCTTTTTACTCTAGAATTTTTATTCTAGAATTTTATTTGTTGCGTTAAAATGAAAACATTAAGAAAAGATGGTTGCATATAAAATTCACAAACAATTTATAAAATATTTTCGTACGTAAACCGTTTAATCTATTTTTGATCCATACAAAACATTAGTTTGTTAGGTACACGGTAACTTTCTTATTTTAGTGATTACCACACTAAAACTAGGTTTTTAAAGTGGCAGTGCCGTAGGATTACATCTGTCAAGTGTTCATTTAAAGTCATCCATTTTGGTCTAGCAACAGAATTGTTCACGCACCTAGTTGCCCAAACTAAGGTCTACCAGGCAGGGGCCCATCCAGCTGTTAGTTTCGATGAACAACTAAGTGTGGGGCTCAAAGTGGTTTATGGAAAATGTTCTATCCTACTGCACTTTAAGGGGAAGGCTAGTCAAATAGAGAGTACTTACCTGTATCTGAGGCGACGACTGTCTCAAGGTTCGGTCAGGCCGGAGGTGTGTATGTGCATGTGTAGTGGTGTTTTTAGTGGTGTGGATTGTGGTTGACCTGACTGGACCGTTGAAGTCGGCAGCAACCCGGACTCCTGCACCGCTCCAAATAGTAGTAATATCCAGCGGCATCACCCACGGTCAATTTCTTTCTTCTTCACTATGTCAGTCTATTAACTTTATCGTACAATTAACTAACTTCTCAATAATTAGATAAACTGGCAACTACAACTGGTTCAGAGAAACGGAGACCCTTTTTACTGGAAAAGAGGCATTCCATCTTAGTACTCACGGGTGACAACGCATCTGCATTTTGATTCGCAAACGAGGATAAATGTAGATGTTTATGGGCCACAGCGACCACTTACCATCAGGTGGACTGTGTGCTCGTTCGTCACCCTATACTATAAAAAAACTAATATTCTAGACTACACGATTATTCTTCACGGCACAAATTCGCTAACAAAATTCGGCGCCATGCGGCTCGATTCGAATCACGGTAAGCAAAGCTCGACTGCAACTTGACGACAAATACCGGATCTCCCCCGTTCTCCGCGCGGGCGGGCGCTTGCTCGCCGCGTACATCGACGAAGCGCGCTAACTAGTCTCAATTATAGAAATTTTAAATTTTAACGTTTCGCGCAAACAAACCCCCGTCCCGGACATAGGGACTTATGTCCGCGAGTAAATTGGCAAACGGGATAGGGTCGCGACGGCCCTTTACAAGACCGAATCTCCAACCAAAACCTCGGCCACTCTAAGCACGCCATTCGATCCATACGGCAATTGAACAATGCACCCACGGCGCCAATACAAAGGCAAAGCGTTAGGTTCTTTAACTAACACGAGGTCTCCAACCCGAGGAGGATCCGTCTTGTCAGACCACTTAATGCGCTGCTGCAAAAGATGTAGGTACTCCAGAGACCATCGGTGCCAAAAACTCTGAGTCATCTGTTGCAGCAGGTCAAATCTGCTCAGCCGCGAAGAGTTTACTTCCCTGAAGGGGTACTCGGGTAGGGCGTTAAGCGGTTGGCCAATCAGGAAGTGTCCCGGGGTTAGAACCTCCAAATCATTCGGATCGGACGAGAGGGGACAGAGGGGCCGAGAGTTGAGTACAGCCTCAATTTTACAGAATACAGTGGAAAGCTCCTCAAAAGTCAAAATAGTTTCGCCAATAACGCGACAGAGATGCGTTTTTGCAACCTTAACCACCGCCTCAAAAATACCGCCCCAGTGTGGACAAGCCGGAAGGTCGAATTCCCACTGGATGCCCTTCTTGGACATCGCAGTACCTAAATACGCCCTGTTGTTGGACAGAAATTCGGCGACCTCTTTCAAATATCTATCCGTGCCCTTATAATTCGTTCCACAATCAGACCGGATCAGGTCCGGCAGACCGCGACGCGATCACTCAGCACTGAAGCCTTTGTGGCCCAGCGTGGCCACAAAGGCTTCAGTGTTGAAGGCACTTACCAGTTCTAAGTGAACGGCCTTAGTGGAGAGGCACACGAAAACGCACAGGTAGGCCTTATGTGAACGCGCGTTACGAAGGAAGGAGGACTTGACGAGGAAGGGGCCAGCAAAGTCTGTTCCAATTCCAACGAATGGTCGGATGGCCCTGACGCGATCGGGTGGTAAGTCACCCATCATAGGCTGCGCTACGGTGGCCTTCAGTTTATAACATGGTATGCACTTAAAGATGACGCTCCGAATGGTGCGTCGGCCAGCCAAAATCCAAAACTCCCGCTGCAAAATAGCCGAAAGAGCGTTACACCCAGCGTGGGCGTTCTTAACATGATGGTGGTTTACCAGCAACCGGACAAAGGCGCGGTCCTTGGGGAGCAGTAACGGGTGTCGAGACCCGTAAGGCAGTTGGGAATTTCTCAAAAGTCCGCCAACGCGCATCATCCCAGCGTCGTCCAGGAAGAGGTTCAGACGGTCCATAGCGCCCTTGACAATGGAGCACCGTTTCAAGTTTTCAATCACGGGCTCAAATTGCTCCGCTTGGACCATACGGGTCCAATGTATCAAAGCTTCACGACGCTCGCTAGGGGACAAAACGAAATCAGAGACTCGGTTGGACGGGTCTCTCGAATTGCGGACAAATCGGCACAACCAAGCAGTCACTCCTAAGAGCTTATCGAGAGAGCTGTACCGTTCCAGAAGAGAGAGATCCCGAGTGGGCTTATCCTTGCCCACTCCTACTCGGGCTCGTAGGCCAGGCAATTTAAGCGGTTCGGAGTAATTACCCTGGGGCCAGAATGACTGAGACTCAGATAACCAACTGGGACCCCACCACAGCGGTTGGTTAACCAACGAGGGGGCCTCACAGCCGCGAGAAGCGCAGTCTGCGGGATTCAACTCCCCTGGGACATGTCTCTAGTTTATAAAAGTCTCGGAACTCTGGATTTGAGACACGCGGTTCGCCACAAAGACCTCAAGATTTTGAGGTGCAGCTCTGAGCCAACAAAGTACTATCTCACTGTCCGACCACGCGTAGACGTCCGTAATGTCGATTACAGACTTAAAAGACGAGTGAACGTGGTTGAGGAGTCGCGTGAGAAGAGCGGCTCCAAACAGTTCCAATTTAGGGATAGTTAAGCGGGACCTGATGGGAGCCACCTTGCTTTTAGCAAGTACGAGATGGACTGCAGTATGACCAGCCGGGCTATTCACAATCGTCTCGGAAAGCGAAATCGACTCGGATTCGATAACTTCTCGCACCGAAACCAATATACGCTATTCACATTTAACGTTCGGATAAAGGTCACTTAGATACATCCCATTACTATTGTATCGTCATTTAGTTACATGCATTTACGAATTTTGTAGATAAATAGGGTTTTGTATTTTTTTAAGAGTAACGCCTGAACATAAACATAATGCAATGTTTTGGTGTTAGCCATTGATATCGAATATAAAAAATATATAATTTAACTATATAATAAATAACAAAAAAACTGAGATATGTCTCGTTTCTGTCGGGTCTGGGTTTTTTTCTATGGGGCGTGACCGTACTTCTTTGACGTTTGTTTTCGATAATTGTGACAGTTTGCATCGGAAACTTCACGAGAGCTCTGAGGCTGGCGAAAACTTTTCGAATATTGATGATTAGAAGAGATAAATAAACCCTTTTAATTATAAGGTAGGTAACAAAAATTAATTACAATTACCTATAAGACGATTTTCATATAATTACTTCAATATTTGCACTTACTCGTAAAGCTGAATTTTTGTGAAAGGTGTGTTTTTATAAGTTTTCTATCACAAAGCATATATATATATATATATATATATATATATATATATATATATATATATATGTTAGATATTGATATACTTAGGGAGTGACAAGGGCGATACGTCAATTAGACAAGCTAGTTAATTGCACACTGGTTTAATGAGACAGCGACCGTTCGGTGGGGAACGCAGCCCGCACACCTTTACACACATAGACATACACAACATCCCTCCACCTTATAGCTAACATAATATACGAAATTAATAAGTACAAAAGTTCAAAGCTATGAAAACATAGATCACGTAGGGAAACGTAAGCCGCAATCTAGGTATACTCCTGTTCCGATGTCGGCGTAAAGAATATCGGGCTTATAGCTTGTCTTCTTCGAATAGGTGCGCTAGCAAGGAGCGGAGTCTTCGGGCACTCGCTTATATATGTCCTTGCCAGGTCTGGTTCCGTTATATTCCGTCCTTCCCCTTCTACATCAGCTGTGGTTCCAGACCGGACTCCGTCACTAGAAGTAGTAGCCGTCAGCTCGTCGGGCACCACATCCGGGTCCCATCGCCGGTCATCTCTAGCCGGTGAGTATAACTGTGCCCTTAACTGATCAATATGTCTCGTGACTTCGCAGTTATATTGAGGTACGTATATTTTATACATTACGTTTCCAATTTTTCTTTTCACTATGCCTTTGATCCAACAGAATTTTTTATTGTCTACATTTTTTGTTAGCCACACCTTATCATTAATTTTTAATTCTGTTCTTTGTGTCCCTTTATAATTATGGGCCTGTAATAACTGATTATGTTCCACTGTTTTAACGAGGTCTGTGGACGCTGGAGGCGACGCGAATGGGTTTAATAAATCTAGCCGTGAACGTAACGCGCGCCCGTATACAAGTTCTGCTGGTGACTTGTTTGTGGTACTATTTTAGAGTTCCTATAATCAAATAAGAATTTTGATATTTTTTCTTCAACAATTTTTTATTTAAGCTTTGTAAAATAATACCCTTGAGGCCCTTTTTAACAATTTTGACAAAGCTTTCTGCTTGTCCGTTACTACTTGGATGATACACCGGGGATAATATGTGTTTTATTCCGTTTTGTAGACAAAAACTTCTAAACTCCTGAGACGTGAAAGAGGTTCCATTGTCACTCCCTATGTATATCAATATCTAACACGTGGCGACGAGTGAACTCGCGTATTTACATTAAAAATGTCGACGGGAGTAACTTTTGGCATTATATCAACATTCGATCAGCTTTCGCACGAATGGAACAGTTATAAATCGCGATTGAATCAGTGGTTTATCGCAAACGACATAACCAATGAAACTGACAAAGCAACAGTAAAGCGGCGAGCGATATTGTTGAGTGCGCTAAGTGAATCGACGTTCAAGTTAGCTAATGACCTGGCGTTACCCAGCAAGGTGGAAGAGTTGAGCTACGGAGCAATAGTTAAGCTCCTCGATGATCACTTCACACCGAAAAGGTTGGGGTTTGCAGAAAAATCTATTTTCTATGCGGCAACTCAGCGACCAGGTGAAGTTCACACTCAGTGGGCGGCCAGAATTAGGGTATTGGCGGCACATTGTGAATTTAAGAACTTGGAGGAAGCTCTGTTGGACAGATTCATCATGGGCATGGCGGCAGGACACGAGCGGGACAAACTCTTCGCGCAAGATCAGCGGGAGTTGACCCTGGCAAAGGCCATCAACTTGGCGGAGAGCGTGCGCTGTGCACGTCACGCTTCATCAGTTGCGGCGCCGGGCGCGAGTGACGTTGGTGTGAGTGGATTCGCGGATAGCGGCGTATTCAACATCTCCAAGAAGGAAAAGTGCAATGTGTGTGGTTATGCCAATCATAAATCCAATCAGTGTCGTTATAAAAATTTCAAGTGTAAAAAGTGTAATAGAAAAGGTCTTTTACGAAAAATGTGCGCTTATGATGACAGAATAAAATATGTCGAGGAAGGTAGTGTGATCGAAGGAGACGACGACGGTGAGTGTTTTTACAATATTCGATGCTTGAAAGGGAAGCCGATGACGGAACGCAGCCCGCACACCTTTACACACATAGACATACACAACAATATATATATATATGCTGCTTTGTGAAACACTCATTTTTTTATTATTTGTTATATATTTAAATTATATAATTTTTATATTCGATATCATAGCTAACACCAAAATATTGCATTATGTTTTTGTTCAGGCGTTACTCTAAAAAAATACAAAAGCCTATCTACAAAATTCGTAAATGCATGTAACTAAATGACGATAGAATAGTTATGGGATGTATCTAAGTGACCTTTATCCGAACGTTAAATGTAAATAGCGTTTATTGGTTTCGGTGCGAGAAGTTATCGAATCCGAGTCGATTTCGCTTTCCGAGACGATTGTGAATAGGCCGGAAGAGCTCACAGTCCGAAAATATACGACAGCAGCATAGCCTTTCTCAAAGGCGTCGCAGAACCCATGTAGGGTAGCCCGGCATTTACCTGGAGGGAGGAAGCACCTTGGCATGGAGACCCAGTTGATGTCCGGAAGTTAGCGTACGACCGCCTTAGCGTACGGACGTGTCAGTGCGATTTTTAAATTCATTAAAAGTGTCCCAAGTTAACCCTCGGCCAGAATTTCTATTTTATAGTGTCCGTGCCATATGTGGTTGTAATTTGTGATATATTTTATTGAGTTAATATTTGTTTTAGTGTAATTATATAGGATTTTACGGAATAAATGTTCTGTATTATACATATTCAGGTATTACTTGGATTATCCCTGTACTGAGCTAAGTATTTTTAAGTTTAAGCATTTCTTTTTAGTTATCTGAATTTGTAAATAATATTTCTGTTGTAATATTACGTCTTTAATTTTCGTTTAACCTTAACATTGAGGTTATTTTGTAAGCACGTGGTGTGCACGCGGTTACAGTTGTCAGTATCAATTGACACAGATTCAATTGACGTTTGGCGTTTGACGTCTGACGTTTAACGTCTGACGTTCGACGTTTGACGTCTGACGTTTGGCAGCTGTCGGTGTCATTGTCACTGTCACTGTATTGCCAGATTGAAATTCTTAATTTCCCCCTTTTTATATATTTTTTGATACTTCTTTTGTACTTGTCTTTTAGTATTTAATTTATTTTAATGGAAGAGGAGGATACGGGTGAAACCAGAACGGCAGCTCATCGAGGATGAGCTAGCCAGGAAACAGGCGAAACTTGAGGAGCTGGAACAGATGCGGCGAGAGGCCGGTTTTACACCACGTTCCTCGCTGCGTCGCACCCCCCCCCCCCCCGCAAGGGTTCAGCACACTTCCAGTCCCATTAAGCATCCCTGCTGCAGCATCCATCTCGACGGCGAATAGGCCGTTAACCTCACCTGAGGACGTGCAGGAGACCGTCAGGCGCCGCGTTGCGGAGAAAAAGTCGGCTATTCCGCCTGTTAGTGGCATATTGAGCAAGCCCAGTTCTGACCCATCCTCAGGTTCTTGTAATCCTTTACAGTCCACTTACCCCGACAGCTCCAGTGGCATTTCAGCGCATGACAAGGTTGCGCTCATGAAGAGGGTACATGTGACTCTGAAAGGAATCGCGACCGTCGCCAATGCGAGCAACAAGCTTAACTTGGCTGATAAGACAACCATCGGCAGCCTTAGCCAGGACATCCTAGCGTACGTGGCAACGATAGAGATTAGGCTCGAAGAAAAGGAGCAAGAGGTAACAGCCTGTAAGCTTAAGTGCGCGCAGCTGGAGCTCTCAGTAGCCCAATCCCAAACCCTTCCTGCCCCTCCTTTCCCCTGTGTGGCCTCATCCGTTCCTTCTGCTGACAGCTATGCTGCCAGGCTGAAGCTGCCTAAGGGTAAGGCGCCACTTTGTGTCTAGTCCAAGGGCCCGACAGTCATTGTTTATCCCAACAATGATTCTATAAAGTCGTCGGACGACACGAAGACGGAGTTGCAGAAGGCAGTTCAGCCTGGTACCCAGGGCATTACAATACACAGCGTGCGTAAAGTTGGAAACTCCGGCATTGTCGTACAGACGGCAACTGACAGCAAGAGAGGCTGCCCAGAAGCTGAAAGCAGCGTTTCCGCCCTCCTTGAAGGTCTCTGATCCTAAAAGTAGGCGGCTACTGGTGGCTGTGCGTAATTTGCGCTCAGACCCGCCAGCCGCTGACTTCCTTGAGGATTTGTACAGGATCAATCTGAATGATGATCCTGACTGGCCAAGAGACAAGTTTGGTGAGTCATGCAGAGTTGCCTTCAAGAAGGGCCGGAGAGATGTACCATGCACCACAGTAGTGATTGGAGTGCACATCTGCGCTGCGGGATAAACTGGTCGGCCTCGATAGCGTCTTCATTGGTTGCGACGAAGCTGAAGTTTGCGATTTTGTAGGGGTGACATGCTGCTCTAAATGTCAGCAATATGGCAATCCGGAGAAGCATTGCAGGGCGGCAGCGATGGTCTGCGGCAAATGCGGCGAGACCGGTCATCGTGCCGCAGAGTGCCAGTCGGCTATACAATGCTGCGTCACATGCAAGCGACCAACATGCCACGCGTTAGCACGCGGAACAGCAGTCGGTCAATATGACCCAATATGGATAGGACGACTAACTTTCGCGTAGGTCAGCTCAACTTGCAAGGGTCGAATACGGCTACCACTGAGCTTCCTGTCATAGCCGGAGAACTGGGGTTGGATCTAGTACTAGTTCAGGAGCAACATTAGCATCCTCGAGTACTTGCGTGCGGCACCAACCCCAAGGCCAGTCTATTACCAGTAAGTTCACGATTTTTAGTCACGCTTCTACATGGCTTATGTAACAAACACTGTGTTGTAGGTTATGTCAGCTGCCAGAGCCTTAGCATATACGTCGTATCGCTTTACTGCCAGTGCAGTCATGACATCTCTTGTCACCTGCAACATCTCACCCACGTGATGGATCAACTTTCTGGTCACCCAATCCTTAAGTAACGCTCACTCTCCAATGTGGCACTGCGAGCGTAGGCAATATGTAGGTCGCGGCCCCGACACAGAATACCGTAAACTCCAAATGGAGGGATTCATCCTCGGACGGAATTTGCTGGTACATAATGTGGAAGGTCAACCGCTAACCTTTCATAGCCCGAATGACTCGTCTAACGTGAATATCACCATCTCCACACGTAGTGACTGGAAAGTTCATGAGGGTGTCAGTGTGAGTGACCACCAGTTGATAGCGTTTGGCGTTATCCTTGATGACTCACGGAGGTACGATGGCACAGAATTTTCAGATAACGTATGTTACTTTCGTGAACGTGGTGTGAACTGGGGAGGATTCTGTTCGACTCTGCACGCACGCATGTCCCAGCTGAGGCTGACGCGACCAGCTAATTATATCTGTGAGCAGTACTCTGCAATACTTCTACGTACTGCGAGAGAACGACTAGGTACACGTGCGAAAAAGGAGAAAGAAGGGTACGAGTGGTTGTCTCCGGCTCTTGACTGTATGCGTAATGAGGTATATTGTGCGCGTCGTAAGTGGCAGGCCTCACGTCGCGTAGGTGGCGACAAGGAGAAGGCACTACATGATGTTTAGGCAAAAAATATTAAATTTTTGAAACGTGAATTTGTTAAACGTACGCGCGGCGTATAGCACCGGTCACAAGGTCGCACGGCCCTCCTCCTCGGTCGCATTCCACGGACGGACTTCGAGTCGACGGACGTTTTTAGTTTTTAGCGCCTATTTTGTTACGAACGTAAAAACTCGCGAAAATCGTTGTGTCCACGAGAACCCGTGTGTTCTTAAAAGACTTATTAACTTCGGTTAAATTAATTGTGCAACTCTGATAGTGATTTTCTTCTGAACTTCTTCTTTGGCTGTACCGTTACGTGAATAGACTGAAAGGGTGCCTCAAGAAGGAAATAGTTCCGGAGCGACCAGAGGATACCTTCCCTAGGACAGTATTGTGTCATCTAGCCCATGCTACTTACACACAGCTGCATACAATTAACACATACATTCACTACACTTCCATCAGCCGGGCAGACCAAGGTGAACCGTCTCCGCCCCAGAAGCAGGTGAGTGCCTTCCCATTAACGGGCTGTCGCCCCTTATAGTTCATTGCAATTAAGGACTTTCCACTTGGCTTTGTGAGGCCCGACTTGCACCTGCTTGTAGGTTCGTCCTTCAGGGCCCGGGAGGAATCTACTCTTGTCAAGGCAGTTGTAAGCCGTAACATTTGGTAGCAGAGCGTGGTTGATTGACTTTCAATTACGCCACGGCCGTAACATTAATAATACGTAAAAGTATTCTTTTGTTTTTTGTACGTAATAATAAAATTATTTTCCTCGCTGCTTTTGTTTATTAGCGAGTAGATTGGGAACGCCACGCCCGTAGGTTAACAAGCGGGAATTTGTTAAGGCTAAGTACTCACCGTAGTTCTTAAGGCGAAGTACCTTAACTAGGTAGATAAGGTTGTCACGTAATCGGATAATTGTTGATTGTACTAGGGTTGTTACTTGCTAATTTGATTTGTGTTTTTTCGTGTTAATTTGTATTTAATTTAATAATTGTGTAATTTCTACTTAACTTGATTGATAGGAACTGTATTTGTTATTTGCTAATTGATTTACATTTGAGCTGCGTAGTAATTGTATTTAGTAGGGATGCCGTCACACAAGCTACTAATTTGTTGCTTGCGGACTGAGCTGCGCTGGGCTACCAGCGCAAACGCTTTGATAGGTCGACCGGATAGGGTTTATAACACGAGGAAGAGGTTCGAGCAGGTCGATGCTCGAAGGGCTGCCGTGGAGGAGGCTTACGCTGAGCTCGAGGACTCGGAGGTGGAAAAGGGAGTTCTGGACTCCTGCCGTGCTGACTACGAGCAGTTCCTCGCGCTCACGGACGACTTGATCGAGGCGGTGGCCAAGGACGTCCTAGCTAGACTAGTTTACTTTAGCTATTTCCATAGCATAATGTCGTATGGTATTTTGCTATGGGGACACGCAGCTGACACTGAAATTATATTTGTTTTACAGAAGAGGGCCATAAGAGCAATTTATGATTTAAAGCCTAAAGAGTTGCTGCGACAAAAAATTAAGGAAATTAATATATTAAATTTGGCCTCTCAATACATTTATGAAAATGTAATGTACGTACACAAAAATAAAAGTAGTTTTACAAAAATAAGTGATATTCATTCTGTAAATACAAGCTAGTAGTACCAGTTACTCGACTCCATCGAGTCAGTAATTCATTCTTGGGGCGATGTATACGCTTTTACAACAAAATTCCAGAAAATATACAAAATTAACCTGCTCAAAGTTCAAAAACTTTATTAAACTAAGTTTGTATAAAAAGGGTTATATAGAAGGTTATAAATTAGAAATAGCTTGGTAGCGATCACCTCATTTCCTTCCATTTCAATACTATAGTATTAAAGAATTTATAGATGATAATAACCCCTGGAAATGAGGTGATCGCTACCAAGCTATTTCTAATTTGTTGTGTTGTTAATTTGTGTAACATACATGATTATAAGCTGTTATTTAAAAAAAAAAGTCCCGCTGTGTTTCTTGCTGGTTCTTCCCAGGACAGAGGTTTTTTTTTCGAACCAGTGGTAATTATACAAAAGAGTGACTTTCAATAAGTATTATTTATAATCTCAGCCTGAGTTGTTAGGACGACTCCCCACGCTGGACCTGCCAAGGTTCTCCGGGGTTCCCTTTGGAATGGCTGACCTTCGTCGATATGTTTGACAGCCTGGTGGACGCCCGGAGGGACTTGACCCCCTGCCAAAAAATGGGGTACCTCCTGGCATCACTGGAGGGGGAGGCCCTGAGCGTCGTAGGCCACCTTAAGCTGTCGGACGACGCCTACCAAAACGCCAGGGACCTCCTCGCTGGAAGGTACGCCAACGTCCGGCGGATTGCTGACGAGCATGTTCGGAGGCTGCTGAACCTCCCGCTGCTGAGGGAACGGACCAGACTACGGGAGGACATCGTGAATCCAGTCGTCGTAGCGTGCAATTCGTTGCGGCGGCTGGATTTACCGGTGGACGAGTGGTCTTTTCTGTTACTCCATATTGTGCTGTCCCGCCTGCCCCTCGACCTACGGCTCCATTTTGAGGAGAGGTACGAAGGTAATGGCGCCTCGTATATTCCCCCCTTTAGGGACCTGCTGCGGTTCCTGGAGGAGCAGTGTAGGTAGTTAGAGAACGCAGCAGGCGCCGTCGAGGGCCCCCGGCTGCCGCCCGAGCGGTGCCCAGGGAGAGGCGGAAACGGACGGCCAAGGCGTCGCCCACCCCCCTGAGAGGAGGGCCTCCCCCCCTACCCTATTGTGCCTATAGTGCCTATAGTGGCCTATAGTGGCCTAGCGGCCCGGGAGGCACCTCCCTGCTCTTATTGTCGAGCGTCCGACCACCGAGCGACGTCGTGCCCTAAGTTGTTGCGCAAGCCGGCTCCGGCGAGGCGAACCATCGCCAGGGAGCGCTGCTGGTGCTACTCGTGCCTGGAGAGGCACTTACAACGAGACTGCCCGCACCAGCGGCCCTGCACGCACTGCCAGGGCAACCACCACATCATGTTGTGCCTGGGTGCGCGCGGCGCGTCCTCCCCGGGACCTGCCAGCTCCTCGACTCCCACGGGCGGGGGCGCTCCGCTACGCCCGCTGTCGGGCGAAGATCGACGCTCGCCGGTTGACCACGGCGCCCCTCGTTCTGAAGGGAGTCCCTCCCCCGACTGGTCGGGGAGTCGTTCCACCAGGGGCGGGGGGGTCGTCACCCCCCCTCAGCTGGTTAAGAGTGGATTCGCGGCCACTCAGCGGTCAGCTAGACCGTTCTCGCCGCCGTTGGCTGAGTGGCCGCGACTAGAACGCCGCCCGCCCCCCTTTGGTCGGTTCCGGTATAACCGGGTTCCGGAGGCCGCGTATCGGTCCTGGACCTCGGAGCCGAGGATCCCCGAATTTCCCCAGGTCGGCCCGTTCGGGGAATTCCAGTCGAGGGTCATCGGGATGCCGTCGCAGTGCCGCTCTCGGGGCCCCCGGTTCTGGTGCCGGTCCGACCGAGGCAGCTCCAGATAGGAGGCTGCCGTCCTAGCTCCCGCCATGGCCGCCTCAACTGAGCCTTTGAGCCGTCAGCAGTCCACCTGTCAAACTGTTCTATTGCCGACGGCCTCAGTGAAGGTGTACAACCCGAGCGACGACCGCTTAACGGTTCGAGTTCTATTGGATTCGGGTTCCCAACGTAGTGTGGCCTCCACTTGGTTGGTGGGAAGACTAGGGCTCCCCTGGAGCTCTGAATCACGTCCGATGGTAGGTAACGGAGGTGCCGAGCCTCATGCTCCTAGGGGACAAGCAGAGTTGGTGTTCAGCCCCGCCAGCGAACACCTTCACATTTTAGTCAAGGTAAATCTCGATGAAATTGTAGGTTTGAATAAAACTGTTTTTTACGGATTTTATCGCGTTTATTTTATTATTTTTATTCCCGACGTTTCGAGTGCTTTTCAGCAACCCATGGTCACGGGGGGACTAAAAAACAGTTTTATTCAATGTGTAGTGTTCGCGTAAATATAAGAAATTGTAGGTTTTCTCTCTAACGTCCGTATAAATGACAGCGCGGATCGTTGTGCGTCGGGTTTGAGACCGGCAGACCCTCAATGGTCCTAACCTGGGCCTATAGATTTGTTGCTGGCGGCCGACGCAGCCGGAAATTGTGGAACCACCACATGCGGCTCGAGTCAACCCTCTGGACCGTGAGTGCGAGTTGTTCTACCAGAACAATACCGGCCGTCGTGTCGACGGTCGTTTCGTCACTCGCTTACCCTTTCTGGACTCACGTCCCCCTTTGGGTCAATCTCGTGCACTGGCCGAGAAGAGGTTGCTTTCCATGGAGCGCCACATGCGGCGCGACCCAGCCTTTCGCGACAAATATGTCGAGTTCATGCGCGAGTATCAAGAGCTGGGTCACATGTCACCGTCCAACTTTGAATGGCGTTCACAGGAGCACTACTTCCTCCCTCACCATGCGGTCTTGAGGACCCCTGAGAGAAAGATTCGGTTGGTTTTTGACGGTTCCGCCCCCACATCAAATGTTGTGTCCCTGAACCAGTGTCTTCACTCTGGTCCTAAACTGATCAAGGACATATCCGACATCTTGACCCAATTCCGTCGACACCAAGTGATTTTTGTAGCGGACATTCGGATGATGTTTCGACAATCAGTGGTCCATCGTGATGACATTGTGGCGCGAGGAGCCCAGCGATCCAATACAGGTGTTTGAGTTGAACACCACCACATATGGACCCCGGTCCAGCCCGTATATCACCATGCGAACCCTCCTTGAACTCGCTGAGAGAGAGCGGCTGAGATACGCTCGGGGAGCTTTTATTTTGGAGACTTCGGTCTACATGGACGACATTTGTACGGGCACCACCACCGTCGAGGAGGCCCTTGTCTTGCGAGACGAATTAATTGCCATCCTGAAGTCCGGAGGCTATGAGTTGCGCAAGTGGTTGTCGAACTCTCCTCACATTTTGAAGGACCTCCCAGGAGAGAATCAACAAGAGCCTCATCTGTTCGAGCACCCTGAGAATCCTAATTTGTTGACTGTGCTGGGCATTCAATATCAGCCTGTTCAGGACACCTTCACGTATAGAGTAAAACTTGACCCACCTCCCAAAGCATGGACCAAGCGCTCCGTGCTGTCTACCGTAGCTCGCACCTTCGACGCTAATGGATGGATCACCCCGGTCATCTTTCTGGCTAAGTGCTTTCTTCAAAAGCTCTGGATGTCCGGGTTCGGTTGGGACGAGCCTATTAGCGGGGTCCTCTTGCGAGAGTGGCTCTCCATGCTCTCGGACCCTTCCGGACATCAACCGGGTTTCCATGCCAAGGTGCTTCCTCCCTCCAGGGAAATGCAGGGCTACCCTACATGGGTTTTGCGACGCCTCTGAGAAGGGCTATGCTGCTGTCGTATATTTGCGGACTGTGAGTTCCTCTGGTCATACTGCAGTCCATCTCGTACTCGCCAAAAGCAAGGTTGCCCCCATTAGGTCCCGCTTAACTATCTCTAAATTGGAACTGTCCGGTGCCGCTCTTCTCACGCGGCTCCTCAACCACGTTCACTCGTCCTTGAAGCCTGTAATCGACATTACGGACGTCTATGCATGGTCGGACAGTGAGATAGTACTTTGTTGGCTCGGAGCCGCACCTCACAATCTTGAGGTCTTTGTGGCGAACCGCGTGTCTCAAATCCAGAGTTCTGAGACTTCTCTCAACTAGAGACATGTCCCAGGGCCTCTCCACTAAGGCCGTTCACTTAGAACTGGTAAGTGCCCTCAACACTGAAGCCTTTGTGGCCCAATGAGGGATCGCGTCGCGGTCTGCCGGACCTGATCCGGTATGATTGTGGAACGAATTATAAGGGCACGGATAGGTATCTAAAGGAGGTCGTCGAATTTCTGTCCAGCCACCGGACTTATTTAGGCAAAGCTATGTCAAAAAGGGGCATCCAGTGGAAATTCGACCCGCCGGCGTGTCCCCACTGGGGCGGTATTTTCGAGGCGTTGGTTAAAGTTGCAAAAACGCATCTCCGTCGCGTTATTGGTGAAACTATTTTGACATTTGAGGAACTCGCCACTGTATTCTGTAAAATTGAGGCGGTACTCAACTCTCGGCCCCTCTGTCCCCTCTCATCCGACCTGAATGGTTTGGAAGTTCTAACCCCGGGACACTTCCTGATTGGCCAGCCGCTTAACGCCCTGCCCGAGTACCCCTTCAGGGAAACGAACTCTTCGCGGTTGAACAGATTTAACCTGCTACAACAGATGACTCAGAGTTTTTGGCACCGATGGTCTCTGGAGTACCTACATCTTTTGCAGCAGTGCGTTAAGTAGTCTGACAAGACGGATCCTCCTCGAGTTGGAGACCTCGTGTTGGTTAAAGAACCCAACGCTTTGCCTTTGTATTGGCACCGAGGACGTATTTTTAAGTTGTCGTATGCATCGAATGGGGTGCCTAGAGTGGCCGAGGTTTTGGTCGGAGATCCGGTCTTGCAACGTGCCGTCGCGACCTTATCCCGTTTGCCAATCTACTCGCGGATATAATTCCTTATGTCCGGGGCAGGGGTTTGTTTAGGCAAAAAATATTAAATTTTTGAAACGTGATATTGTTAAACGTACGCGCGGCGTATAGCACCGGTCACAAGGTCGCACGGCCCTCCTCCTCGGTCGCATTCCACGGACGGACTTCGAGTCGACGGACGTTTTTAGTTTTTAGCGCCTATTTTGTTACGAACGTAAAAACCCGCGAAAATCGTTGTGTCTACGAGAACCCGTGTGTTCTCAAAAGACTTATTAACTTCGGTTAAATTAATTGTGCAACTCTGATAGTGATTTTCTTCTGAACTTCTTCTTTGGCTGTACCGTTACGTGACTT
Source organism: Parnassius glacialis (assembly GCA_033319125.1). NCBI lineage: Eukaryota > Metazoa > Arthropoda > Insecta > Lepidoptera > Papilionidae > Parnassius > Parnassius glacialis. The sequence goes on from JAVANC010000017.1 coordinate 51,693,912, forward strand.
GACTGAAAGGGTGCCTCAAGAAGGGAATAGTTCCGGAGCGACCAGAGGATACCTTCCCCAGGACAGTATTGTGTCATCTAGCCCAGGCTACTTACACACAGCTTCATACAATTAACACATAAATTCACTACACTTCCATCAGCCGGGCAGACCAAGTTGAACCGTCTCCACTCCAGAAGCAGGTGAGTGCCTTCCCATTAACGGGCTGTCGCCCCTTATAGTTCATTGCAATTAAAGACCTTCCACTTGACTTTGTGAGGCTCGACTTGCACCTGCTTGTAGCTTCGTCCTTCAGGGCCCGGGAGGAATCTACTCTTGTCAAGGCAGTTGCAAGCCGTAACACATGTTTATCTCCGATGAACTAGGATACGCTACAAGCTAGCCATGAAGGAAGCTGAACTTGCTTTCTTCCGCTCCGTCGCGGAGTCAGCTAACGCCGATCCGTGGGGCCTGGCTTACCGAACAGCCAGTCGACGCTTTCGTCCACCTCTCAACGTGCTAAATGGATTGAGATTAGCCGACGGCTATACTAGGACGACCGGAGACACCATGCTAGGCCTCGTCAATGCCTTATGCCCAGACGACAATCTAGCCAGGGACACTGTATACCATCGACAAGTGCGGATCGCTGCTGCGTGTGCTCCATCTGGAACTGATGCGACTCCACCGACTAAGGAACAAGTTGGACTCATCATTCGAGAGCTGCCGAACACTGCACCCGGCATTGACGGTATCACGGCTAATATTGTTAGATAGGCATGGCGGGTGACTGGTGACGAGATCGGGCACATGTATAGGGCGTGCATAGTCGAGGGCGTTTTTCCGGATCTGTGGAAGTTAGGTAAACTTGTTGTTCTGCCAAAGGGTGGCGACAGGCCGCTCACTGACCCTAAGGCCTACCGCCCGATAACTTTACTGCCCATATTGGGAAAAATTCAGGAGCGCGTGATCATCTCCTGCGCTCCGTGTCTCTACCGCGGTATCTCCGACGCACAACATGGTTTCACGCGTGGCCGATCCACAGTGACCGCCCTTAGTACCATCAACCGAATTTCCAAAGGATCTACCGAGAATTACGTGCAACTGATCCTTCTGGACATATTTGGTGCCTTCGACAATGCCTGGTGGCCAATGGTCCTACTCAAGGCAAAGCAATGTGGCGTTTCACCTAATATATACCTTATTTTAACGAGTTATGTTATATATCGCCGAGTAGGACTGTTTGCTGGAAACCGGGTAGTGTGGAAGGTCACCACGATGGGCTGTCCCCAGGGATCAGTGCTAGGACCAACCCAATGGAACCTCCTACTCATGACCTTCTGAAGCTGCCAAAACCCGAAGGAGTACACTTCGTTGCTTACGCCGACGATGTGACGATTGTGGTCAAAGCACCGTCTCGTTCCGCAATAGAGCGCAAAGCGGCAGCTATGATCGCTGCCGTGTCCGAGTGAGGTATTCGTAACAGACTGGGGTTTTCTACCGGGAAGTCACAAACGATGACCTATAAGGGCAAGTTTACACGTGGATCAATTATCAAGATGGACGGTGCAACGATCACGAGTGTTTCACAGGCACGAGCCCTAGGCATAATATTGGACGAGGCTAGGTCCTATGTGCATCATGCATTATAAATCGGCGAGAAGGCCGCTGCTTGCTTCGGGAAGATGTCGCGATTGTCTTCATCGACCTGGGGCATAACATTTCACGCCCTTAGAGTCCTGTATTCAAAGACCTATGTGGCAACGTTGACATATGTTGCTGCCGTATGGTACCAACGCTCGTCCCTTTATGTTATCAGAAGCGTACTGATGAGGACGCAAAGACCAGCTTTGATTCTTCTCACGAAGGCTTACATGACGGCTAGTAGCGCAGCGCTACCGGTGTTGGCGGGCGTATTGCCTGCCGACCTGGAAATTTTTCGTGCGGGACGAGTCGACGAGGAGGGGACGGGTTTGGTCGACAAGGAGCGCAGGAAGAAAAAGAGGGAAATGATGGCGGCTGTCGTTGCCATTTGGCAGGACCGGTGAGACTCAAGCCAAGATGGCAGGGATCTGTACAAGTTTTTCCCGGATATCGCAGAGCGTCTAATCTTCAGGTGGGTAGAGCCCGATTATGCAGTATCGCAGATTCTTGTTGGTCACGGATGTTTCAACGAACGTCTCCTAAAATTCAACCTTAGGAACTCTGGCTTATGCCCCTGCGGCTCAGCACTGGAGAGTCGTGACCATGCTCTCTGGGATTGCGATCTGTATATTGAAGAGAGGAACGCATTATTGGACAGCCTACAAAGAACAGAAATAGGACCAGTACACTTCCGGGATCTAGTGTGCTGCGAATCCAACTTTAAGGAGTTTAGGAGATTTGCGCATGCATGGCATCACAAAAGGAAACAGTATGAGGACTGAAAATACGACCAGATAGCTGCGAACGCGAAGTGTCGTCGCTGTGGAGACACGCCCCAGAAGGGGAGAAGTGAAATGTAGAGAAAAGGGAAGGAACAGAGAGATTTGTAGGGAGTCAAGTAAGCGCACGTGGGAAAGAGCCCAGAGCAAGTACCGTGTGCGTCTCCCGTGATTCGGTCCGTATGCCGTAAGGCGGAAAGGACAATGGGATGGTAGAGGGAATGATGTCCGGAAGGGAGGAGAAGATGGAGAGCCACTATCGCAAGAGTGTTCCGCTAATAGGCTCGTCCCAACCCAACCCGGATATCCAGAGCTTTTGAAGAAATCACTTAGCCAAAAAGATGATCGGGGTGATCCATCCATTAGGGTCGAAGGTGCGGGCTACTGTAGACAGCACGGAGCGCTTGGTCCATGCTTTGGGGGGGGGGGGGGGGAACAGGATGATATTGAATGCCCAGCACAGTCAACAGATTAGGATTTTCAGGGTGCTCGAATAGATGAGGGTCTTGTTGGTACTCTCTTGAGAGGTCCTTCAAAATGTGAGGGGAGTTCGACAACCATTTGCGCAACTCATAACCTCCGGACTTCAGGATGGCAATAAATATCCCCCGCCCCTGGTGAAACGACTCCCCGACCAGTCGGGGGAGGGACTCCCTTCAGAACGAGGGGCGCCGTGGTCAACCGGCGAGCGTCGAGCTTCGCCCGACAGCGGGCGTAGCGGAGCACCGCCGCCCGTGGGAGTCGGGGAGCTGGCAGGACCCAGGGAGGACGCGCCGCGCGCACCCAGGCACAACATGATGTGGTGGTTGCCCTGGCAGTGCGTGCAGGGCCGCTGGTGCGGGCAGTCTCGTTGTAAGTGCCTCTCCAGGCACGAGTAGCACCAGCAGCGCTCCCTGGCGATGGTTCGCCTCGCCGGAGCCGGCTTGCGCAACAACTTAGGGCACGACGTCGCTCGGTGGTCGGACGCTCGACAATAAGAGCAGGGAGGTGCCTCCCGGGCCGCTAGGCCACTATAGGAGTGTAGGGGGGGAGGCCCTCCCGCAGGGGCTCCACTCGGCCTCAGGGGGGTGGGCGACGCCTTGGCCGTCGAATTCCGCCACTCCCTGGACACTGCCCGTCACCCGAGCGGTGCCAAGGGAGAGGCGGACCTGGGGTTCCTCCACGGCGCCTGCTGCGTTCTCCATCTGTCTGCACTGCTCCTCCAAGAATCGCAGCAGGTCCCTGAAGGGAGGAATATAGGAGGCACCGTCCCCGCCATACCTCTCCTCGAAGTGGAGCCGAAGGTCTAGAGGCAGGCGAGACAGCACAATGTGGAGCAATAAAAAAGACCATTCGTCCACCGGTAAAACCCAGCCGCCTCAATGAGTTGCAAGCCACCACGACTAGATTTACGATGTCCGTACGTAGTCTGGTCCGATCCTTAAGCAGCGGGAGGTTTAGCGACTTCCGAACGTTGTCGTCCGCAATCCGGCGGACGTTGGCGTACCTTCCGGCGAGGAGGTGCCGAGCATTCTGGTAGGCGTCGTCCGAAAATTTCAGGTGACCGACGACGCCCAAGGCCTCCCCTGCCAATGAGGCTACGAGGTACCCCATTTTCTGGCTGGGTGTCAGGTACCTCCGAGCGTCCACCAGGCTGTCAAACAGACCGACGTACATCAGCTATTCGGAGAGGACCCCGGAGAACCTTGGCAGGTCCAGAGTCGGGAGTCGTCCTAATAGCTCCGGCTGAGTAGGCTGCTTTCGAGGAGACTTGGACAGGCCCCTCCGTCTAGCTTTACGCGCTTCCTCCGCATCCTTGGCCCCCGCCACAATTAAATCGTCCGTGAGCGTAAAAAATTTCTCGTGGTCCGCGAGGTAGGAGTCTAGTACTTCCTGTTCCGCATCCGAGGCCAAAAGCTCCGTGCAAGCCTCCTCCACTACAGGCCCTTCGGGCAACGACCTACTCGAGCCGCTTCCCTAAACTATGAACCCGATCAGGTCGACCTATCAAAATATGGGCGTTCGCGGCCCAGCGCAGCTCCGCCTGCAGGCGAAGCGCCGGTTGCTTGTGCAACGGCATCACTAATAAATACAAACTAATGCACAAAACAAAAAAAAACACAAATCAAATTAACAAATAACAAACACTAGCACGATCAAATCAAGTTAAATACAAATTACTATTTATTAAATTAAATACAAGTTACACTACAATTAAAGGTACACACTACAGTCAATCAGCAAAATGCCTCGCTCAACAACCGACCCTAGTCAAAGTACTTAGCCTTAACAAAACTACGGTAAGTACCTAGTCTTAACAAAACTGCGGGCGTTGTCCCTTTTTCTACCCGCCAAAACAAAAAAAATATTTATATGTAATTTTTATTACGTACTATTTTTATACTATATATTATTATTAATATTACGGCCGTGGCGTGATTGGAAATCAATCAGCCGCGCTCTTGCTACCAGAATATGTTCACGCATTTAGTTGCCCAAACTGAGGTCTACCAGACAGGGGCCCATCCAGCTGTTAGGTTCGACGAACAACTAAGTGTGGGGCTCAAAATGGTTTATGGAAAATGTTCTATCCTACTGCACTTTAAGGGGAAGCCTAGTCAAATAGAGAGTACTTACCTGTATCTGAGGCGACGAATGTCTCAAGGTTCGGTCAGGCCGGAGGTGTGTATGAGCATGTGTAGTGGTGTTTTTAGTGGTGTGGATTGTGATTGACCTGACTGGACCGTTGAAGTCGGCAGCAACCCGGACTCCGGCACCACTCCAAATTATGGTAATCTCCAGCGGCGTCACCCACGGTCAATTTCTTTCTTCTTCACTATGTCAGTCTATGAACTTTATCGTACAATTAACTAACTTCTCAATAATTAGACAACCTAGCAATTAATATTCTAGACTACACGATTATTTATAACCTACATGTATTGAATAAAAAGGTGTCTATTTGTATTTGTTGTACGAGTATAGTGTGTGTGAGCGCAGACTTGCCTGCAGGCCGTGCTGCCTGTAGCCGGTGGTGTGGCGCACGCGGCCCAGCGTGGCGATGGCCTGGCGCGCGTTGGTGCGTGCGTCGGGCACGAGCGCGCCGGCGCGCAGCAGGCGCGCGAGAACGCGTTCATCTTGGTGGCCAATAGAATGAATGCATGGACAGGTGTAGACTTGCCTGCAGGCCGTGCAGCCAGTAGCCGGTGGTGTGGCGCACGCGGCCCAACGTGGCGACGGCGTGGCGCGCGTAGAAGCATGCGTCGGGCACAAGCGCGCCGGCGCGCAGCAGGCGCAGTGAGAACGCGTTCATCTTGGTGGCCAATAGAATGAATGCATGGACAGGTGTAGACTTGCCTGCAGGCCGTGCAGCCAGTAGCCGGTGGTGTGTCGCACGCGGCCTAGCGTGGCGACGGCGTGGCGCGCGTATGTGCGTGCGTCGGGCACGAGCGCGCCGGCGCGCAGCAGGCGCGGCGAGAACGCGATCATCTTGGTGGCCAGGAACAGCGGCGCCACATGCTGCACGTGCACGCCGCGCGCCGCCGCCTCCTCGCGCACCGCCAGCGTCAGGCTGCGCACGTACGCCTGCACGCACCACAATATCCTCCAATGTCATGGACGATCATCTTCTGAGGGTACACCTCAGGATGCTCCTCGGCTCATAAACGCACTCAGTGAATTTCAAAATGATTTAACACTGTTTACGTAAATACATTTTTTGTGAATACTGGTTTTAGTAAACGGGTCAGTCTCGATTCCATATTCAATCAGTCTCGCTCCAGTCTCAGTCTTATTCAATCGTCTCGGGTCGCCAACCCGCTTGCCAAGCGTGGCATAATGAGCAATGACATTAATAAACAGCCCCCAGTCCCCGGCGGCCCCGCTATTCCTGGCTACGTTGGCGACCATAGTAACGGCGGGGCAGGGGGTGCTTAGAATCTCCGGTGGAGATTCGGTTCCCACCTACGATGACTCGACCTGGCAACTTATAACGCACGCACCCTGAGGACTGACTAGAAGATCCTAGAGCTGGAAGAAGAGATAGACAGGTTGCGCTGGAATATCATGGAATTATCCGAGGTCCGAAGAGAGGGGGATGACACGGTAATCCTAGAATCCTGCAACTTGTTCTATCACCGGGAGAGCGACCATCTGTCCCAAGGAGGTGTCGGATTTATCATCCACAAGTCTCTCGTTAACAATGTTGTAAAAATTGGGAGTGTGTCGACGAGTGTTGCGTACCTCATACTCAGAATCACCAAACGGTATTCGCTGAAGGTCATATAGGTTTACGCACCAACCTCGGCAAACCCCGATGAGGAGGTGGAGGAAATGTATGAGGATATCTCTAGAGCCATGCATTCCTCCAAAACCCACTGTACGGTGTTAATGGGAGACTTCAACGCAAAACTACGCAGAAGAGAGTACGGTGAGCTGAAATTAGGGAAATTCGGAATAGTGCAAAGGAACCCAAGTGCCCAGCGGCTGGCCGACTTCATGGAGAAAGAGGGACTCTTTATGATGAACTCTTTCTTCCAGAAGCGGCCCCACAGGAAGTGGACCTGGTCGAGCCCCGACGGTTCGACAAAAAATTAGATTGACTTCATTATGACGACCAGACGACAAATGTTAAGAGATGTCTCAGTGATCGGAAGGGTGAAAACCGGCAGCGATCACCGAATGGTAAGAGGCACACTGAACCTAAGCTTTAAGTTGGAGAGGTCACGTCTAATGAAGTCAGCATTGACTTCATTACACGTGACCTCTCCAACTTAAACCGTCCCCCTTGTGCTCCAAAGAAATCAAAAGTCCCGAAACCTTTCAGCTCGAGCTACCAAACCGTTTTCAGTACCTAGAAGATTGCAATGCAGTGGACGATATGAATGACAAGCTGGTGGAAACTGTCCATGCGATCGGAGCTAAGTTTTGCAAGACCCGCCGCAGAAGAACCCAAAAACTCTCCGATCACACTCTTAATCTCATGGCTGTTAGTCGGAAGATGAAGCTATATTCTTCAATAGATTTGACAGCATACAGGCAACTGAACAGACAGATCTTCAAATACATGCGGCGGGACTTACGCAACTTCAATACAGCTCGTATTGAAGAAGCGATCGAGCGAAACCAAGGCTCCAAAGTCTTTGCCAGAGATCTGTCTGCCAGAAAGAGCCAACTGTCAAAGCTGAAGACCGAGTGTGGCAGCGTCATTTCCGGGACGCCTGAGATTTTAAGTGAGATTGAGAGGTTCTATGAGCAGCAGTACACATCATCGTTGGAGACATACGCAAGTATGAGTAACGATCCAAAAGCGAGTCTTATCCGACACTATTCCGATGATATCTCGTACGTCAGTCTGAGCGAGATTAGAATGGCTCTCCAGCACCTGAAAAACGGCAAGGCCCCAGGCGAGGATGGAATTACAGCGGAGCTTCTGAAAGCGGGTGGAAAACCGGTACTTGAAGTCCTTCAGAACCTCTATAATTCCATCCTGAATGGTGGCACTACACCGGAGGCATGGAGCAGAAGTGCGGTGGTCTTGTTCTTCAAGAAAGGCGACAACGCTCTCTTGAAGAACTACAGTCCGATTTCCCTTCTGAGCCGCGTCTACGTGCTGTTTTCGAGAGTCATTACGAATCGTCTCGCGCGCAGACTTGACGACTTCCAGCCTCCCGAACAAGCCGGTTTCCGGAAAGGCTTTAGCACCATAGATCACGTACATTCTCTTTGGCAAATTGTACAGAAGTCCGAGGAGTACAATTTGCCACTATGTCTGGCGTATGTGGACTATGAGAAAGCCTTTGATTCCGTCGAAATTTGGGCGGTGCTGTAGTCCCTTCAACGGTGCCAAGTTGGCTGTCGGTATATCGAAGTGTTAAAGTGCTTGTACAGTATATACAGAACCAGATTACGAAACCTATCCAATTGCAGAGAGGTGTAAGACAGGGTGACGTCATATCCCCGAAACTCTTCACCGCTGCATTGGAAGACGTTTTCAAGCTTCTGGACTGGAAATAATACGGTATCAACATCAATGGCGAGTACATCACTCACCTTCAATTTGCCGACGATATAGTCCTTATGGCAGAATTGCTGGAGGACCTAAGCACTATGCTCAATGACCTCAATAGTGTTTCCCAACGGATAGGGCTTAAGATGAACATGGACAAAACAAAGATCATGTTTAATGTCCATGTCACAACTATGCTGGTAGTTGTTGGGAGCATTGAGTTCAAAGTTGTTGACGAGTATGTTTACTTGGGACAAATAGTCCGACTAGGTAAGTCTAACTTCGACCGAGAGGTCAATCGACGGATTCCACTCGGTTGGGCAGCGTTCGGGAAATTACGGCACATCTTCTCGTCAGGTATACCTCAAAACTTGAAAACGAGACTGTACAACCAGTGCGTGTTGCCAGTGATGACATATGGAACTGAGACGTGGTCCTTCACTGCTGGCCGGATAAGGAAGCTTAAGACTATGCTCGGAGTTTCTCTGCGTGATATACTTAGAAATGAGGATGTCCGCAGTAGAACCAGAGTGACCGACATAGCCCAACGGATTAGTAAGCCGAAGTGACAATGGGCTGGCCATATAGCTCGAAGAACCGACAACCGATGGGGAAAAAGGTCCTCGAGTGGCAGCCTCGTACCGGCAGGCGAAGTGTAGGGCGTCCCTCTACTAGATGGAGTGACGACCTGGTAAGATATGCAGGAAGTCGATGGATGCAGGTGGCTCAGGACCGTGCTTTGTGGCATTACTTGGGGTAGGCCTATGTTCAGCAGTGGACTTGTGAAGGGCTGTAATGATGATGATGATATGTATATCAAAGAAAACAAGCGAGTCGGATTCTCTCGTTGTATTAGGTTGTATCGGCAATAAAAATATCGCCGATGCTGTTATGTCAGAAAACTATACCGATAACGATATATCGGAGATAACTGGCCGATATACCGGTATCGGATGCATCCCTAATATTTGATTATGCAAACATATTTTAATTATAATTTAATGCTCTAATGACTCTAGTAGTAAGGAGCTACGGTAGCCCGAGGGCTAAGCGATAGTAATAAATTTCCCCACCGCCTATAATTAAACAGTTAACTGCAATTTTAATTGCTGCTTTACCGCGTACTCGTATTACGTTGTAATCGTAAGAGTCGACTAAACATGTCATTGATTTCATGACTTCCGATAGATAGCGGTATACCCATCTCGTTTACGCCAGATGTAAAATACCTAGGCCAGAGACCGGCAGTAGCGTCAAAACTGCGGAAAGTCTAGTGCAGAGATCGACTCCGCCTGCCAAGCGAGATGATTAAAATTCTCCCATCAACGTGAAAGGCCCATGTCCAGCCGTGGACTGTACGATCTGATGATTAAGAAGAAGAATTTATGAATTATTTCCAAAAGAAATAGCCTCACCTTGGACGCGGCGTAGACCGTAACCAGCGGTAGCGGCTGCAACTCGGAGCCCGAAGAGATGTTGACTATAGCGCCGCGGCCGCGCTCCATCATGCCCGGCAGCACAATCCGAGTCATCAACGTCACCGCTCCCACATTCACATTGATGATCTCCCATAACTTCGTCTGCGGCACTTCCCACAGCCACGTCGGATATTCATATTGGGCCCCCACGTTGTTCACTGAAGCACACAATATGCTTAGATACAAATATATATATACGTAAATGTGTACATTAAAATAAAATTTAATATATAGCGTGCGAATGGGAAATGTAGTTTTTGGATAGGAGATGCTGTAGCCCTAAATACATTTACGTCTATCCTTAGTTAAAAATTAAAATGCAGATGTGTTGTCACCCCTGAGAACTAAGATGGAATGCCTCGTTTCCAGTAAAAAAGGTCTCCGATTCTGTACACTCACCATTGCTGCTATTTTACGCTGGTATTCTTTGCTATTCTGTGAATGCGTGGTCCTTCTCCGATAGAAATTACAAAACTCTGGTAAAGCGATCTGATATGATACGTATACCAAGTATAACGGCAAATTCGTCTGTCTCGTTAGTCTGGTTTTCGTAAGCGCGACTCCATATCCCACTACCAACAGTCTCGGGCCCGGGTGCGGTCAAAAATCAGTTATTAAGTGTTTCTATCAAGAAATATTCAGTAGCAGCCCGGAGTCAGGGAGTAGGCGGGATTGCAACTCCGTCGCTCGAAAAACACGCAAAACCGTTGCTTCTTCGCCTGATATTTTTCTGGTGGTCAACTTGGGTTGAGGATATGCTTACAATGCCACTACACAGCACTTGTGCGCCCGATGCCCACCGATCACCTACCTAAAACTCCAAGAGGAATATCTTTGAGCTGCTCCTCGATATGTCGGTACACTTCGATACCGGCGCTGAAGTCGGCCACAATAGTCTTTGTTTTCACGCTGTACTGCTTTTCTGTAACCAACAATCGGATTTAGGGAGTTAAAACAATGCGATTTTTTATATCACAGATATGGGTACATCTTTCTATATATAAAAATCAATTCCTGTACTTAGTCTCGCTAAAACTCAAAAACCGCACGACCGAATTTGATGACTTTTTTTGTGTGTGTTTAAATGGATCTCTTTATTAGGCTTAGATTCACATTTGGACCCGGTCGATAGCGATACTGGATACCGGAACAATTATTTGTAGGCTATACAATATTTTTTCCGCACGGGATTCAACCCCGCGGCTATCAATAGCTTAACCACTGTGCTATCGAATAATTAAATAAAATTATTTAATATTAAATACCGAATAATATTTTATTGGCTCTCTACACCTTTCAGGGCAATACAGAGCATTGGAAGCTCTACTGTTCTGCGGGCATTTAATCTTAATCTTTAGTGCAAAACACATGAGCAGTCTGCTTTGTTTAAAAATGCTTGCTAGGTTTAATGTCTGCAGTAGTTACTGCAGTAGTACCTGTACTATTATATATTATGTGCTATAAGGTAACACTCACACACACACAACTGGTAGGTCCTTTATTAACGTCTGAAAAATGCTCCTGATTAGTTTGAAAAGGATCGAAATAGGGTCTAGTAAATAGTGTTTTTTATACTCTGAAAATATGTTTAGTATTAAATAATTCTTCTCTTCTTCGTCTTGCGATAATATTTAGTCATTTATAATTTTATTTTGTTTAGGTCGGGCTTACGAGTAATAATATTAAGAAAAATCTATACGAAATCACACCACTTGTCTCGCTTTTTTGTCAAATTTTCTTAGTTGGATTATCTTTATATATTTAAACGATATTCGTAAAAGCCGCTTGACCGATTTTGATCAATTTTGATGATTCAGCTCCAGTGTATTAAAAAATGAAATAAACGGACTTTAACTATCATCGGATTTAATAGAATTAATGGGACTAACTTGAAAGCAACATTCTTTCTCGGTTAACTAGCCTCATATATATTATAATTTTAAAACACAATCGAATTCATAACATTCTCCTTGCTTGAAGTCAGCAAAAATGCAATAAATGCAATAAAAAAAGAGCATCCTTACCTATCTCCCGGGCTACGTTGCTTAGCTTCTCCTCATTTCGACTGATGAGGACAATGTTCAAGCCTCGTTGTGCCAGTTCCATGGCATATTCCTTACCGATTCCATCAGTGCTGCCTGTGACAGCTGAAAATACAAATTATTTATGTTTAATAATTGCTTTTTATGTATACGGTACAACTACCACTCCTGAACGAAGTTCTGAAGACCAACATATGGCGGTAAATACATCCATTCGAAACCAAATTAGAAGCAGATTAATAAACGCTGGTAGAGAAAGGCTTTTACCACTGACTGATTTGCAAAGCGTTAATTATATTTGTGAACAAAGGTTTAATAATTATTATAAATCGCAATTAACAATTTTATTGATGCTCACATAATATGAAATTTTATAATTTTCGTTAATTGCGCAAAAGTGAACGTGAAATGGCGCAGTGTCCCTTTCAGAGTACAGGGTATTTCTTACACACACGGTACAGGCCTACTCTTATTTTTGCTAGAGATAGAACTACGCCGTGCTAAGCCTGTCTTACTCCGCGCTATAGGCATGAAAATATGCCTACGCTGCGCGGCGGTTAATTCAGTGAGGTTGTCACAATTTTTAGGTAGATCTAAACAGTTAAGTTCCTAGTTATTGACGCCATAGTTACAGATTCATTATTTGATTAGTGACTCGACCAAAACTTCGCAGTTTTCGATTTTTCCGCATATAATATCAATTACCTTAAAAAAACCTTTAGTGTAAGTACACCTTCCATTACTAGTGACTGAATATTAATGCATGATCAGTATATACAGGTTATTAGATAAACACTTGGTCGATAAACTTTCAGATTTCAAACTAACTTCACAATGAGCTAGATTTGAAACTTAAGCAAAACTGGAATCATAGTACAAATTTCTATGCCATTTCGAATTATAAGGAATTATTTTCAAATATTTTTCCGCATTTTAAATGTTAAAAAAAAATTAAGGTGTTATTTTAAACTTGATATTTCGGAAACTAAATTCAATAGTTAAAAGTAGTTTAGAAAACCGCAAAACTGTTTAAGGACCTATTTAATGATACTTCACTTAAGACGCGCTGACAATTTAGCATAAACAAACAGAATAAAATTTTAAGGATTTTACAAGGGCAGCGGGACGCTATGTAATTCTTGTTTATGTTTATAAGAGTGAAAAGATCAACCTTGGTATATCTCTATATCTCGACACATGTTGACATAGCAACTTTTACATTGATTTCGAAATGTAATACTGATTGTAGTGCAACATGTATAGATAACATTTTTACAAATGTTAAGCCATTGCATTAAAGTATAACTCAAAAATTGAGTTCTGATCACTGTGGACAGTTAGTTTTGTTACCTTATGTTCATAAAAGCAAGTAAGTAGATGAAAAAAATATTTTTATTCCAGTAAATGCACGTCGCTTGGAGAAGTTCAGAAGTAACATAGTGAAGAAACTTCCATCACTTTCATACCAAAATAATCCAATTTTTTTGTATGAAACACTGTTTAAGCTTATATGCAATGAATCTGATAATACTTTTATTTCTAAAACATTCTCCTTGAAAAGTCGGAAGACATTCAAGGCGAATGCCTTCCGACTGTTTTAGGATCATGTTTATTCATTGAATAATGAATGGGCGATAGTAGGAGTCTGTAAGAGCAGACAGAGGTTATATGAACTTTACCACGAAAGGTCACATAATCCTAGCGTCGAATTTAGAGAATATGTAAAAAAAAAATCTTCAAAAATATTTAAACGAGTGTGCTCCACAGCCAAGTATTTGCATTTGAGCAACAAAATTAAGACGGCTTCTAATAAAATTAAAATGACTTGGAGTATAATTAATAGTGAAACTCGTAAAGTCAACTCTCGCAATTCAAACTACCGATTAAGTTTTAACAACAAATTAACTGGATCAGATGAGGATGTTGCAATGGTTTTAGAGAAATATTTTACTGATATTGCGATCTTATTCACTAAGTCACTAAATTATTCTCTTGCCATCGCCGAATCATTACTTAAACAAAATATAAAGGCATTTGCAAAGAATTTTACGTTGCATAAAATATAATCAAAAGATATTGTAAAATATTTTAAAACTATTGATTAAAAAAACTGCAGATCTGTGGGGGATTTCCGTTAAAATTATTGCGTCTATAATAGATATAATCGCTCCTCAACTAGATATTATTTTTAATACTAGTATTAAATATAGTGTGTTTCCTGATTTAATGAAGCTTAGTAAAATAATTCCTTTATTTAAATCTGGAAGCAAACTACAATACTACAGTGTAAGAAGTAATGCTCTTAAATTAATTGATTCATATTTAAGTAACAAAATGCAAAAAGTTGTCTTTAATAGTATGAGCTCTTTCGGGGCGATAGTACAAATGGGCGTGCCTCAAGGCTCAATTCTCGGCCCCTTTCTGTTTCTTGTATATATTAATGACTTCCATACATAGTAGGGGATAACCATAATATAGTATTATTTGCTGATGACACTTCATTAATTTTCAAATTAAAACAACAACTATTAAAATATGACGAAGTAAATAATGCTATATCTAAATTAGTAAATTGGTTTAATGTTATTAACTTGCATTTATATGGCACTAAAATGAAATGTATGAAATTCATGACTCCAAATATCAAACATTTAACTAATAATGTAATATTAAATGGGGAGAAACTAAGTCTTCTCGATTCCATCATTTTTCTTGGAATAACACTAGAAGAGAAGCTTCAAGCCCCTTATACCAAAATTAGCGAGCAGACATAGTTCTACAGCACATGGCATAAAAAAGTTTAGAAATCTTACCAGTGTGGAAATAGCTGGACTTGTTTATTGTAGCTATTTCTATAGCATAATGTCGTATGGTATTTTGCTATGGGGACACGCGACTAACACTGAAATTATATTGATTTTACAGAAGAGGTCCATAAGAGCAATCTATGATTTAAAACCTAAAGAGTCGCTCCGACTAAAATTTGAGTAAGTTAGTAGTTAACTTTGGCCTCTCAATACATTTATGAAAATGTAATGTATGCACACAAAAATAAAAGTAGTTATATATAAAAATATGTGATATTCATTCTGTAAATACAAGGAACAGACACAAGCTAGTAGTACCAGTTACTCGACTCCACCGAGCCATCAATTCATTCTTCGGGCGATGTATACGTTTTTATTTCATTCATGTTTTCGGGTATGTAATTTTTTTTGTTTTTACTAGCGATTTATCTTCAAAATTTCCCCATAAGAGAGCAATTTTGACTTTCATTTATATTTCGATAGAACTGGCGCCATTCTCAATGCGTGTGTCCAGCAAGACGTACACTCTCATACTGAACGGCAGGCATGTGTGTAGAGACAGTTCTGATATTGCCCCGATCGCTTTTCATCGTAAATTCCCCCTGCGGCAGGCAAGTGAGTAGCCGCCTTAACTCGATATTTTGTTTCGTATTTGGCAATTGGCGTGTTGTGCGTTAGCGCTTCATTAATACTTATCCGAGTTTCTGATTAGTTTTAGTAGTGTTTTATTTGACGTCTAACAAATTTATTTGAATTGGACAGTGAAGTCAAAATCAAGTGCTGTTTGGAATTATTTTAATGTAGTTTCTGAGAATACGGCAAAGTGTAAACTATGTTAGAAAATATATTCACGAAAGGGAGGTACGACTATTTCGTTAAAAAGTAATTTAAAGTCTGTGCATGCCACTGAATTCGAGGAATTCAAAAAATTTGAAACTGAAAAGAAAAATACAGCCCAATAGACCTGTCCTTAACACATCTCTTCTGCCTCCACCTCCGATTCTGGTTCCGATTTCGGTTCCGGTTCCGATAAACAAAATTAAAAACTCCGCTTCCGAATTCGGTTCCGATATAACCACTTCCGTAACATCCCTACTTTAAAGTACCTTATTAAACTAGTTTTCATGTAATTCGTACCAAGGATCCCTTAAGTGTGTGTTGGTTGCGGATTATACAGTGGTCCCAATCAACCGCGAGGCGTCGAGGTCACCGGCCCTTAGTCAGATTCTTGGCACTTAAGCGCGTTCCGTAACCTTGTGTGTCAAGTCGCGGTGGGCGAGTGCTCTCAAGCACTTCCCCCAACCCTTTCGTAACGAAATGGGTCGGCAGTGCGCCT
Source organism: Parnassius glacialis (assembly GCA_033319125.1). Classification (NCBI taxonomy): domain Eukaryota; kingdom Metazoa; phylum Arthropoda; class Insecta; order Lepidoptera; family Papilionidae; genus Parnassius; species Parnassius glacialis. The sequence goes on from JAVANC010000017.1 coordinate 51,709,963, forward strand.
AAGTGTTGTGGCCACCCATCTTCGGTCCCGTTCCGTACCTCGCGTCGCGCGTCACTTAGTTGTCAGCCTGCTAGGTAGGAAATTAGACGTAGACACATCAGCATCAGCCAACAGTTATAACATGACGGGTAAGGGGAAGGGGGAGCCCCCCCCCCCACCCCCTCGCGTTAGGAAACCCACGGATCACCCGGAGATATTGGATAGGCCGTTATTGGTTAGAGACCTCGCGAATCCAGAGCGTTCAATGATCGTGAGCTCTTTTAGCCAAATACCCAAGACCACGAGGAAGCCTACATCGCTGCCAAAGGAGCCCGCACCGAGCGCTGCGCTCGCGCTCACCGCGCCTGAGTGCACGAGCGAACGCGAACCGTCGCCCCTACCGCAGCGAGTGAAGAAGTCGGCCAGGTGGCACACCCCACCGGAAACCGAGGCATCTCTCTACGAGAAAAGACAATGCGTCGTGTCTTCCAACACGTCAGCACCATCATGTTCATACGAAGAAGACCATCTACCTGCGGTTGACATCAGAACCTACAACTCACCGCCGAAATCACCATCTCCAAAGAAACCAACCTCCCCCCCCCCCCCCCCATCTCACCGGAACGACGTAGCAACGCGGCCGTGTATGAGCAAGGAGCGGAGCAGCGTACGGCTGGGATAGCACCGTGCATGCTATCCTAGCATCCTCGGCTGGGCAACCACCAGAACCCGTCTGGATTACCAACGAACGATGGTCAACGACCATCGAGCAGCTACGCACAACTGGTAGCAGCCCCGGCAGTACCAAGGCAGGTGGCTGAAGCGCCGAAACCAACAGAGGAAGCCGAGAAAGGCAGATACCCACCAATTGTAGCAGAATGCCTCCCAAACCGGACGAAGCACTTCGAGGTGCTCAAGAGAAAGTTGGGTCATCCTCCGAACGCTCGTTCATTCGGGAAGGAGGTGCGCTTCTCCCTACAGAGCCCGGAAGAATTCCGGGCCATTCAGAGATATATGATTGAGTTATCCAAGGAAATACCAGCCATGTCTTGGTACTGTTACACTCCCGAAGAGGACAAACCCACAAAAGTGGGCATTAGGGGGCTGCCAGTGGACACGGAAACAAAATCGATAGGGGAGGCTATCAAGGCGTTAGGATTCCCTATCCGCTATGTAAAGGCAATTCCCCCCGCAGAGGCACGCCGGGGTGCCTTTACTTCGTGCAACTAGACCATCTAAGCCAAGAAAGGCCCAACGACCTATACAAAGTAAATCAATTACTATACATGAGAGGAGTCGTGATAGAAGCCTGGCAAGGACGAGTGGGCCCAGCATAATGCCACCGCTGCCAGGCTTTTGGACTCGCCTCCTACAACTGCTTTCGACCAATAAAATGCGTCCGGTACGCGGGGGAACACGCCGCGAATGATTGCCAGAGGGGTAGGGACGAAGAACCGATATGCGCCAACTGCGCAAAAAACCATACAACAAAGATCGCCGATGTCCGGTTTTGAGGAGAATCGCAGGGGGAGGCAAACAGCCCCCGCAACCACAATAAATGGAAATAGTTGAACAAACAGATCAACCAGCAACCAGAGCAACCACCGGAACGACTCTCCAGCCCCACGCTAACTATGCTACTGAGCGTCTGGCACCTAAAAAGAAAAAGCGGGGGAGAAGGAAGAAGAGCAAAACGCAACAACCTCCTCAAACCGTTACCTCTACCCCTTTCCCAGCGGTTACGATAGCCTCCAAGGCGCAGGTTACCGCTAAGGAAATAAGGACCACCATAGGTAGAGCACCAGAAAGGGCTCTACCCGAACATAGAGCCCGCCTTACGATCAGAGCGCTCTCTACCTTAAGGAGAGAGACTCAAGATCAGCCGAAACAAGAGCCAACCTCATCATATAGAAGACCAACTGCCGGCTTCGACAACACAGATGCCATCTATAGATTAGTTGGCATAGTCATATAGGTCGGCACGCAAGTCCTGGCTGATATAAGAGCCGGGACATACCCCATAATAGCGATAATGAGAGCATTGGCGCAACTACTGACCCGGCATTACGGAGGCGAGTAACCTGCGCCTACTATACTGGAATCCAGACGGGATACAACACAAGATCCATGAACTCCGCACAGTTGCCCAGCACAGGACATACTGGTGATATTGCTGGGAGAGACAAAATTAAAGCCATCAATGCATCTTAAGCTGCCAAACTACCACTTTTACAGGAGGGACGAGGTCAATCCTCAAGGGACCACCTATAGAGGCACGGCGGTTCTAGTGAGGAGAGACATCGTCCATCAAGAACTGGACCTGCCAACATATGAAACGATGCGCTCTATCGACATAAAAATGGAGGCAGCGGGCGAGGAACTAAAGATCTACGCAGCATACCGCCCGCCAGGAACTCAATTCTGCTCCTCAGACATCCGGACGGTAATGGAAGGCGTAGCATCTACCATCGTCGTTAGGAACCTAAACGCAAAACACCCGGCGTGGGGGTCCAGAGTGATCAACCCGCCGGGTCGTGAACTTTACGAAGACGCTGAGACAAACAGCTATGACGTTTTAGGTCCCGAGGAACCAACGCACATCCCTACGGATCACCGGAAATGTCCGGATGTATTGGACATCGTGCTCTCTAGGAACGTCAACTGTCCAATAGTGGTAGAGGTGCTGTACGACCTGTGTTCACAGCACCTCCCGATTCTAATCACCCTTGGCCTCAAGGCAGTGACTACGCTGCCCGGAGCTCTTAGAAGGAAGATCAATTGGAGGATCTACCAGAAATATCTAATGGAGAGACCTCCAACCTATATCCTAATTAATACAGCGGACGTCGTAGAGGCCGCTGCAACAAGAATCACTAAGACGATACGACAGGCCCTACACGCGGCCTCTACGATCGTCCCAACAACAGGAAGGAGGGAAGAGCTGCTGCGAGAGATATGTGTGCAGCTCAAACACAAAAGAGCACTCTCTCTGCTTTTGATATGCGCCGCTCCCAGGCCTCTCGTCTGTAGGCCCGGACTGCAATCGACAGTTCATCCGATAAGGTGTTCAGTTGTGTTTTTATTCTAGAGCAGCGAGTACGCGCCCAGAGCTTCCTCAGTGCTCTTTTGTGTTTGAGCTGCACACATATCTCTCGCAGCAGCTCTTCCCTCCTTCCTGTTGTTGGGACGATCGTAGAGGCCGCGTGTAGGGCCTGTCGTATCGTCTTAGTGATTCTTGTTGCAGCGGCCTCTACGACGTCCGCTGTATTAATTAGGATATAGGTTGGAGGTCTCTCCATTAGATATTTCTGGTAGATCCTCCAATTGATCTTCCTTCTAAGAGCTCCGGGCAGCGTAGTCACTGCCTTGAGGCCAAGGGTGATTAGAATCGGGAGGTGCTGTGAACACAGGTCGTACAGCACCTCTACCACTATTGGACAGTTGACGTTCCTAGAGAGCACGGTGTCCAATACATCCGGACATTTCCGGTGATCCGTAGGGATGTGCGTTGGTTCCTCGGGACCTAAAACGTCATAGCTGTTTCTCTCAGCGTCTTCGTAAAGTTCACGACCCGGCGGGTTGATCACTCTGGACCCCCACGCCGGGTGTTTTGCGTTTAGGTTCCTCACGACGATGGTAGATGCTACGCCTTCCATTACCGTCCGGATGTCTGAGGAGCAGAATGGAGTTCCTGGCGGGCGGTATGCTGCGTAGATCTTTAGTTCCTCGCCCGCTGCCTCCATTTTTATATCGATAGAGCGCATCGTTTCATATGTTGGCAGGTCCAGTTCTTGATGGACGATGTCTCTCCTCACTAGAACCGCCGTGCCTCTATAGGTGGTCCCTTGAGGATTGACCTCGTCCCTCCTGTAAAAGTGGTAGTTTGGCAGCTTAAGATGCATTGATGGCTTTAATTTTGTCTCTCCCAGCAATATCACCAGTATGTCCTGTGCTGGGCAACTGTGCGGAGTTCATGGATCTTGTGTTGTATCCCGTCTGGATTCCAGTATAGTAGGCGCAGGTTACTCGCCTCCGTAATGCCGGGTCAGTAGTTGCGCCAATGCTCTCATTATCGCTATTATGGGGTATGTCCCGGCTCTTATATCAGCCAGGACTTGCGTGCCGACCTATATGACTATGCCAACTAATCTATAGATGGCATCTGTGTTGTCGAAGCCGGCAGTTGGTCTTCTATATGATGAGGTTGGCTCTTGTTTCGGCTGAGCTTGAGTCTCTCTCCTTAAGGTAGAGAGCGCTCTGATCGTAAGGCGGACTCTATGTTCGGGTAGAGCCCTTTCTGGTGCTCTACCTATGGTGGTCCTTATTTCCTTAGCGGTAACCTGCGCCTTGGAGGCTATCGTAACCGCTGGGAAAGGGGTAGAGGTAACGGTTTGAGGAGGTTGTTGCGTTTTGCTCTTCTTCCTTCTCCCCCGCTTTTTCTTTTTAGGTGCCAGACGCTCAGTAGCATAGTTAGCGTGGGGCTGGAGAGTCGTTCCGGTGGTTGCTCTGGTTGCTGGTTGATCTGTTTGTTCAACTATTTCCATTTATTGTGGTTGCGGGGGCTGTTTGCCTCCCCCTGCGATTCTCCTCAAAACCGGACATCGGCGATCTTTGTTGTATGGTTTTTTGCGCAGTTGGCGCATATCGGTTCTTCGTCCCTACCCCTCTGGCAATCATTCGCGGCGTGTTCCCCCGCGTACCGGACGCATTTTATTGGTCGAAAGCAGTTGTAGGAGGCGAGTCCAAAAGCCTGGCAGCGGTGGCATTATGCTGGGCCCACTCGTCCTTGCCAGGCTTCTATCACGACTCCTCTCATGTATAGTAATTGATTTACTTTGTATAGGTCGTTGGGCCTTTCTTGGCTTAGATGGTCTAGTTGCACGAAGTAAAGGCACCCCGGCGTGCCTCTGCGGGGGGAATTGCCTTTACATAGCGGATAGGGAATCCTAACGCCTTGATAGCCTCCCCTATCGATTTTGTTTCCGTGTCCACTGGCAGCCCCCTAATGCCCACTTTTGTGGGTTTGTCCTCTTCGGGAGTGTAACAGTACCAAGACATGGCTGGTATTTCCTTGGATAACTCAATCATATATCTCTGAATGGCCCGGAATTCTTCCGGGCTCTGTGGGGAGAAGCGCACCTCCTACCCGAATGAACGAGCGTTCGGAGGATGACCCAACTTTCTCTTGAGCACCTCGAAGTGCTTCGTCCGGTTTGGGAGGCATTCTGCTACAATTTGTGGGTATCTGCCTTTCTCGGCTTCCTCTGTTGGTTTCGGCGCTTCAGCCACTTGCCTTGGTACTGCCGGGGCTGCTACCAGTTGTGCGTAGCTGCTCGATGGTCGTTGACCATCGTTCGTTGGTAATCCAGACGGGTTCTGGTGGTTGCCCAGCCGAGGATGCTAGGATAGCATGCACGGTGCTATCCCAGCCGTACGCTGCTCCGCTCCTTGCTCATACACGGCCGCGTTGCTACGTCGTTCCGGTGAGATGGGGGGGGGGGAGGTTGGTTTCTTTGGAGATGGTGATTTCGGCGGTGAGTTGTAGGTTCTGATTTCAACCGCAGGTAGATGGTCTTCTTCGTATGAACATGATGGTGCTGACGTGTTGGAAGACACGACGCATTGTCTTTTCTCGTAGAGAGATGCCTCGGTTTCCGGTGGGGTGTGCCACCTGGCCGACTTCTTCACCCGCTGCGGTAGAGGCGACGGTTCGCGTTCGCTCGTGCACTCAGGCGCGGTGAGCGCGAGCGCAGCGCTCGGTGCGGGCTGCTTTGGCAGCGATGTAGGCTTCCTCGTGGTCTTGGGTATTTGGCTAAAAGAGCTCACGATCATTGAACGCTCTGGATTCGCGAGGTCTCTAACCAATAACGGCCTATCCAATATCTCAGGGTGATCCGTGGGTTTCCTAACGCGAGGGGGTGGGGGGGGGGCTCCCCCTTCCCCTTACCCGTCATGTTATAACTGTTGGCTGATGCTGATGTGTCTACGTCTAATTTCCTACCTAGCAGGCTGACAACTAAGTGACGCGCGACGCGAGGTACGGAACGGGACCGAAGATGGGTGGCCACAACACTTAGGCGCACTGCCGACCCAATTCGTTACGAAAGGGTTGGGGGAAGTGCTTGAGAGCACTCGCGCACCGCGACTTGACACACAAGGTTACGGAACGCGCTTAAGTACCAAGAATCTGACTAAGGGCCGGTGACCTCGACGCCTCGCGGTTGATTGGGACCACTGTATAATCCGCAACCAACACACACTTAAGGGATCCTTGGTACGAATTACATGAAAACTAGTTTAATAAGGTACTTTAAAGTAGGGATGTTACGGAAGTGGTTATATCGGAACCGAATTCGGAAGCGGAGTTTTTAATTTTGTTTATCGGAACCGGAACCGAAATCGGAACCAGAATCGGAGGTGGAGGCAGAAGAGATGTGTTAAGGACAGGTCTATTGGGCTGTATTTTTCTTTTCAGTTTCAAATTTTTTGAATTCCTCGAATTCAGTGGCATGCACAGACTTTAAATTACTTTTTAACGAAATAGTCGTACCTCCCTTTCGTGAATATATTTTCTAACATAGTTTACAATTTGCCGTATTCTCAGAAACTACATTAAAGTAATTCCAAACAGCACTTGATTTTGACTTCACTGTCCAATTCAAATAAATTTGTTAGACGTCAAATAAAACACTACTAAAACTAATCAGAAACTCGGATAAGTATTAATGAAGCGCTAACGCACAACACGCCAATTGCCAAATACGAAACAAAATATCGAGTTAAGGCGGCTACTCACTTGCCTGCCGCAGGGGGAATTTACGATGAAAAGCGATCGGGGCAATATCAGAACTGTCTCTACACACATGCCTGCCGTTCAGTATGAGAGTGTACGTCTTGCTGGACACACGCATTGAGAATGGCGCCAGTTCTATCGAAATATAAATGAAAGTCAAAATTGCTCTCTTATGGGGAAATTTTGAAGATAAATCGCTAGTAAAAACAAAAAAAAATTACATACCCGAAAACATGAATGAAATAAAAACGTATACATCGCCCGAAGAATGAATTGATGGCTCAGTGGATTCGAGTAACTGGTACTACTAGCTTGTGTCTGTTCCTTGTATTTACAGAATGAATATCACATATTTTTATATATAACTACTTTTATTTTTGTGTGCATACATTACATTTTCATAAATGTATTGAGAGGCCAAAGTTAACTACTAACTTACTCAAATTTTAGTCGGAGCGACTCTTTAGGTTTTAAATCATAGATTGCTCTTATGGACCTCTTCTGTAAAATCAATATAATTTCAGTGTTAGTCGCGTGTCCCCATAGCAAAATACCATACGACATTATGCTATAGAAATAGCTACAATAAACAAGTCCAGCTATTTCCACACTGGTAAGATTTCTAAACTGTTTTATGCCATGTGCTGTAGAACTATGTCTGCTCGCTAATTTTGGTACAAGGGGCTTGAAGCTTCTCTTCTAGTGTTATTCCAAGAAAAATGATGGAATCGAGAAGATTTAGTTTCTCCCCATTTAATATTACATTATTAGTTAAATGTTTGATATTTGGAGTCATGAATTTCATACATTTCATTTTAGTGCCATATAAATGCAAGTTAATAACATTAAACCAATTTACTAATTTAGATATAGCATTATTTACTTCGTCATATTTTAATAGTTGTTGTTTTAATTTGAAAATTAATGAAGTGTCATCAGCAAATAATACTATATTATGGTTATCCCCTACTATGTATGGAAGTCATTAATATATACAAGAAACAGGAAGGGGCCGAGAATTGAGCCTTGAGGCACGCCCATTTGTACTATCGCCCCGAAAGAGCTCATACTATTAAAGACAACTTTTTGCATTTTGTTACTTAAATATGAATCAATTAACCACCTCGCGAGGGTAAGGACGGTTTATGTCGGTCTCGCACCGGCTAAAGACCCATAGTGTTCCACCTTCGTCGTATATTTGCAGAGCTACGGGAACATATCCGTGTCTCCACCAGCGCCGGCTGCCCCATGGCGGCCCCTCCTTGGGAGAGGATTACTCCTCCGCTCAACCCCATCTCATTCTCAGGTATTCTCAGGTCAGGTTTTTCTGCAGCCTCCATCTTCACCTACGAAACGGACGCGCCTGTATCCCATGCGTGAAGGCCATGGGGCCAGGAAAAACGAGCACTCAGAAGCACTAGCCTTCCTGACCTGGGGTCAGGAATGGCGGATCTGGTGTCTGGCTCTGCCGTCCACCAAGATTCGGCTGCAGAGGGTAGGGATAGCGGCGCCTTGCTATACCGACACTCCTCTCCCCCCACTTGGGTACCGTTGGTGTGGTAGCCCCACCACTGCTGCACCAACGGTGCGGTCCCATCAGAGATGCGGAGGATAGGGATGTCTATGTCAGAGGAGTCACAGACAAGGTTGGCTACATCTTAAAGCGAGCTTCCATTAAAACATACTTCAAGCCGCCGAAGAAGATTAGTCAATTTTTATCATGCGTCAAGTGTCATATCCCTCTACAAGATGCAGGAGTGTACAAGCTGGATTTTGAATGTGGTCTCTCTTATAAAAACCCGCGTGAAAGAACATATAGCTGACTTGAAGCACCGACGTTCCGGGAAGTCTGCAGTGTGTGAACATGTTCAAGATCGTCCCCGCCATTACATCAGACTTGATAGACCACAAATACTCGCAAAATAACACCGATTCCTAACAAGGATAATTTGCGAGATATTGAAATTAAAAAACATCCTAATTTCAGTAGTGAAGATGGATGGGTGCTACCATCTGCTTGGGATCCTATAATTAATAAAGTGAAATTCAAACCCAAACATACCACTGCAAGACTTCAAGATACTGTAAGCTCATTCTGCGTTGATCGGACAAAAAATTTATATTCAAAAACTGAAGGTGACCGGGCTAACTATGACATCGAGACGTCAACCCGTGACAAAGCACCCAATATGTCGGGAATTAAAAAGTTTAATTAATTAGTTAGAATTCTTAAAAGTAGTTTTATTCAATGTGTAGTGTTCGCGTAAATATAAGAAATCATTAAGAATACAGATTTTAAAAACCTACAAGACAATATCTGCGTGTCCACTGACCGGGTTTACTATTTTTACCCTCAGTGCACGTGTATTTAGGTACCTCCACAGGTCTATACATTGCCAAAAATCCGAGCTTCCTCCCGTGCCTCGGAAAGCAATTGCACTAGTTCACGATTTTACGACTCTGGGTACATAATTCGATAGCAGCAGAGACAGAGTGAACGAATATCCGTGTTGCAAGAAGTAATAAATCGCGTATAGAGGTCACTGTCTCTTTTACGCTGTTTTCGCAAATACTATTATTTTCTTTTTAAAACGGCCTTTCTTTATCGACTATTGTGAACGTTAGCCTGTTCGAGGATATAAAGAATAAAATAAAAAAAAAAACTTTACCTCCACAAGAACTTCTCAAACGTTTTTTTTTTACTTATTATAAGCCGGTCTCTGTCTACAATTGAGTGGTGAAGAAGTGGTGAAGCTCTAAATATATCTATAGTAAATCGCACTGTCTTAACGTAACAAAAGTATATTTACCCTAGCCTTGAAGACGCCCAGAACTCGGAATCACTTCAATAAAAAAATGCGGTTACCAACGCGCCTGCAAAGCGTGACAACTCTGGCAAATATCCCCTGTATGAGGCAATCTATGGGAAAGCCTGGTAAAAATAAAAAATACGTTCAATAAGTATTGCATGTAATCTATATTGAATAAAAATGATTCTATTCTATTCTATGTTCAGGAGTTTTTTTTTTATAGGACAGGGTGACAAACGAGCACACAGTCCATCTGATGGTAAGCGGTTGCTGTGGCCCATAAACATCTACATTTGTCCTCGTTTGCGAATCAAAATGCAGATGCGTTGTCACCCGTGAGGACTAAGATGGAATGCCTCTTTTTACTGGAAAAGAGATAGATAACTTCTGCAGTCGGAGCTTCAGTTCTTCGATACACTATGTCTCATCACAGATAATAATTTAAGTAGATTTTGTATGACCGCATGGCTTTGTGGTCGGAATACCAGGCTAATACATGGTTTATAGTTTCGAATCACAATCAGAACCAACATTTGCGTAAAACATTTTGGTGATTAATGAGTTAATGAGTGGAGACGGCTCGGTATAGCAGTGGTGACGCACATGCTTGTGACGCTGCGGGCAGCGTGTGTAAATCCTACAGGCAACAAATATTCGTATTCATTCCTAACAGCTCATAGGAGGTCAACTTTTTATACGTGGTAGAGCCGTGCTGCAGCTATATTAGTAGTATAGTTGTAGCACGAATGGGTCGGCTCGACCGGGGAAGGACCACGCTCTCACAGAATACCAGCGTAAAATAGCAGCTTAACACTGTTGTGTTTCGTATGGTTAGTGTAGAGAACCGGTGACCCTTTTTACTGGAAAAGAGGCATTCCATCTTAGTCCTCACGGGTGACAACGCATCTGCATTTTGATTCGCAAACGAGGACAAATGTAGATGTTTATGGGCCACAGCAACCGCTTACCATCAGATGGACTGTGTGCTCGTTTGTCACCCTGTCCTATAAAAAAAAAAACTCCTGAACATAGAATAGAATAGAATCATTTTTATTCAATATAGATTACATGCAATACTTATTGAACGTATTTTTTATTTTTACCAGGCTTTCCCATAGATTGCCTCATACAGGGGATATTTGCCAGAGTTGTCACGCTTTGCAGGCGCGTTGGTAACCGCATTTTTTTATTGAAGTGATTCCGAGTTCTGGGCGTCTTCAAGGCTAGGGTAAATATACTTTTGTTACGTTAAGACAGTGCGATTTACTATAGATATATTTAGAGCTTCACCACTTCTTCACCACTCAATTGTAGACAGAGACCGGCTTATAATAAGTAAAAAAAAAACGTTTGAGAAGTTCTTGTGGAGGTAAAGTTTTTTTTTTTATTTTATTCTTTATATCCTCGAACAGGCTAACGTTCACAATAGTCGATAAAGAAAGGCCGTTTTAAAAAGAAAATAATAGTTTTGCGAAAACAGCGTAAAAGAGACAGTGACCTCTATACGCGATTTATTACTTCTTGCAACACGGATATTCGTTCACTCTGTCTCTGCTGCTATCGAATTATGTACCCAGAGTCGTAAAATCGTGAACTAGTGCTATTGCTTTCCGAGGCACGGGAGGAAGCTCGGATTTTTGGCAATGTATAGACCTGTGGAGGTACCTAAATACACGTGCACTGAGGGTAAAAATAGTAAACCCGGTCAGTGGACACGCAGATATTGTCTTGTAGGTTTTTAAAATCTGTATTCTTAATGATTTCTTATACTCGTATTTACGCGAACACTACACATTGAATAAAACTACTTTTAAGAATTCTAACTAATTAATTAAACTTTTTAATTCCCGACATATTGGGTGCTTTCTCACGGTGGGGACTGAGATGTTTGACGTCCCGATGTCATAGTTAGCCCGGTTACCTTCAGTTTTTGAATATAAATTTTTTGTCCGATTAACGCAGAATGAGCTTACAGTATCTTGAAGTCTTGCAGTGGTATGTTTGGGTTTGGATTTCACTTTATTAATTATAGGATCCCAAGCAGATGGCAGCACCCATCCATCTTCACTACTGAAATTAGGATGTTTTTTAATTTCAATATCTCGCAAATTATCCTTGTTAGGAATCGGTGTTATTTTGCGAGGATTTGTGGTCTATCAAGTCTGATGTAATGGCGGGGACGATCTTGAACATGTTCACACACTGCAGACTTCCCGGAACGTCGGTGCTTCAAGTCAGCTATATGCTCTTTCACGCTGGTTTTTATTGGTATTTTTGTTTGTCCTACATATGTAAGAGAGACCACATTCACAATCCAGCTTGTACACTCCTGCATCTTGTAGAGGGATATGACACTTGACGGATGATAAAAATTGACTAATCTTCTTCGGCGGCTTGAAGTATGTTTTAATGGAAGCTCGCTTCAAGATGTAGCCAACCTTGTCTGTGACTTCTCTGACATAGACATCCCTATCCTCCGCAACTCTGATAGGACCGCACCGTTGGTGCAGCAGTGGTGGGGCTACCGCACCAACGGTACCCAAGTGGGGGGAGAGGAGTGTCGGTATAGCAAGGCGCCGCTATCCCTACCCTCTGCAGCCGAATCTTGGTAGACGGCGGAGCCAGACACCAGATCCGCCATTCCTGACCCCAGGTCAGGAAGGCTAGTGCTTCTGAGTGCTCGTTTTTCCTGGCCCCATGGCCTTCACGCATGGGATACAGGCGCGTCCGTTGCGTAGGTGAAGATGGAGGCCGCAGAAAAACCTGACCTGAGAATACCTGAGAATGAGATAGGGGAGGAGCGGAGGAGTAATCCTCTCCCAAGGAGGGGCCGCCATGGGGCAGCCGGCGCTGGTGGAGCCACGGATATGTTCCCGTAGCTCTGCAAATATACGACGAAGGTGGAACACTATGGGTCTTTAGCCGGTGCGAGTCCGACATAAACCGTCCTTACCCCCGCGAGGCGGGTATGCACTTCCCCATGTAAAAAAGGTCCCAAAGGATCCCGGACACTCATTCTAGACATCTGACTAAAACTCGTACAGTTCATGTGCGAACCGCACAAAACTAGCACAATTTAAGAGGCCGTATATGTATATCTTGCCTTTGCTTCGACGAGTCGAGAAAGAATTAATAATTTTGTTATGGCGCCACGACTTGAAGTTTTGATTTATAAAAAAAAATCTTTTTACATTTTCAAAATTGCCTGTGTCAAGGTTCGTATAGCGGTCATTTGAATACAATGCAAAGCAGTAAGACCTACAAAAAGTTACGAAACAAAAGCGACGATAAGTATATTTCATCATATTCAAGTGAATATATCATTTCATGGGAGAGTAAACGCAGAGGAGGATTTTGTAAGGCGACCTTGATTAAAATTCGCAAAGTATCAATGGTATTATTAATATTATAATATATACTATAATATATATGAGGGCTCCGTGGCGCAGTGGCTTAGCAATGAGTTGCTGCGCTGGGGGCCGCGGGTTCGAATCCCGCACGGAAGAAGTATTTGTATAGCCTACAAATAATTGTTCCGGGTCTGGATGTTTGTTCTTGTGCAATTTGTATTTGTAAACTGTCTCCACGATACAGGCGAAAATCCTAGTGTGGGTGTAACGTTTTTCTTTAATAACAATATATATATATGTATATATATATATATATATATATATATATATATATATATATATATATATATATATATAAAAGCTGTTATTTGGACATTACAAACAAACACTTCAATTTTATTTATTTGTATTGATTTTAATGAAGCTTACTTTTTTATTAGATTATCTACTATAAACTGACCTTTGTGCACATTACATAATAAAAAAAATATTTTTACGAATTTAATAGCGTTTGATTTTACTTATTTTTAATTCCCGACTTTTCGGGTGTTAAAATGTATTCGCGTAAATATAAAAAATCATTACATTTTAGCTATGTTATGTTATCTAGATCGAATCTTTTACAATACTTATGGCGCAAAAACTGCTGTAATCCTCATACGGGGAATATTTGCTTGCCACGCTTATCATGCGGGTTGGCAACCGCAGTTTTTAGGGTTCCGTACCTCAAAAGGAAAAAACGGAACCCTTATAGGATCACTTTGTAATCTGTCTGTCTGTCTGTCTGTCAAGACCCTTTTTCTCAGGAACGCGTGGAGGTATCAAGCTGAAATTCATATCAAATACTCATGTCTACTGTCCCTTGGAGCTGTGCAAAATCAAAATTCTAAGCCAACGCAATCAAAAGATACAGCCGTTTATGCCGCAAATTTTCGATATTCGCAAGGGAATCAAAACCTACATGGTACTTCCCGTGAACTCAGATTCTTAAAATTTGGTACGAAGCAATGTTTTATAGCACAGATAAAGGAAAAATTGCGAAAAGCATACATTTTTAGTTATATCATATAATAAAAATATTTTTAATAATTTTAAACTTATATACCTACGGATTTGTTCGGAACCCTCGGTGCGCGAGTCCGACTCGCACTTGGCCGGTTTTTTTATTATTATTTTGATTTTTTATCAGAAAGGTACTGCTGCCTATCTCCTGTTTATTTCGCTCTACCGCGTCTTACAACACCCATGGAATGATATGGGGTAGTGGGTTCTCTTACCACGCCACTAAAGGCGATAAAAATAGATTAACATAAATTATTGCATAGCCGATGCTATATTTTTAAGGCACTTGAGAATATATGAAAAAAGGAGAGCGGGAGTCACCCATGCTACGCGACTGCGTAGCGTACAGTTAGCGTTACGTACATTAATAAAAATTGGTATCGAGACGAGATCTACCCAAGGAGATAGTTCCTAAAATTATCGTACTAAACAACCCCCTGCAACACCCCTGGTGTTGCAGTCGTTAATGGGCGGCGGTAGTCACTTACCATCTGGTGAGCCGCAAACCGCAGACGTAATTTTTATTGGAAACAATACTGTCTCCCTTAGCACAGGTTTTCTTATATCCTACATTATTAGTAAGGCGTAGTAGTACATCTCAAGATTCTCTAGATTAAAGGGTACACAGTAATTTATAACATCTTATCTTACTAATATAATAATAATAATACTTTATTTTCACCACTTGCATAACCATCACATTTATAAATAACTATTCTATGATCTATACTTGGTTCACAATGAATGATGGAACATCTGTGTCTGAAGTAGATAAATATATTATTATATTAATAAATATATAATATATTATCTGTATTTCAGATCTCAGTGCTCTTCCTTATTACATATTAACAGACTAACAAAAGTATAATTTAAATAGAAGGTATACAAAAAATAAAATGTGAAACGTAATCTGTTAAAGTGTGTATTAAAATGTATCTCTTTGTGTAAAATATGTTGAATGCATGAGTGTGTGTAAGAGGGTGTGTAAGTAATATTAACTTGAAGTAAGTAATGCTTCAGTTTCTTCATAGTTTAACTGACGAAGAAGTTCAAATAATTTAATTTAGCACTTTTTTAATTTAAAGAGTATAATTTAGTGTTTTTATTGATTTTGTTGTATATAAATGGTCCAAAGGTGATAAAAATATTTACTAACGAAAGAATGACTAGAAATATGTCTATTTTTGCAAACTATCTTTTCTTCGTTTAGATAACAAGAAATTTTTATCATAAGATAAACACGAATGTTGTTTCATCCTTCAACACTGTATTCAGAATAAATAGCTGATAAATAGTGAGTATACCAAATGATTGATATAACTGAAATGTAGAGGAAAGTAGAGGTTTAAATGTGCATACTTTAAGGATTGCTTTTTGCGCAATTTCAAGGGCTTTAGGATCGATTTGGATGTACCTCCCCACATAATAATAGAATAATTCAGAATTGATTGAACAAGAGCGAAGTATATTTGCTTAAGCAATTTGCGATCAGCCAAATGTCGAAGATTTTTGAAAACAAAGTTATTTTTTCTTAGTTTCGCACAAACCATAAGTATATGTTCACGATAGGATAAGTTTTGGTCTAATATTACCCCCAAATATTTTATGGAAGTGGTTTTAATAATTTTGGAAGTGGTCCTTCCAACATGAACAGAAGTTATTATTACAAAAATTATGAGCAATTAGTGAAAGAGAAGGCGGCGGTTGTTTAGAGGTTCGCATACTAAAAGAGATAAAATATGTGTTATCGACATTAATAGTAAAAGAATATTGTTGCAGCTAATGAGTAACTAAATTTAAACCGAATTGTGGTCTTTTATAAACATTCTTCCACGAATCTTCAGAGAATAGCAAGACAGTGTCAACTGCATAGCAAATTATTTTACAATTTGAGATGTTTAGCTGACAGAGGTCATTTGTATAGATAATAAACAGACTTGGGCCTAATATACTGCCTAGTGACACACCTTGTGTAATCGGTAGATCTCCACTAACATAAACGTTAATTTTCACACATTGATATCTATTAGAAAGATATTCCTCGAATAAATTTAACTGAACACCACGTATTCCAATAGATTTAAGTTTATGTAACAATATAGGAATGGACACACTATGACAGTGTCAAAAGTTTTTGCAAGATCCAAAAAAAATACCTATAGCTTTCTTGTCTTTGTCCAGATTACTTACTATATAGTCAGTAACCTCATGGACTGCATCACTAGTTTTACTAATCTAGTAGTCAGTATACAGTCCCAGCCCACACAACTAACATCTTTTAACGCTATGATGAGCTGTTCTACCTCAACTTCATCAGTACTTATCAATACTAGGGATTTTATCGAATTTGTAGTACTTATATCCTTTGTTATACTCACTGTGTGAGAGGCTTTTTCACTTAAGCATTTTCTCTGCTAAAGCTGTCCCGATTGTTGTAAAAACTAGTTTATATTATCGACTGATACTATACGATACTTAGTTCGTGTGTAGGGTTTATCAATTCAGTTGCTTAATTTTTAGGTTTTAATGTACATGGTATTGTTTTTACTGCGTCCTCTTAACTTTGTTGTTTTTCTTAGCATTTATTAATAGATTTGTTTTATATGCTCTCTTAATTTTTTTAATAAATTATTACAGTAATTTCTATATCCCGTATAGCTTAGCTTAATTATTTCATTGTTTGGTGACTGTCTTGATTTTTTATGCAAACTATCTTCATGTCTCGTACAACGAATAAGTCCCGAAGATATCCAGGCTTTGATGATTCTGTTTCGTTTTGATAATTTAGTTGTTAAAGTATTAGACTATATAGCCCTTTGAATTGATGTTATGAAAGAATCCATGGACTTATTGTGATCATATGAAGCATATACGGTATTCCAATTAATCTGCTTTAAGTCAGCTTCCGAGACTAACTATTTATTTTGTTAAAAGTTACAAAGACCAAATCTTTTTTTGTTTCACTTTTAGGCATAGTAGTAGTACGGCCTGGTGATCCGTGACTGTGTAAAACTAAAGTTAGGGATTGTAATTATTCAAAATAACGTCATCTAAGCAGTTATTCTGTCAATTTGTCTGTTCTGGCAGTATCTGTTTTATAGGATAAGGTGACAAGCGAGCACACAGTCCACCTGATGGTAAGTGATTGCTGTGACCCATACACATCTTCATCTATGCTCAATAAAGACTCAAAATGCAGATGAGTTATCACCAGTGAAGGCTAAGAAGGAATGCCTCTTTTCCAGTAAAAAGGGTCTCCGGATCTCTACACATACCATATGAAACACAGCAATGTTCGGCTGCTATTTTACGCTGGTATTTTGTGAGAGCGTGGTCCTTACCCGGTCGAGCCGACACATTCGTGCTACAACTGTACTACTAATATAGCTGCAGCAGGGCTCTGCCACGTCAAAAATATGTGTATATATATATATATATATACATATATATATATATATATATATATATATATATATATATATATATATATATATATATATTATTGATATAATAATCCATAATAAATTTAAATACTCTCAAGATTTGGGATCACTAGTTTCAGAACAAATATTAACATTTACGTCACCGATTATAGAAACTATAATTTTTTTAGACCTAAATGTTTCTGCCAGATGGAGATCTGTAAATTACTAGAAATGCAAAATCTTTTCCTAACTTTATAATAAGACAGTTACAATCTTGACATTATGGTTAGTCAATAGTGATTTGGTGATTATATTTACTAAATATAACTATTCCATCATTTTGGTTTGTAAAGTTTTTGTCATAAAATGTCCAAGTAAGGTATTACCGGATTACAGGAGAACCAACATTCTGTCAGTATAATAATGTCACAAGAAATATCAAGTCTTTTTAGAAGTACCAAAAAACTATCATAATTTCTTGAAATACTACGGATAATTTAAGTAAGTACAATCATATAGTGTGAAGGCTCATATTATAAACTCTTACAATCTTCGACTTTAAAAGATATTGATTGAGATACAGATATATTATCTACTTTTTTTTTTTTTTTTTTTAATTTATTTAATGAAAAGAAAAACACAATACAATTATAAAAACATCACAAAAACCCTTACGGGTTTGTCTGGATGTTGAGACACTCTTGAGCAATCTGTAGACATTTGTTTACACATATATTACTTTATAAGAACATCAAAAATACAATATCAGCAGTTTTGGTACATAGTTTACACAGAAGCGGACAATAAGGAACCGGTTATAGATTGCGGCTCCGCGCAGGCGGCCGGCCGGCTGTTGCTACTTGAGTTTGTTATATACAGAATGTTGCAATTATCGATATGTTATTACGTTAGGTTTGATTTGATTAAAATTAGACTACTTGTTATGAAAGTAAAGAATAAAAGTATTGTTTATATTTATGTTTACAATTTTTATCCGTTATTTCCAATTGGGTTTTAGTTGGTATGCCATTAATGAGATTTGGTATTAAATACGCATTTGTTCGTTTTCCGTAATAGTTTCTGACTCTTGGTATTACTAGTTTTGATTGAACAACTTTCCGTGTCGTTATATTATGATTGACTTTTATTTGTAGTTCTTTGTTAGTAAATTGTTCAATTAATAGCCACATTTTTATTTTTATATGAACAGGTAAGATTTTACAATATTTAAATAAGGGCAATACATCGTCATCGGAGCAGATTGATTTTTTAATTTTATTAGGAGTTATAATTTTTAAAAACCGAAGTTGAAGGTTGTATATTTTGTCCAAATAAGTTTTAAATGTCCTACCATAGCTAGTGATCCCATATGAAATTATTGACTCTGCTAGTGCATTATATAGATTTAGTAATATTTTAAATGGTACTTTGTATTTCAAGATAGCAAATTTAGCTAACATTGCTCTCAGTTTGTCACAAATTGTGTCAATATGATAACCCCAATTAAGCCTGTCATCGACTACTAGTCCTAAGTATTTGTAACGAGGAACCTGCTCTAACAACTCACATTTGCAACCGGTCCTATTTGTTTGCAAAACATGCAAGCACTGGTGACTATGCGCGATTACTTCGATTTTCTTATCAAAATTGAGTAGGTAGTTAGAGCGGACATGAATAATTTTAGTTTTACTAGCATTGAGTACTAGACCAACATCATGAGACCATTTACATAAGTTAGTGAAATCAATTTGTAAGCAGTGTTCAGCCTTAGCTAAATCTTTATCAGCTGCTACAAGACATGTATCGTCAGCGTATTGGTATATGGAACAGTGTTTTATTGTGTTTTCCATATCATTGACGTATGCTAAATAATGCAAGGGTCCGAGAACAGAGCCTTGAGCTGTTCCAGTAGTTACCAGTACTTCGTCACTGAAGTCATTGCCAATCTTAACCCGGTATTTTCTACCGTTGAGATAATCTTGGCACCATTGTAATAATGGCCCGCGGACACCTGTATTGTCAAGTTTTTTTATAAGAATATCATGCCTAAGAGTATCAAATGCTTTACTAAAGTCGATGAATAGTAATATAACATGTTTTTTATCATTAAGGTGTTGATTTATTTCATCCGTGAATTTAGACAGCAAAATAGTAGTTGATTTATTAGATTGAAAGCCATGTTGAGTATTTGACAATACATCGTGTTTAGTATAAAAATTGTGAATTTGTTGAGATACATATTTTTCAACTACCTTATCAATGACTGGCAGTATTGTTATTGGCCTATAGCTATCATAGTCACTATGGGATCCCTTTTTGTAAATTGGTCTTACGATACCGGTTTTCAATTCGGGTGGATATTTTCCTACTGATATGCTAGTGTTTATCAACTTAACTACAACATTAGCTATCTTATCACTTAACATCTTCACGTCAAAACATCTAATTCCATCATTACCAGCCGATTTATTTGCATTTAGACTTTTAATAATAGTTAATATATCGCGCTTAGTAGGTTTTCTAAATAACATAGATTTATTTTCTGGAAATATATATTCCGATTCTGACATGAGTTTTTTGCTGCAGCTAGGTAAAATGTTCGTAACGTTTTCGCAGAATTCCTTACCAAAATTGTTAGCTATATTTTTTAATGATAAATTGTTATTCTTAAATGCTTTGATTACAGCTTCATCTACTGACTTACAGACGCGACCAGTCAGTGTATTTAATATATCCCACATTTTCTTTTTATTAGTTATATTATTGTTAATTGTATCATTAAAGTATTTGTTTCTAGACTTTTCTATTAACTTTTGAGTTTTATTTCGCTGTTTATTAAATTCTAATCTAAGTATATGATTATTGGTATCTTTTTTCCACTGATTAAAAAGTAAATCTCTTTTTTGGCACATATTGTTAATTTTATTATTTATCCATAATTCTTTGTTTCTATTGCTATTCAAATGTATTTTTTTTGTATATTTAGATTGTTCGTAACATATTTCGAATTTATTTTTTATATAATTATAAATTTCTATCGGACATTGCATCTTATCGGCTACATTCCAATCTATTTCATTGAGCTTTGGTTTTAATATATTATAATCAATTAGCTGTTTATTTTTTGCACCATTCTGTATAATGTTTTTAACTCCGCTTCCTATGCACGACAACACAATCATACGGTGGTCCGCCATAACAGTACCGAGCGCGGCCGAGTAAAGGTCTAGCGAGCGCGTTCTTGCAAAAATATGATCAATGCAAACACACACAGTTAAGAACACACTTCACTAAGTGTGTTCTTAACTGTGAAAGTATTGAAAGCAAATGAAAGTAAATATAGATGTAACACAAATATACACATAATATGTTTAGTAGGCCGCGTACAGCGGGGTAAGCAAATCCATCATCTCATTATTCCAGTAAGTGGATACTGTGGCCAAAAGTTACATATATATCCATCAATTATCTGTGGTCTAAAACGCGATGCATCTGTTTCCGTCACTTACCATATGAAACACAGATCGAGTTTCAGCAGTAACGTCATCACCAGCCTTAGAGCGTATACTCTAAGCCGCCGGTGGATTCCACATGCTGAATTATCTTTAAATAATAGTTTGAAGTGGATTTTAAAACGAATAATAGAAAAATAAAAATTTTGTAAAACCAACTTGAAGCCATAAAGACATTTATTCCGACACTTCAGATTACAATCAAAAATTACAGTACGGGTGAATAAACAAAATTAATACGCATAAGAATAAAATAAAAATTGTTAAATGCAATTGGGCATGCCTTAAGCGCATTAAAAAAATTACGTATAACATGATTATACGGAATTTTTTAAAGCAGTTTAAATACATTTCGACAGCACTATCGGCTTCAACACCCTCGAAAACCATGAAAATGACACCCATGACGAAAAAAATGGTACCTTTTTCAGCCGCCATCTTGGATTTACATTTCGACAGCACAATCGGCTTCAACGCCCTCGAAATCCATGAAAATGACACCCATGATGAAAAAATTGATACCTATTGTAGCCGCCACCTTGGATTCACATTTCGACAGCACTATGGGCTTCAACACCCTCGAAAACCATGAGAATGACACCCATGATGAAAAAATTGATATCTATTGCAGCCACCATCTTGGATTTACATTTCGACAACGCTATCGGCTTCAACTCACTCAAAAACCATGAAAATGACACCCATGATGAAAAAATTTATACCTATTGCAGCCGCCATCTTGGATTTACATTTCGACAGCACTATCGGCTTCAACACCCTTGAAAACCATGAAAATGACACCCATGATGATAAAAATGGTAACTAATTCAGCCGCCATCTTGGATTTACATTTAGACAGCACTATCGGCTTGAACACCCTCAAAAACCATGAAAATGACACCCATGATGAAAAAATTGATACCCAGTCATATCTTGAGAATTTGCAGAATGCAATCGCTACATTGAATAAGGATCTAAATTTTATTCACGAGTGGAGTATATCATATAGCCTAAATGTCAATCCTTAAAAGTCTCACGCTATCATTATTGGTAGCCAGAGCTTTATCTCCAGAATTTACTGGTTCTCTGTAACATCTATCGTATTCGATGGAGTTGTAATCCCTTACTTTGACAATGTCAAAAATCTTGGTATTTATATTGATAATTCCTTTAATATCCATACGCCAACTGGATGAGCTAAGTAAGCAAACTGTTGTCGCTGTTTGTTCACTGCGTCGCCTTCGATCATTTCTTCCCATTCCTACAAAAATTATGCTCGCACAGTCTCTTCTCCTTCCGATTCTCGACTGTGCTGACGCAAGCTATGTAGACATAACTGAGGACCAGCTAAATAAGCTTGAGGAACTTCAAAATACTAGTATTCGGTTCATATTTGGATTGCGCAAATTTGACCATATTTCCCAATTTCGCTCACGTCTCAAGTGGTTACCTATCCGACTTCGCCGGAACATGCATATACTTTCTATTCTGTGCTGTGTATTATTTCACCCTTCTACTCCTCCCTATCTAAAGGAGAAGTTTAATTTTGTGGAGCTTCCGGGGGAACCTTTACGCTCTTCAAGAAAATTCATTTTAAGTGTACCAACTCACAATACATCATTTTTTAATAAATCTTTTACTGTCCAGTCTATTAAGCTCTGGAATGCCCTACCTTTGCATATACGTGAAGCACAAACTATTGTTATCTTTAAGCGACTACTAAAAGAGCATTACTTGTCTCAATCGTTCGGACACCGTTAGGATAAATTGTGTGAATAAGTATTTATTGTATCTATCAGCTTTATATTATTTGAGGAATTTTATAATTTATATATGTATTTTTGTGTAGATATGTAAGTTTTTTTATATATTTATATATATGTACGTATATGTATATATTATATGTTTTACTTTATCTTTTATTATGTGCTAGTAATTTATATTATTTCATGTATTAGTTATTTATATGTAATTTTTTTGCATTTATTATTAATACATCGTATGTATTGATATTATATGTTGTATATTTATATTGCCCCACCTACCACCTACCTATTCATTGTTTTATTCCTTTACACCTTTGGTTGCCTGGAAGAGATCGCTATGTAGCGACAAGGCCGCCAAATTGTACATAATATAATATGTTTTTTGTTATGTCATTTGTATATTTGTTCGTGGTATGCAATAAAAGTATATTCATTCATTAATTCAAAATGACACCCGTGATGAAAAAATTGATACCTATTGCAGCCCCCACCTTGCATTTACATTTCGACAGCACTATCGGCTTCAGCACCCTCGAAAACCATGAAAATGACACCCACGATGAAAAAATTGATACTTATTGCAGCCGCCATCTTGGATTTACATTTCGACAACCCTATCGGCTTCAACACCCTCGAAAACCATGAAAATGACACCCATGACGAAAAAATAGATACCACTTACTTTTAGTACGTAGTACTATTGTTTATTCTGTGCTTTTAAAATATTGTAATAAAAAAAACTTTCGTTATTATTATAATCAAGTATTTAAGAAATTTGGTTATTCGAATATTAAGTATTTGTACAGCGATCTTTTCGAGCCGCTGCAAACAACCGAAACAATATCCACTCACGACGGCGAATGACGCTGATCTGAGTGACGCAGTCTCTATTCTATTTAGTAATAATATTTCATACAAGGCTGCTGAATACACGGAAAATTTCGCCATTTCGCAGCCGAAAAATGTATTATAACTAAACTAAACAAAATTAAAATGCCATTTACATTTAATGGCTTCCCACATGATAGATGAAGAGTTTTAAAAATATATTGAGCTGAACAATTGATATTTTCAAAAGTTATCGTGTTTACAAGCCTTGCGGACTTGATAAATCCACACCATAAGCCACTAAAACCCCTTCTTTTATTTTAAAATAGCAATTAATCGATGTAAAAAAAATATTAATAAGTTCAACAATCATTTATCTTTCTAACAAATATATGTATAATTAACATTTATATGTATAATATGATTGCTAGATACGATTTCATGCGATAAAACGTTGGTATCTTAATTTTTAGGTGATAATAGAACATACCTTGCGCTTTCGCTTAAGGCATGCAATAAAAAAATACAAGAAAATGAATAAACAATAAAAATAGAGGATATAACAACAATTCATGACTTAATAATAGAAACAGATAAAGTGGCGGAAGGGACCGCCTCAGCATAAGCCGCGGGATAGCGACGCTGATTTGCAATTGGCCCCATACGGTCCTATGGAGACCGTGCCGTAAGTGTCGACATTAAGCGAGTAGTAGATACATATGATAATAACAAAATGGAAAATACGTACTGTATATATATAGAGTTACAGATACATACGTTTAATAGGCTTTTTGTAATAAATAATAATATGTAATAGCATAATAAATATTATGTAAACGGAAAATTAGTAGCTAACGTCTCAACTCTTTAATAATACTCCTATTTATTAACTATGCCCTTCTGTTCGTTTATTAGGTGATATTTTAAGTGTTTTCTAAACGTGCCTAATGTGTTTAGGTCACGCAGTGGAGGATGTAACTTATTCCAGCAATGAAGGCCTAAGAAGAATGTCGCGGAATACTGAACCTATTATAAGATGAAGCGCGGGTGAGATACATGCTATGCTCGCGAGACCAGTCTAACTTACTAAAAAGATACTTTGGGTTTTTGTCTTTATGACGCCAAAAAGTACATAAGCTGAGTGAAGTTTGCTTCTGGCAGCCATTTTAAGAATATTATTGTCGTCAAGAAATGGGCTTACGTGACCTCTTGGCGGTACATCGAAGCAAAACCTCGCACAAGCATTTTGGACTCGTTGAATAAGGTGTGCGGTACGTGACAGTAAACAAAGCCCATAAACCGTATCAGCATAATTAAATTTTGATAGTACTAAGGTGTCCGATAGTATTTTTCGTAATTCTATACTTAAGTGTTCACACATTCCATACATGATTTTTAACCTATAAAAACAGTTCTTAATTAACATTGTTATTGGTATAATCTTGAAATCTGAGATCGGGGCTAATTATGATTCCTAAATTACATGCTTTATCGTCTCTTTCTAATACCGTGCCTTTTATATACAGTGTTGGGACAAGTTTATTTATTTTTTGAATCTGTGAATCGCAAATTAAAAACTTTGTCTTTACTGGATTCAACACTAAACAGTTTCTTTTTGACCACTTTACCACTCTATCCATATCCTCGTTGAGTTCATTAAAAGCTTTTGCAGTACGACTCAGCTTAAAAGATTTATAAATCTGTGTGTCATCTGCATATAAGTGATATTTACAATATTGGAAACAGTTACTAATGTCTGATGTATATAACGCGAAAAGTACGGGACCCAAAATTGATCTTTGAGGAACACCACGCGTGATCAGCTGCGGAGAAGACACACAGTTTTGACCATTTAATTGAATTGTAATTTACTGTGAACGTCCACTAAGGTAACTGTGAAACCATTTTATAGTCCTGGGCTCATATCCGTAAAACGACATTTTGGACAAAAGTAAAGGCGTATTTATGGTATCAAAAGCCCTAGAATAGTCTAATAGGACGAGTATAGTCCCCTGACCTGTACCTTGGGCCTCCAATATATTACCTACTACATCAGATAGGGCAGTAGCAGAACTTCGTCACTTTCTGAAACCCGATTGAAGATCGGGCAGTATAGCATTATTTTCTAGATATGAAATTAATTGTTAATACACAACTTTTTCTAATATTTTAGATATACACGGTAGCAAACTTATGGGCCGTAAGTCTGTCACGGTAGCAGGATTGGCATTTTTTGGTAGAGGACTTCAATATAAATTATTAGTTATAACTCAAAAACTGTTGACCAGACCTTGATCAAATTCTTATGGAACCACATGAGAAGCAACAACTTTCAAATAAAAAAGAACCATTGAAATCGGTTCACCTAGAAAAAAGTTATAAGGCAACACACATAAAAAGAACATACAGTCGAATTGAGTACCTTCTCCTTTTTGAAGTCGGTAGAAAAGTGGTGCGATGTGCTGCACAAAATGTCTGCGCATAAGACATATTCATCGATGGTGATGGTGATCAAGTTATTTTGTCTGCTTAGGCGCTTTGAAATAATATCGTCATCGACTGTCTCAAGTTTGTTGGCTCAAGTTGACGTTAAAATCTCTCAAAAACTTCGCAATGTGACGCATCAACATATTGTGGAGCAAATATATTCCACACGTATTCTTTTTCGCTAAATGCATTAAACATAATGCGGCAATTTTTTGGGGTATTAGTACCCCAAAAAATTGCCGCATTATGCCATTTTTTAACATTGGTATTTTGTGAAACCACGCTCCGTGACCGCACCCAGTTGAGGCTTTTCATGCGTTCTCCGGCAATAATACAACTGCTCCATTACACTACCACGTATATTTTAATGTCGTTTTTTATAAAATAGGAGGCAAAGGCATACGGTTTACCAATAAGTGAGTACCGCCTCCCATATTCATTTACAACACCAGGGTTAACGCAGATGTGTTACTGGCCTTAACGAAGTGAGCTCTTTTATTAGGTCAGGATAAATCGCTAGTCATAGTTTTATTTTATTATTAAACTAGGCTCACTCTTGACCTTCATTTGGCCCGGAGGCAAAGATGGGCTCTACGATGGAGAGATTTTGCCCAGGAGTAGCCTGTTAACACGCACCTTAAAGAGGTTCAGGTTATATGCACTCGGAAAAGCAGACGCCGGCAGGGCATTCCACTCCTTGGCTGGAAAGATGGCTTATAGCGCTTAGCGAATATTCGGAATATCAACCAAATGTGGGTGTGGATGTACGTCTAGTATTCCGATAGAAGAATGGAGATGGCGGTATGAGCGTATGAAGCTCATGGGCACACTCCGAAGTATAATCTGTAGAAGACCGACAAACAAGCAACTTGGCGGCGGTGAACTAAGCGGTGAGCTCAGTTAATTCCACTTAAAAGTCTCGCGAGGAATACTTAAGGATAACTGCAAAATAGTGAATTGCCAAACATCCCGACGCTGTAGATGATATAGAAAAATTTGTTGCCATCTGCAATGGTAGAATTTAGCGGCTGGAATAAATCCTAGCAATTATTTGGAGCACTTCCAATAATCGCTAAAAGTATAAAAATGCAAAGATATGCAAAATTAGCTTCACAACGCCATTGAATAAAGCCGAGCGCAAGGCTACCGAGTTCTTTCTGATCAGAAAAAACTTAGCTTATGTATACTCTAAGGTCACCGACGATAAAACGTAGTGATTGTAATATACCTACTCTTTGGCCAACGATTTGTAAATTAAATAACATTTTTACGAAAACAATGGGTATTCAAGAAGTGCTCATTAAATAATAAATTAAATGTTAAATTGCTTATTAAATCATTAGTAATTTTATAGCACAGTTCTTAACAAAAAATTAAGACATCTTAAAATAGATTTTTTTTTCCATTTATGTATATAGTTTGTATAGCGTTGTTTTTCACTGCAGTTTGTGTTTATGAACAAGGAATATTTAAGTACCCACTAACAGCTTTATCGGACTCGCGAAAGATTTAAAGTATTCATGAGTTTTTTGTGTTTATCTTTTGTTATTACCATTAACCATTACCGAATTAATTACTAAATAAATTTTGGCAGCCTCTCATCTCAGAGGTACCTCGTTTAGAGCCGAGGCAGTATCAGGGGCAGTTGAACGAAGTGATGCAAATATGAATCTCTAAAGGATGATCACATATTTGTGCCATTTGCTTCAGAGACTATCGGTCCGTGGAGTCGGTGCGGTGCAGCTCTTAAAGGAAATGTATGATGATAAGAGGGCTGGTTCTTTTCTAGCTCAAAGCCATGATATTCAGCAAGAAAACGCAGCCTGCATTTGCGTTATACCGCGGGGAGTAGGACTGTATGATAATTTAAGTTTTTATTTTTAGTTTCTTTTTTATTATGGTTTCAAATATTGTATATTTATATTTGTATTTATAACTTATCAAGAGCCGTGTAATTAGCGCACTCGCTATGAATCTGTCAGTACGCAAGCAACCTGGTTGCGATTCCCGCGAGCTCCGATTAAATTGTTAGCGATTTAAAGTGCTGATTTACCTCGTGTTCGGCGATGAAGGAAAACATGGCGAGGAAGCCTGCATGTCTGATAAATTAAACAAAAATATTTCAAAAGCATGTGAATACCGCGAACACCTTTTAAGGATGTTTTTCTTTCTGGTTCTTTCCATCGCAGAGGTTTTTTTTAGAACCAGTGGTAAAGGCGTATGATTTTCAATATAAATTGGGGAAGCGCGGCGGTCATTTATTTCCTCTAAAACTATCTCAAATGAGGGAAGAAAGGAGATAAAACTTACTTTTTTCAGCACAGTTATTCACTTTCTTTATAATATTTGGCATTAAACAGTCTGGCTCTTGGATTAATTATCATCAAGGTCAATCCCGGCCATCCCTTTTGCCAAATCTGTAGACACCAGCGATGAAAACATACGCATCCCATCGCGTGATTATCGTAAGAACGTAGAAATCAATATATTTGGTTTATTTAATAAAATATAAACCGTCTATAATTGAATATCGGATCTAATAAAGATTTATATGGGACCACGGTAGATGCCATGGGCCGGTGAGCCGTGGTATCTCAGGGGCTTAACGCTCGCTGTAAATTTCCCAGTACGTGAGCAACCCGGGTTCGATCCCCGCCGGCACCAATGAAATTTTTAATTACAATTTTAAGTGCTGATTTACCACGTGCTCGGTGCTGAAGAGAAACATCGTTAGGAAAGCTGCATATCAGAGATATACAAAAATAAAAAATATTTCGAAGACATGTGAAGTCCGCCAAACATTGTGGCAGCACGGCGAACACTTCCTTGCCCTAAAACCCACTCAGAAGTGAGAGGAGGCGTGTGCCCAGCAGTGTGACATACATATGCTGTAAGTTTAACTTTGACTTTGAACTCTAAAAGTTAATTAATATGAAATTGGACATCATTAATATTCAATCACAACAAAAGTTGCACATTATAGTAATGAGAGAACTAATCTGTAATAATGTCTGTTCTCATCTTCGGAATGAGTGAACCAATTGCGATGAAACTTCACGAACAGATAGAAAGCAATGCCAGGAGTAATTTTGGATATGTTTTATTAGAAAAAAATATCCAAAATTACTCCTAAATATAACTAATTGTTGATTTTTTAAAACCGCTCGACCTGGGAAGTATGTCCTTTGAAACGAAAAAAGAATTTATCAAATCAGTTCAGGTGTCTTAGAGTAATCGGTGAATATACTTTAAAAAGAAGATTCCTATGAATTGTAAACCTCCTCCTTTTTGAAGTCGCTTGAAAAACTAAATATATAAAATAAATGTTCCTTGTTGATTATCTCCTATACCTATAAGAAATAAATATACTTATAAGAAAAAACTTTTTGGTTTGCAATTTTACACAAAAAAACCTTACCGCTTTAGCATAAACTGTTATAGTTTTGACTTTTGTAGTTTTGACACAGAATTAATAGCAAAAACACTGAATTTAAAGTATTTTTTCATATAATTGAAATACTTGCGAATAGACCACTATTACAGATCTGTAGGGTTTTTTTTTAATTTAAGGTCTACGCGGATGAAGTTGCGGGTATAAGCTAAGTATGGGCTGTTATTCGAGTTATACAGTTCAATTGACGCATTACTGTAAAGGCGTATGCCCAACTAACGATTTAAAAAAGTTGTTATAGCAAAAGACAAAAAATACACCGATAAAATTAAAAAAAGTTCAAAACCAGAAAAAAATCTTACCCGCCCAAGATCCGTATCTTTTCTTAAGGGACTGTTCTTCCATTGGCAGAAAATAGGGCGTCAGATGCGACAATATTAACTGCAAAGGACTCCATAAAGCCTCGATAATAAGCCATGCCACGGACAAGACCCCAATCACCGCGAAAGCAATTACGAAAACCATGACGCTCTCAAATTTTACAATTTTAAATACTAATATAAAGATATCTTACGCGTCTGATATTAATTTAACAAATAATAACAAATTGGAACGTAAGGAAACGTATGCTTAAAACCGCACTGAACTGACCAGTGAACACCAGCAGCAACCAACGCATGTAAAACTACGTAACAATGGAACTCGCATGACCTGTTTCAATTGTTTAATTACACATATTAGGATTACCTTAATCCTAAATTATTTCCGACTTTATAGCTTAAAATCTTTTTTGTTTCCATAAAAAGTTTATATACAGATTGAAACTTTTCAATTACATTTTCAAAATTTAAAAATGTAAAAAAAAACAAAAGATAAAAACAAAATACACTGTAATTTGTTACGTCAAGGAAAATTAAAATTGTTCTACTGATATTAATTAATGAACAGGGATTAGATTATTTTTAACGTGCCGTGTGAGCTTTAAGAGTTATGTCACGTCGTAATTTGAGTCGAGATGAAATGTTACGTGCCGTGGACATGTTAGGCCCCTTGTCGGGTGATCGACTGGAATCAGGCCGAATTGTTTATCGCGCGCGTCTGCTAAGTGACCAGATTCTGGCCGATCCACGGCTGGATATTTGGCGGGTAAGATAAAGGGCGCCAATGATTGCTATCCCATTTTCACTTATGGAAAATTACAGACCGAAGAAAGAGGACGCGATACACATCTACTAAAGTACTTCAATGTTAAAAAATTTCAAATAAACAGCCTGTGTCCCAGTCGTATGCGAACGTCGCTTTCATGTGTTCGCCCGTCGCTGTTTTTGCGCGTTTTTTTATACGCAAATCGAATAAATGGTGAAGTTTGGTGCTGTTTTAACATGGAAAGGAAAGTAACAAACATTTTTTTAATTGATAACTTAGCGATTTGTATACTTTTTACTCAAAAATTAAATTGAATAAAACTACTTTTACGGATTTTATCGCGTTTAATTTATTTATTTTTATTAATTCTCGACGTTTCGGGTGCTTTACAGCACCCATGGTTACGGGGAACTGAGGTGATTGACGTCCCGATGTCAGAGTTACCTTCAGCTTTTTAATTATTAATTTTGGTCCGATCTACGCAGAATGAACTTACTGTGTCTTGAAGTCTTGCAGTGGTACGAGTATACTTGGGTTTAGTTTTAATTTTATTAATTACAGGATCCCAAGCAGGTGGTAGTACCCAGCCTCCCTCTCTATTGAAATTAGGATGTCTTTTAATTTCAATAGCCTCATGAAAGAACATCGATTCCTGCCAAGATTGATCCTTGGTAGGAATCGATGTTTTTTTCGCGAGAATTTGTGGTTTATCAAATCTAATTTAATGGCGGGGGCCGTCTAGGATATGATCACAAACTGCAGACTTCCCGGAACGTTGGTGCTTCACATCAGCTATGTGTTCTGAACACATAGCTGACGTGAAGAAAGAGAAAATTTATAATCTAATTTAATGTAATAATATGTATTACTTGAGAAATACATTGTGTTTTCATGCGATGGCCAAGTCAATCTAATTATTTAAAATATAAAAGATTTTTAGTATTGATGTGTTCATTATGAGATGTTGTTAGGTTAGCTAATTACGTAATAAGTTAAGACAGAAGGACCCTTAAGCAGGGGCTGAATAAATTAATCGATTTGGTAGGTATTACATGGATCTCACAAAATTTTACAGTAGAAGAACTGAGTTGCGGGACTTGGTTTTTTTTTACAAGTTATGTTTTTGATAGCATCTGATTTATTTTTGTTGTTGTCTAGGTACCTATCTACAACTATTATTCCATTATATTATCCATAATATATAGGTACACTGATTCATTCACTGCAAATGTAACTTTGTAATCCTATATATTTATATGGGATTACAAAGTTATTTATGCAGTTGGTTTATCTCGAAAACTGGACCGAAATTGCAAAATATTTTAGTTTTTCCTTAAATTATATACTAAACAATAATTGTATTACAAATTTGAAACTTCTATGTCTGCTAGAAGTGCCTTAGAGTTTTGATGATCGGTCAGTGAGTGAGTGAAAAAATTAAGAAACTTTGACTAGATATAATTCTTAAACTACTGGTTCAAATTTAATGAAATTTGAACTATACCAAGTTTATATAATGCATGCTTGGTTACTGAAAATTCAGGTTTCTAATTTTATCGACAACGAAGTTATAGGGTTTCGAAAATGGCCTGAACTGCTTCGAGAAAAGGATCGTACGGCCGTGCTGCTTTTTTGCTCGACCTGGCGGGGACACTACTGTGCCCCAGATTCAACACTCACCTCACTAATCCCCTGATTAAAAACTCATATCTCGTTGCTAATATCCCGGGCGTTTAAGAGTATTTCGTTTGGATATTGGTGTAGAATATATTCGCCTTTGTTGATACGGTCTTTAAGTCTGCTTCGTTCAGGTATATCGTTATCAGCCTATGAATCAATGTCCAGATGTCCAAATGACCAGATCAGTAGAAGTCCTATCAACAATGTCAAAAGAAGAAGTAACACCTCATTGTGATATTATTTTAGTATAGCATATATCCTTATACGTGATAGAGCCATGTTGCAGCTATATTATGGTTACAGCACGAATGGGTTGACTTGACCGGGGAAAGATCACGTCTCACAGAATACCAGCGTAAAATAGCAGCTCAATGCTGCTGTGTTTCGTATAGTGAGTGTAGAGAATCGGAGATCCTTTTTATTGGAATTGAGGCATTCTTTAACAGCCTCGGGGGTGACAACGCATCTGAATTTTGATTCTTAACAGAAGATGGATGCAGATGTCTACGGGGCACAGTATACACTAACAATCAGGTGGACTGTGTTTTTGTTTGTCACCCTGATTCTATAAAAAACATACTATCAAAAGTTTAAATTTATATAAAACAAACTATTGGTAAATCTAGTTGTGCATGCGCTAAGCGCATTAAAAAAATTACGTATAATATAATACGGAATTTTTTTTAAAGTAGTTTAAATACACACACGTTTTCACTAACTACCCTATTATACTATTTTTTCTACTATAATATTTTTTTGGAGGGTAGGTATACAAAAACTGTTTAACCAGCTCTTATATTTTATTTTATTTCAAAATATCCATAAACAAGTTTTGTTCTATATAAAACTACTAAACAATCAGTGATTAGTTTTTGTATGGATCAAGTGTAAAACTATGAACATTTAGAGAAGTATAGTCTCACATGCATCTCCCATTAGTGATACTTTATTGCTATCAACTTTCTAAGTTTTCGTCTTACTTTTTTATAACTGTTTAACTGTAAACATAATGGCAAATGTTACTGAAGTGGAGAACATACAGAAGGAGCTTGAAGAATGCTGGACCCGTAAGATGATAGAATTTGAAAGCAGATTAAAAGCTGCTTCGGCTTAGCTTTCCATTACCTTCCATCGAGTTTGGTGTTGATACGTATTTTTACAGAAAGGTTACATTTTTATAAGCACACACACAAAGTTTCAATATGCGGAAACACGTAATTTTTGAGAAATAAATTAATAAAAATCACTAATTTCAATATATTTTTTTTAAATTGGCTTTACGGCTCACGAAACGGAATGGACGAACGGAATACGGAAACTCGTACTTTTTTAGAAAAAAAACATTATTTGTAAATTAATTATTTTTGCAGTGTTTAAGTTACATTCCTAGCGTAAAACTGGCGCCATTTTGTAACGTCATTGTCGTCGTCAGTACGGATGTCGATTCTTTCCGAAAAAGAATCTCAAAAGAAATTCGAATCGTAAGCTGTCATGATATCACAAAAAATGGGTTACATTTTTATAAGCACACACACAATGTTTAAATATGCGGAAACACGTAATTTTTGAGAAATAAATTAATAAAAATCACTAATTTCAATATTTTTTTTTAATTGGCTTTACGGCTCTGGGTTCTAGCCCTTTTGAGCCTCTTTAATTTCCAGACATTCGTCGAATGGAGGGGGAGGGGGGAGGAGGTTTAGGAGGACTAATTCAGAGGGATTTCTATGGAAAGCTAAGGAATTAATTAAAGCGATACAATATGTGTATAAAATTGATTAATAAATTATTGATTATATTTGATTTGTTTTATTTTAACAGTACCTATTAGGGCAGATAATAAATAAAATAGGTTAGGTTCTACTTATGTCAAAGAACCAAAGAATCATGCCCACTTTCCATACATTTAAAAACCTGATAGTGAAAGTTGATGTATAATTATAAAGTATAGTAGAAAACCTACATGTAAGCTCAGAAAATAATATCATATAGTTATTTTTACGATTTAAACGCTAGGAATCCCAAAATATACTAATGTCACTTTTTAGGTTAGGATTTGCCGGAACCAAATAGGTAATAAAGAAATAAATGTGCTATAACTTATTATTAACGCTCGAAGTTAAAATAACAATACTTATCTAGTTATGGTCTAAAACGTCTTTTTTACTTTGTGAATTTCTTGAAACCAACTGCCCCTAAGTCACCGCTTACTCTCGATGATTGTCACCGTAAATTGAGTGTCTAGCTCTATCTGCAATTTCTTCAGCACACATAAATACTTACTAACTACATTTAGTTCATCTTGTATTGTCAAAATGATCACTTATCAACTAAACACATTTCATTGGCCTATGGTTATATTACTTACTAATGAACAAAATGGGATTAACCAATAAAACAGTATATTAAAGTGGCATGGTTTATTAATTATCATCATTTTCACTTAAATCTCTCACCACCACGTCATCCAGAAATTCTGCTGGAGCAGAAATATTTTCTTGATACCATATAGGCGTTTTAAAAAGAAGTAACATAAACAAAATGGCACAGTACACAACGAGACGCAAATGCAACAACGAAGAACTGCGCCGATGCCAATTGCAGAACTGTCAAATGTCAAAAAAAATCCGTTTCATTCGTCCGCACTCGATGACATACTGAATGAATAATTTATTTTATTATTATATTATTTTATATTAATATGTACTATACAAATACAAATAAATAAATACTTACTGATTAAATAAAACATAAAATAATGTATAAAACTCAGAAGCAAAGTTAAATAAAGTAAAGTAGCAGTGTATAAAATGGAACGTCCAAGAAAAAGGGTAGTTGAGATGCGTTCAAAACATATAATACGTTTACCCTTGACGTAGAATAAACTTATAGAAATATGTAAAAATATTTTTTTCCTGCGTTTCTTTTAACATAGTGATAAGCGTAATTAATTTACAATTCAATTAGCTGAATTTTAAGATTTATTTCATTTCTATACATTGTCAGGTGAAAAATGGGCATTGTTCTTTATTGACCCCGACTCCACGTGGTACGAGTCTGTCCTACCCCTAGAGTGGTTATATAGAACCGGAGGCGCGTAGGGGGAGCAGCCTCCGCCTGCTGTAACAAATCGTAGGCATCGGACGAGGAGGGATGCCTGCGATTTGTTACGCAAAGGCGTAGAGGCTGCTCTTCCCGCAGCGCCGGAGACGTTGCAGTCTCAAAATAGATACAGAAATCCCTCTGGACTAGTCCTCCTACACCTATTCTCCCCCCCCCCCCCCCCCGCCCTCAATGCGACGAATGTCAATGGAAATTCATAATAAAGTAGGCTCAAAAGGGCTAGAACCCAGAGCCGTAAAGCCAATTAAAAAAAAACAACAAACTATTGTTAAAATAAGTGATTTTTATTAATTTATTTCTCAAAAAGTACGTGTTTCCGCATATTGAAACTTTGTGTGTGTGCTTATAAAAATGTAACCTTTCTGTAAAAATACGTATCAACACCAAACTCGATGGAAGGTAATGGAAAGTCGTACCGCTGCGTCTACACCAACTAGTTCCACCCTTATTCAATTACGTGATGAGTTTTACGCTTTCAAGGAGTTGGTGGGCTAAATGTTTAATCTTCTCCGACAGCAAGTACGGGCTTGTTTACAGTCTATTTATGCAAATGATATGAGACATAGACGAAAGATTCTGCTGTTCAACGGTATTCCAGACACAGCAGTGGTTGATGCAGAGAAAGAGATCCTGTGTCTTTTACACAACAAACTAGATATTCCACATGTGACAAATGCTAGTATTAAGCGGTGCCATCGGATCGGAGTTAAAAAGATGGTCGCACACGGCCTATTCTCATCCAACTCAAAGACTATCACATAAAGCATGAGGTTTGGAATGCTAAGACCAAATTAAAAGGGTCCCATGTTACAGTTTATGAGTTTCTTACAAGAACAAGGCAATCCATACACAAGGAAGCCCGTAAGCACTTTGGTATAAAGAAAGTGTGGACACTTGCTGGGACAATTTATGTCAAACTGCACAGTAATGTAAGGGCGAAGATCTCCTCGGATGAAGAGTTGGATATTCTTATTGAAAAATTTCCTGCAATTAGCTCTACAGCTACTTCTGGCTTGGCTTCTGCAGATACTGACACTAGAGCCGTTCGTATGGTATCCAAACTGACTCCACAAAGGCCTTCTGTAATGAATCGTCCAGGTGAAGCTGCTCTGCACAAACAGATAGGGGCAACAGCGCAAAATGTTGATTCTAAGAGGCCCCGTCGCTTCAATGTAAAGAAGTAACCTACTAAATATATTTTATTGAATGGCCGAAAAGGTTACATTAGGTATCGTGGTTTACACCATGTTTTTGTTAAATTTGTATGCTCGTTTCCTATTTAAATTCAATATTAATTTCTGTTTTTGTTTAAATAAACGTAGTGATCAATGGTTATACTTTTTGGTTCTTAGTCTAGTATAGATTATTTTATTATTATTTCAATAAAATAATTTTGCTTGAGTACATAGATTTAATGTTGTTGTGTAAATAAATTTAGTTATAACATCAGTTCACAGACATTAATATTGTATTCATTGAGTACTTTAAACGTTATATTGTATACTTCTGTATTGAGTAAATGCTGTAATTAAGTACTTTTTATTAAGAAGTTCATTAGATAATATGCATAAGATAGTACTTAATAGGTGTGAAATATTTTATAGTCTTGGGTAGCTCGCGAACGACCTAGGTGGGAAGAGCGCTCTTTTAGGTGAAATATGCGAACTAGTTTGTCGACAATCTCGCTCTTACTTCTTTAATTATTTAATTTTCTTACGTCCGCTCTATTATGGAGAGGCGCTGCATGGCTTACCGATTGATTTATTTTTATTCTTACCGTTCTTACCAGAGTTTCTCATTAAAGTATATTATTTATAGTCTATAGTTAAAGTTTTGTTAGTGCACAATTCACAACAAATAACAAATATTGCTGGCTCACAATATTAATATCAAAGTGATACACATTAGTAAGCAGTACATAAATACCGTATTGTTCTCAATTCGATATTACGGTAAGTTTATTCAAAATTAATATTTTACTTTTCTATTTCTACTAATTTTAATAAATACTCGAATACAGTGCAACCTCAATATAACGAAACTGAATGAAATTAGAAAGTATTCGTTACTATACCAAGTAATTCGTTATAAAGAGGTTTGTTATATAGAGGTTATGTGGAACTTTTTACAACAGTGGTAGAGCCACGCGGCAGCTTTTGCTGTCGCATGGATGGGCCGGCTCGAACCGGGGTGATACCACGACCTCACAGAATACCAGCGTGAAGTAGAGGTTTACCTCTGCGTTTCGCTTGGTGAGTGCAGGTGGCCGGAGGCCCTTTTTACTGGAAATGAGGCATTCCATCTTAGTCCTCACGGGTGACAACGCATCTACATTTTGATTTGGAATAGAGGATAGATGTAGATGTCTATGGGCCGCAGCAACCACTTACCATCAGGTGGACTGTGTGCTCGTTTGTCACCCTTATACTATAAAAAAAACTAGAATGCGTTTTTTAGTGTCGGAGACCTGGCCAAAGTCATCTTTGCATTCATTTTTATATCCTTTGCCAAGTTATGTGCTCATAAAAAATGATCGCACTGATAAAAGAGGCGGTGGGGTGGCTATCTATTTGCGTGCTTCCATCTTGCTACTCAGGCTAGGCGGAGTATTTGTTTCTGGAACTTGATGTCAAAGGCGCAAGGATGCTTCTGAGAGTTGTGTATTGCCCGCCCTTCTCTGATTTTTTCGCCACTTTAGAAACGGCTCTTGATGACATTTGTTCTGAGTACACACACTGTATAATAATGGGCAATTTTAATACCGATTTGTTGAAGATTTCTCTTCGTTCTCAAAAACTTCAATCATGGAGTCAGTCAATCTTACCTTTCTCCCACTAGGGGGACTGATGACTCCTTAATTGATCTTATTCTTGCTGCTTCTCCTGAGCATGTTGTGTCACACGGACAGTTCCCTGCTTTGGGTTTTTGGCGTCACGACATTTTATGCGCTTCTTATAAGCTCAAACCCCCAAAGCGCTCTTGTCCCTTACTGCCTGTACGCAATTTCTCTAAAATTAACTACGATAAGCTAATGAGTGACGCTCGAGATCTCAATTTAACTTGTTTGGTAGCAGAACCTACAATTGACGGTAAAGTCTCTTTTCTTAATGATAAAGTTCTCAGGTTGCTTGATGCTCATGCTCCTGTCCATAACGTCAGGTTGAAGCGCCCTCCCGCCCCCCGGATGACTGAGGGCGTAAGAATGGCAACGGTTAGACGGAGTCGAGAAAATCAAGAGGGAACGATCTGAAGAAACTTGGTCAATCTTTAAATCTGTCAGGAATAGGTGTAATCAGATGGTACGTGCTGCTAAACGCCGATATTTTCATAACTGTATAAATGATTCATCTCCTACCGAAGTGTGGAAATTCCTCAGATCTGTGGATATTGACAGGCCACTGTGTGTGGTCCTTCGATATCTCTCGATGAGATTAATCAACATTTCGCTTCCTTCAAAGCAATTCATCCTTTAGTCCGAACTAACACATTAAATGCTATTGCGTCAATGTCAATCTCCTCACATTCCAGCATTCATGTTCTCTCCTGTTGAACAGGATGAAATCAAGAAGTTTATTTTAGCAATCAAGTCTAAGGCTCTGGGCTGGGATGAAATAAGCAGACAAATGGTCGTCACTATCTTAGATCCTCTTCTCCCGGCAAAAAATCACATTTTGAATTTTCCCTTGACTCGGGGCAATATCCTGGTCATTGGAAAAAGGCTTATGTTAAGCCCCTTCCTAAGATAGCTGCTGAAAATGGCTGGGAAGGATAGGATCCGTCCCAGCCATTTTCGCCCTATATAAATTCTACCGTTCCTACCCAAGTAGCACAAGAGGCTGCTTATAAGCCAAATAACGGATCCCCATCACGATTAAAGCTAAATAAAAAAGCTGCATAAGGGCTGATTAGGGCCTTGTGCAGCCCTTATAACTCTTAAATGGGCACAAATTATTCAGCCTTAAGTTCACACAGCTGCTTAGAACCTATGTAGCAGCAATTTAACAGCGTTATTAAGGGTAACTACAGTACTATGCGCTGAATATCGACTGACTAAGAGATCACAAGTTACTCTTTATTCAGAAAATATGAGACATACGCTCTTAAAACATGTTTTAAACCGGGAAAGGCTGCTTGCTGGCCTGTATGAAAAAGTGAACATACATAGGCTGCACTAAAAGTATCGGGAATGGAATATTTCCACTGTTCCTGTCATATTAAAATCTTTTTAATTGAAAAGTCCTTGGTTTTAAAAATCGAATACCATTTGTTTATTTAAAAAAAGATTCTCGTTCTTGTCACAAGGTTTTGTCAAACTTGTTTAGTCGTTGAGAAAATTGAATTGACTCGAGAAAATTCAAGAGCGATGATTTATTAGGACTTTCGAAGTGGTTTAACACAAAAACAGTGTGTTGACCGGATGATTTCTGCATTTGGTGATGAAGCCCCATTCAAAACCACAATTTATCGCTGGTTTGCTGAATTTCAACGTGGACGTGTCAAGCTCAGTGATGATCCCCGTCAAGGTCATACAAAAACTGCAGTCACCCAAGAAAGCGTCGATGCTGTGCGTAAGCTGATTGAGGAAGATCGACATGTGATATACCGCGAAATTCAGCCAACTTAGACATTGGCATGAGTCAAATATAAATAATCTTGCATGAACAATTAGGTGTAAAAAAGTTGTTTTCCCGATGGATACCGCATTCGCTCTGTGAAGAGCAAAAAGCGGCTCGCGTTACTTGTTGCGTCAGAACTCTCGAAAGATTCCACGCAGGATCCCAACTTTCGAATGGAATGGTTGCTTCAATGATTGGTTCCATCGTATGGAAAAATGTGTCAAATTTCGCGGAGAATACTTCTAAAAGCAATAAATACATTTTTAAATAGTAATGTTGTGTCACTTCCTTGATTCCCGAAATTTTTAGTGCCGCCCTCGTATATTTGAATTAGTAAACATATAGAAGCAAATATAACCTTTAGCTGCCAATTTAACACTTGTTTCGTGGAGTGAATGGATAATATTCATATTCCCTGGTAAGTACATTGTTTTACATATTAATAAAAAAAATGATTGGGAATGTAATTTTACCGACATTATACATATATATTATCTAAGAAAATTTTAGTGCGCCACGAAAATATTCTGGTTTTAAACAGTTTTGTGATATAAATAAGCAGTGATGAAAACT
Organism: Parnassius glacialis; assembly: GCA_033319125.1. Lineage (NCBI taxonomy): Eukaryota > Metazoa > Arthropoda > Insecta > Lepidoptera > Papilionidae > Parnassius > Parnassius glacialis. Next base: position 51,750,507 of record JAVANC010000017.1, read on the forward strand.
TTACTAAACAATTTTTAGTACTTTAAGAAGAATTATAAGGTAGAAATTTATTATTATGATATCAGGAAGTAAAAACTAATACGATACATTCCTAATTCATACACAAAACATTATAAAAGTTGAAATAAAAAATAAAATGGTGGGTTCGTGTTAAACGGTGACGTGAATAGTTAAAACTCTTCCGTAAAAAGCTGTCTGATACTTCACTAGTGTACTGTTAAACAGCATAAAACTGGATAAAATTACATATGTGAACTGTATGCAGCTATAAACTGTTTTCTTTACTTTTAATGGTTCACAAGCTCTATCTTTAGCAATAATATGAACAATTAAACAGTTGTTATACAGACTCTTTAGGGATCCGTAGTATTATACTAAAGCCACCGCATGGATAACTTCTAGTTCAAAATTGTCAAGCGATATTATTTAGCCTTACCTTTCGAATTGGGTAGAAACATGTTAATATATAAATAAATATATTGTTTTTTTATTGTAAAATAAATTGTACAACAACATAAACATAAATGAAATATTTTATATGTTTTTTTGTCACCAAAAATGACGACTTCTAAACCATCTATATTACCAATGTAGGGTAGTTTAAAAAAACTAATAATGCCAATCTTTTTTATTTACTTATGTTCGTACTCGTGCTAAGTTTAAAGTTAATAAATCCAAGGGATAAAATTTTACTTGCAAAGGGTTTTTTTCATCCTTTTTTTTGGGGGTGGTAAAATCATTTTGCAATTACTACTACTACTTTTTTAACTACGAAAGCCATGTGCCATCTGCTATCAGTAGTGTATATTTCATTTATATGTTTTTTTTTTCAGACAAACACCAACTCCATACCCAGAAACATAACAAATACGTCCAACAAATACGCCTAATACCGGAGAAGTAATTTTACAAGTTTTTGAATACCAGAATATGCTTTAGGACAAAATTGATACGATGGTTGGATGGAAAATTACAGAAAATATGGTGAACAAAATCTGCATAATATCTGCTTATATCAGAAAAACTGAACCAGGCAAGATACGAACAACCTATACAAGTGACTTTATTGAAAGATGTCCGTCAAGATAAAGGCGAGAGCTTTGCTTTAATATAATTGAATACCATTTCGTCATGAGCATGGGCCCTGGACCTGGGTGGGGATGGGCCTTGTCAGCCCCATCTACCAGCTGGATCGAGCTCCCGATGTCGCGCTGTAAGCCAACTTCGCGTCCCTATATTCTCCCAGTAATCCTAACGCCTGAAATTCCTTTTTTTCTAAAGTAGGGCGTTCCCATGGAGGGTGGGAAGCCGGGGGGATAAATTTTAAAGAATAAAAATTATGGACAATTTAAGGTCCAATAAGAAAGAGGGAGAGGTGTCAGAAATGCTTACCAGACACCAAAGAACAAGGGGGAACCGTCACTAAACCGACGGTTCCACGGACAGTACCGTCTAGCGTAAGTGCCCCCACCAAAGGGACAACTACCTGGCTGAACGTTTGCAAAACCAGTTCCAAGGATCTGGACGAGAAAAAAGAACAAGAGCCCGCGAGTAACAAAACTGCGGAGCCACTACGTACTGACGACCTTTTCTCTGCTGCCTGGCAAGTGGTGAGCCGTAAGGGGAAAGGCAAGGCACCCAAAAAGGTGACTTGCCGACCTGACGGACCATCAGGAGGGTCCATCCCTGCAGGCAGTAGTGGAAAGGCCAAAAAGAAGAACAAGAAGCAGCGGGAAAAAGGCCGTAGAGAACGAGCCGCATTGGCTGCTTCCGAAACTAAAACCAAGGAGGCTGGGCAAGCTACTGCGACTGGGGTGCTTGGCGCTGGAACCAGTAGCCGCGCTGAAGTTGGGAAGGATAAATATCCAGCCCAAGTGGAAGTTGCGGCCGCAGGAACCAGCTCTAGGATATCCGCCAGGAAGCAGCGAGCGGCCAAGCGTCCTGGGAAGAAGGAAAGAGCAGCCCAAAGGATGCTGGAAGAGCCCACCTTGCCTAGAGGGGAACATAAAAAAGTGCGACTCGAACAGCAACCAAAGACTGCAAGAACGAGCTACTCTTCCGCTGCTAAAGCAGATTTGGGTGTGGCTTTAACGTGTGCGCGTTCAGGTCACATTACGAAGGAAGTAGCAGACGACATCCTCGTGGCAATACAGAGGAAGATGATCAGCGAGGCCTGGAGTAGCCAGGACCCTGATGCGTCGGGCCCAGTTTTTAAGGGCAAACCCGTTTATACGGAAGGACACCTTCCGTATAAACGGGTTTGAAACTGTGGTGCGACGATCAGAAGGTTCTGGACTGGTTGAAGGGGAATATTGCTACCCTCGACCATAAATCCAACACCTTGCTGACAATAAAGAAACAGTCAGAGATACCACAAAGAGTCAAATGTGGTATCCTTATCCCTGATGCCCAAGGGGCCTGGAAAGATTCACGCGACATTGGTCGCGTGCTGGCGTACCAGAACCGCGGGGTTAACATCAGGGACTGGCTGTTACTCAAGGCTGATAAGTAGACGGACGGGTGGTTCCTCGTTGTTTCGGTGTCGGAGGATCATATCCCGACCCTGATGAAGGCCGGATGCCGTCTCGCATGTATATGCAGAGCGGTATACGTAAAATTCCAGGGTCGTGGAGGTAAATTCTTTGACACTCCACCGAGCAAAGAGGTAGAAAATAACCCGGAAGTTATGGATGCCGGAGCAATCGTTACCAGTACAGCGGAATCACTGGAGGCCAAGTCCAGTGAAAAAACGGCCTGCACAATTGAGCCGAAGCCCCCAGTGGAGATCGGGCTCAGCGGCAGCTCACTGAGTGACGAAGAGGACTGCATTTTGCCGACCACTTCCGACTCGGTGGCTGACGATGAAACCCGAGATCTTCTGGCAGGCCTATTTTTGGGCGGGGACGGGGAGGACGCGATCAATGATGGCGTGCCCTTCGTCCAAAACTAGCCTAGTGCCGGCCAACTTCCACCAAACTGCGGAAGGAAGCGAAACTGCGTCGGCTCAATTACGCAAGTGGTTGGAGGTTCACAGGACTGCCATAGCCTTAATCCAGGAGCCGTGGGTTGGGGCTGGTAAAATTAAAGGCCTAAACAACTTAAAAGGTAAGCTATTCTACAGCTCTGAACACGACAAGCCTATAGCGTGTATTTACACTACTACGAGGGTGGCACTGAAAATTTCGGGAATCAAGGAAGTGACACAACATTACAATTTAAAAATGCATTTATTGCTTTTCGAAGTATTCTCCGCGAAATTTGACTTATTTTCCCATACGATGGAACTAATCATTGAAACAACCATTCCATTCGGAAGTTGGGGTCTTCAAAATGGCCGTTTTGTAGGCGTCCACAGCTTCTTCAGGTGATGAAAATCTCTGTCCACGCAATTTATTCTTTATTTTAGGGAAAGTATAGAAATCATTAGGGCTTAGGTCGGGGCTGTACGGTGGATGGTCTAATAATTCTATGTTTTCTTGCTCTAAAAACTCTTTTGTTTTGTGTGCGGTGTGAGAACTCGCATTGTCGTGATGGAGGATGATGCGGCGGTTGCAGTTCTCTTTACGGAGTTCAGAAACGACCTGTGGCAAACAAATGCTAGCAAACCATTCTGCATTAACCGTTCTTTGTCCCTCAAGAGGAATAGCCGTAACGTGGCCGGTTTTGGAGATAAACGTGGTCACCATTTTTTTTGAAACACTCCGTGAACGAACAATTTTTGTTGGCTTTAACTCATTTTCGAACAGCCAAACTCGTGACTGGTTTTTTGGTTCGGGTTCGTACGCGTATATCCAGGATTCGTCACCTGATACGGTGTTGTATACAGCATTTGAGAATCCTGCGTGGAATCTTTCGAGAGTTCTGACGCACCAAGTAACGCGAGCCGCTTTTTGCTCTTCACAGAGCGAATGCGGTATCCATCAGAAAAACTACTTTTTTTGCACCTAATTGTTCATACACGATTATTTGTATTTGACTAATGCCAATTTCTAAAGTTGCCTGAATTTCGCGGTATGACACATGTCGATCTTCCTCAATCAGCTTACGCACAGTATCAACGTTTTCTTGGGTGAATGCAGTTTTTGGACGACCTTGACGGGGATCATCACTGAGCTTGACACGTCCACGTTGAAATTCAGAAAACTAGCGATAAATTGTGGTTGTGGATGGGGCTTCATCACCAAATGCAGAAATTATTCGGCCAACACACTGTTTTTGTGTTAAACCACTTCGAAAATCATAATAAATCATCGCTCTTGAATTTTCTCGAGTCAATTCCATTTTCTCAACGACTAAACAAGTTTGACAAGACCGAGAATTTTAACCAAAGAGGAGATATTTCAGATCAAAGTGGTTACTACGATAAAACGCTAATTTCATATGTAAGGACCTAATAATTGCTTTTTTATTTCTTTTAGTTACACACAGATGCTTTTCTAAACAGTTAAATTTTATAGTTATGAAACGAACTTTGTTAAAAATCATACTAATTCTTAATAATTTTACTATTATCTAGTAATTCTAGTATCTAATCATTGTTCATAATCTCATTGGTAATTCCCATTATCACATATTTATTTAATTTATTGTGTTTCGTATTCAGGAGTTACGTAGTAGATCAAGGCTCCTTCAATTATTTGAATATAAAAATGATTATATAACAATTTCGACAATCTTGTCTTGTCTCGGGGCTCGACCCGAAAGTCCCGGGACTCGAGACAACGAAAATTACGAAAAGTCCCGGGACGTCTCGTGTCTCGAAGTCCTAACCTAAACCCTACTCTGTATTCTCGTGAATGTTGCACAAAATTGTCAAAAATTCATGTTTAGAACATTTAAATATTGGCAATCAATCAAAATTAATATTTAATGAAATTTCGTCTGGAGCTTCATCCCAAATATTCAATATTTTAATCAAAGAGTATTCCGTTGTGCCAGTATTCGCCACCTTCGATTTCTTTTATGTTGACATTTCAAAGAGTTGCTAAAATTCAATCAAGTCGTTGGTAATTCCTGCCAGATCTTTTAAAGCATCATGATTAATACTCTTTTCTACAGCCCATGTTTTAATTTTTTCCCTTAACAGTGAGTGCTTTACATCATCGCTATAGTTGCCGTCGTCATCATCTTCAGAACTTGATATTTTTTCAAAATTATAACTGCCGTAGTTTAAAATTGAACAATTAATGTTATCACTGAGATTACTGGAAGAAGAACTTAGATTTTTTTATAGGATAAGGGTGAAAAACGAGCACACAGTCCACCTGATGGTAAGTGGTTGCTGCGGCCCATAGACATCTACATCTATCCTCTGTTACAGATCAAAATGCAGATGCGTTTTCACCCGTGAGGACTAAGATGGAATGCCTCATTTCCAGTAAAAAGGGCCTCCGGCCACCTGCACTCACCAAGCGAAACGCAGAGGTAAACCTCTACTTCACGCTGGTATTCTGTGAGGTCGTGGTACCACCCCGGTTCGAGCCGGCCCATCCATGCGACAGCAAAAGTTGCCGCGTGGCTCTACCACTGTTGAAAATGTGCACAGATACACATAATTTGTTGAATGTGCAACATGTCCTGAGCTATTGCGATTAATATTTTGTACGGAACCATTCTGTTTCAAACTATTTGTCACGCTTTGCGTTACTTATCAACTTGAACGTTTTATTTCTTGTCTTCATAATTCTTTGGTACTCTTTCGATAAATTTCTTCTAATGTCCCTGTTCTAGCTTTCATTTTCCACGAATTACTCGAATCCAAATTTATGAAGCAATTAAATATATGTTACACCATTACACCGACTGATTACAGTACCACATATGTTACTTTTATTCAGATAAAGTCTGATTAAAGGTACTTATGTGAACCACTATAAAGTAAAAACTGTTAATTCGATACACTAGTGAGTCTCTAAGCCGCTGCAAATCATCTAGTGAATGTTTAAACAGTCGCTATGCAGACACTATCAATTGCAGTATAAAGGCTGATTAGTGGTAGATATATTCAGCAATAAACTGTAAAGTGGGCCACAAATCATCCATTATACAGCTTTTTACTTCATATTAATTCACACGTGCTCCTTTAAGAAGTCAGTGAAATAGGAGTTCACAAATACCTTATTATACAGCTTTTGGAGTAATTTCATCCACTAAACAGCCCTTACTACGGTTAAGGCATTAGAAAATGTTAAAAGCTGAATAGAGTCATTTAAAATATACCTTTACAGCAATTTTAGCGTATTAATGGTAGTTTTGTTGGTCTTAATCAGCCTTAATGCAGCTCTTAATTAGCCTAAGCTGTTTAAATATCACTGACAGCTATTATGCAGCTGTAGGATCACCAGTGTACTCTTAAAGGAGTCTTAATACGCATAGAGTTACAAATGGATCTATAAGTGAGTAGTTATACAGCTATCTGTGCTACTTGGGTATCTAAAGTTTTAGAAGCTTGTGTTCATAAACAAATCCCTACGTTCATCTTGAAACATAACCAACCATTGAGAGAGTGAGAGAGAGTCCATTTCAGTCTGGGTTTCGTTCAGGTCACAGCACTACCACTGCTTTAATAAAAGTCACTAAAGACATTAGAAAAGGTATGGATGAAAAAAAAGATAGGAGTGCTAGTTCTAGTTGACTTTTCTAATGCTTTTAACACAGTTGATCATGATATCCTTCTTTCCATCGTATCCCATCTTAATTTTAAGCCTACTGTCTTAGAATGATTTGCATCTTATCTTCGCGGGCGTCAGCAGTCAGTTCACGTAAGTCGTATGACCTCAGCTTGGGCTGAAGTTGAATGTGGCGTACCGCAAGGCGGTATACTCTCTCCTATCATCTTCTCAGTTTTTATAAACTTGATCAGTCATAATCTTGATTGCTCGTATCATCTGTACGCCGATGATCTGCAGCTATATGTGCATTATGGCGTTGAAGAACTACATAATGGAATTCACAAATTAAACCAGAATTTAAACACAATTAAAGATTGGTCCTCGCGTTATGGAGTCTATGAGAAACCAGTAATATGCCAAGCGATTTTAGTGGGAAGTAAAAAGATGCTGGCTAGGGTTAATCAAGCAGACTTACCTTCTGTTTGCTATGATAATATTATTATTCCATTTAGTGAGTCTGTTAAAAACCGTGGCCTGTATATTGATAGCTCTCTGAACTGGAAAGTGCAGGTTACCGATTTAAGTCGGAAAGTCATTACCAACTTACGTTCCCTTTATCGTCTCAAATACTTCCTTTCTATTAAGTCGAAGCTCATGCTTATCCAATCTCTCAATCTTTGATTATGCAGATGTGTACTACCCAGAACTGTCCCAAGAACTTCTTAACAAGCTGAAGCGCCTGCTTAACCACTGCATTAGATTTTTTTATAGGATAAGGGTGACAAACGAGCACACAGTCCACCGGATGGTAAGTGGTTGCTGTGGCCCATAGACATTTATCCTCGATTACGAATCAAAATGCAGATGCGTTGTCACCCGTGAGGACTAAGATGGAATGCCTCATTTCCAGTAAAAAGGGTCTCCGGTTCTCTACACTCACCATACGAAACACAGCAGCATTAAGCTGCTATTTTACGCTGGTATTCTGTGAGAGCGTGGTTTTCTCCGGTCGAGCCGACCCATTCGTGTTACAACTATACCAGAAATATAGCTGCAGCATGACTCTACCACGTATAAAATTTACGATTAATAATATTATACAATTTATTTTTGGTCCGCGTAAGTATGACCATATTTCTCATTATAGATCTCAGCTTAAGTGGCTTACCATAAGGCAAAGGCGCAACTCCAGAATATTACTTATTCTTTTCTCAATTCTTAATGATCCATATTCACCTTCTTACCTCAAAGAACGATTTCAATATCTCTCTTCTTGTCATGATAGGGTTCTTCGATCTTCCTCTAATAACAAGATTTATATTCCTACTCATCTCACCGGGTAACTCCTTCACTGTACAGGCTGTAAGTCTTTGGAATTCCTCACCTGATAATATCAGAAAAGCACCCAACAAATACTCCTTTAAAAAGAAGGTACGCGGGCATTTACTGAACAATCATTACAGTTACAAAATTGTTAATTAATCGTATTTATATGTATGTATTAACTTTGTACTTACTTACTTATCGTCACGCACAATCCCTGACGGGGTAGCCAGAGAGAACAGATCGCCAAGTGTCACGATCCTTACATACCTCTTTCGCTTCTTTCAGATTCATCATCTTCTTCATACATGCACGTCTAGGTATCCGAGTACTCTTGACCCTCCCCTCTTCGAGCAATTTGCTCACATGGTCTTCGAAAGTTAGTCTCGGTCTACCTCGACACCTTTTAATATTAACTTTCGCGCTATATATTTTCTTCACCATTCGGTCTTCACTCATTCGCTCAACGTGCCCAAACCATCGAAGCACGCCCCTATCAATTTTTGTGATAAGGTCATCTTTCAAACCTGCCATATTGCGAATCTCTTCGTTTCGCTTTCGGTCGGCCATGGTAACGCCGCACATTTTACGAAGGGGTCACTGTAGAAGCGTGCTCGTCGCGACCCCTGCCAGCCCTTTTCAGGGCTGCAATTCTACTTAGCTGCGCACCCATGTCAACGAGGGTTAGGGCGTCCCCCCAAGGCGACGCACACCAGCTCGTCCCCGTTGGTGTGGAATGCAGCGTGCAAAGCGGCGATGGGGACCGCCACCCGTCACGCACAGCCCGACACGGCGGAAGGTGGAGGATAGAGTGCAGAGTTGGCACGTGGAATGTTAGAGGAGGCATGAGAGATAAGACGAATGAGTTGATCGAAATAATGAAAGAAAGAGAATTAGATGTCGTGTGTATGTCGGACCAAACGGAAGGGCAGTGGTACTGAAGAGCTCCCTGGCGGGGCGTTAGCTCTATGGTCCGGAGTCCCGGAGAGCGAGAGCGCCCGCCAGGGAGTGGGGGTGCTGCTGTCGTCTCGGTTGGTCGATGTTATGACTGAATATAAGGTTGTGAACTCAAGACTTCTCTGGGTTCGCTTTAAATTGGGACTGACGAAGTTATTCCTTTTGGCTGTTTATGCGCCGGTAGCTTCGTCGTCCAGGGCTGAGCTGGAGGAGTTTTGGGAGAATGTAAGAGAAGTTCTAGATTTGGCTAGGGGAAACGAAAGAATTGTTGTATGTGGTGATTTGAATGATGGGGTGAGCGGTACCCGCTCGACCAGGGTACGAGTCGGTGCTTGGAAAGTTTGGCGATAAAAGGGTTAATGATGCTGGCAAGCTTATACTGGCGGTATGCAAGGAAAAGGGTCTTCTTGTGACAAACACTATGTTTAATCACAAGAAGATCCATATGTATACTAGAGAAAGTAAGAATGAGAGAAGTATGATCGATTTGTTCCTGGTGGATGACCGACTGCGAAAACAGGTGATGGATACGCGAGTGTTCAGGGGTGCTGACCTGGGAACGGATCACTATCTAGTGATTACTAGATGTAGGGGTCTGTTCGCGGGTTGGCGCTACCGGACGGCAGTAACAGAACCACAGTCGGTCTGTCGCATCCGAAGCTGGAAGCTTCAGGAAGCGGATACTAGGGACAAATATCATGCGAGGGTAGCCGAAAAGCTTGACAACATCGATGGCAGAAAAGAATGTGTTGAAAGAACATGGCAGAACCTTAGGGATGGAATGGTAAGTGCAGCGGAAGAAGTGTGTGGAACGATTAAAAGAGGCAGTAGTAAAAGAAGAGATGCATGGTGGAATGATGAAGTGAAAGAAGCTGTAAAGAAGAAGAAGAAAGCATGGTTAGACTACTTGGCCTCTAGTATTGATAAGGATATGAGAGAGAAGATGAAAGAAAGATATAAGCTGCAGAAAGTTCACACGAAAGCATTGATTGAGGAAGTGCGTGAAAGGTGTAGAAAGGAAGCGGACGAAAGGTTGTCGCACAACTTTAAGGAGAACTCCAAACTCTTCTGGAAAGAGGTTGGAAGGACCCGAAGTGGTGCGACGGCCTTAAGAATGAACAAAGTGCTTTCGAGAACTAATGACGTCCTCTCAGAAAAATCGGACTTCATGCAGCGATGGAGCGAATTTTATAGAGAAATGTATGCGTGTGATGATCTTAGTGAGGGATCCGGGGATGACGTCGAGACTGGTACGCCAGACCCGGACCTCGATGACACTGAGGTCATCAGTATGAAAGAGATTGAACATGCGATTCGAAGTTTGAAATGTGGTAAGGCTGCGGGACTAGACAGAGTTACTGCTGAAATGGTCAAGCATGGTGGGCCTCGCGTCTGGGACAGCTTTCATCTGCTGTGCAATTTGTGCTGGCGGACGGGGGATGTCCCGGATGATTGGCGATCCGCAGTCATTGTGCCTTTATATAAAGGTAAAGGTTCACATTTTGACTGCGGGTGCTATCGGGCGATCAGCTTGACCAGTTTAGCAAGTAAAGTTTATTCGAAGGTTTTGACACGTAGGATGCAAGAGAAATCGGAAAGATTTCTATGGGAGGCACAATGCGGATTTAGACCTGGAAGAGGATGCACGGATCAAATGTTTTCTCTCCGCATGATCACGGAAAAGCTTCTGGCTGCTAACCAGAGGATTTTCTGTGCTTTTGTGGATCTTGAGAAAGCATTTGATAAGGTTGTAAGGAAGAAAATGTGGGAACTGTTGCCGGGGTATGGTGTGGATGGTCGATTGCTAAGGGCTGTGCAGTCACTTTACTGTGACTGTAAAGCCTGTGTGCGGGTAGGGCATGACCTGTCACCCATGTTTAGCGTCCAAACGGGCGTAAAACAGGGTTGTGTCATGTCTTCCTGGCTGTTCATACTGTATCTCGACAGCTGTTTACAGAAACTGAAAGATAGCTGTTTGGGTGTGAAATTGGGTGACATTAAAGTAAATTGTCTACTGTATGCTGATAATGCAGTGCTTATTGCACCATCAGAGGCAGAACTGCAGGCATTAGTCACGTGTATGAAAGAGGAATGTGAAATTAAAGGTCTCCGCTTGAATGCTAATAAAACTAAGGTTCTGGTATTTGAAAGGGACGAAGAGAGAACGAAGTGTGAAATATGGGTAAATCAGGAATGTCTAGAACAGGTAAATGAAATTGTATACTTGGGGAGTGCTTTTAGCCGGGATGGAAGATGTGATTTAGATGTGGACAGGCGTGTCGCTGCCGGGAACAAAGTCAATGGTGCCCTGACTGCGTTAGTCAAAAGGCAAAGCGTAGTGAAGAGTGCACGCCTTGCAATACATAACGCAGTGTTGGTACCGACTTTGTTATATGGCAGCGAAACCTGGGTATGCCAGAAGAAGCATAAAAGCAAGTTGAATGCAGTGGAGATGCGTATTAACTTTGTATCTATGTATCTTTATATCCATATATAAGTATTAATGTATGTTTATACAGCCTGGCGCAATGGAACGTGCATATTTAAAAAATAGATTACAAAATAAATACAAAAGGTACGGTTAAAATAAAACTAAGGAATTGTAAAGTAAATACTGAAGTTTATTTTTTAAATATAACATCATCTAAATGATGACCCTCTCTGCGACGGCACTTCTCTAACCGCGAACGGAAATTATTAAAAACTTTCTTCAGTAATGCTGATGAAATTGCTGCCATTTCACCACGGATATTCTGCTTGAGCTGATCAATGTTTCTTGAACTATTACTGTAAACTTTGTGTTTAAGGTATCCCCACAAAAAAAAAGTCTGGTGGCGTCAAATATGGACTACGAGAGGGCATGGGATATCATCTCTTTTCGAAATCAGTCTGCCTGGGAACATTTGTTTCAAAACCACCATGGAGTCATTTGACGTGTGACTGGTAGCTCCGTCTTGTTGAAACCAAATCCTAGAATTCACTGTTCTTGAAGTTTCAAGTTCTGGCCCAAATTCCCTTCCAACATCACAACATATCGTTCGGTATTAACAGTGATGATTTGCCCCCGAGCATTTTCAAAGAATAAAGGACCAATTATTCCTCTGCCCGGCATTGCTGCCCCCGTGTAGTGGCGGTTAAGAATATCCACTACCCCATATCTTCCCGTGGGTGTCGTAAAAGGCGACAAAGGGAAACAGGCAGAAGATTGGCAGCAGCATCTTCCTGATAATAGCAAGATTACAATAAAAAAACTGCGGTTGCCAACCCGCTCACCAAACGTAGCAACTATGGCAAATACCCCCCAATGATGAGAGTAACAAAAAGACGGCCTCCAGTCCCCGGCGGCCCTGCTATTCCTGGCTACGGTGGCGACCATGGTAACGACGGGGCAGGGGGTGCTAAGAATCTCCGGTGGAGGTTCGGTTGCCACCTAAGACGACTCAACCTGGCAACATACAACGCACGCACCCTGAGGACTGACGAGAAGATCGTGGAGCTGGAAGAAGATATAGACAAGTTACGCTGGCATATTGTAGGATTATCCGAGGTTCGAAGATAGGGGGAGGGCACGGTAATCCTCGAATCCGGTAACTTGCTCTATCACCGGGAGGGCGACCAACTGTCCCAAGGAGGTGTCAGATTTATCGGCCACAAGTCTCTCATTAACAACGCTGTAAAGATTGATGGACTATGAGAAAGCCTTTGATTCCGTCGAAATTTGGGCGGTACTGCAGTCCTTTCAGCGGTGCCACGTTGACTGTCGGTATATCGAAGTGCTGAAGTGTTTGTACAGTAGAGCTACGATGGCTATCCGAGTACAGAATCAGAGTACGAAACCTATCCAACTGCAGAGAGGTGTAAGACAGGGTGTCGTTATATCCCCGACACTCTTCACCGCTGCATTGGAAGACGTTTTCAAGCTACTGGACTGGAAATGATGCGGTATTAACATCAATGGCGAGTACATCACTCACCTTCGATTTGCCGACGATATGGTCCTAATAGCAGAATCGCTGAAGGACCTAAGCACTATTCTCAATGACCTCAATAGTGTCTCCCAACGGAGAGGTCTTAAGATGAACATGGACAAAACAAAAATCATGTTTAATGTCCATGTGACACCTATGCCGGTAGTTGTTGGGAGCACTAAGCTCGAAGTTGTAGACGAGTATGTTTACCTGGGACAAATAGTCCGACTAGGTAAGTCCGACTTCGACCGAGAGGTCAATCGACGGATTCAACTCGGCTGGGCAGTGTTCGGGAAACTACAGCACATCTTCTCGTCAGGTATACCTCAAAACTTGAAAACGAGACTGTACAACCAGTGCGTGTTGCCAGTGATGACATATGGAACTGAGACGTGTTCCTTCCCTGCTGGCCGTATGAGGAAGCTCAAGGTCGCTCAGCGAGCTATGGAGAAGGCTATGCTCGGGGTTTCTCTGCGTGATAAACTTTGAAATGAGGATATCTGCAGTAGAACCAGAGTAACCGACATAGCCTAATGGATTAGTAAGTTGAAGCGGCAGTGGGCCGGCCATATAGCTCGAAGAACCGACAAACGATGGGGAAGAAAGGTTCTCAGTAGGCGAAGTGCAGGACGACCCCCCACTAGATGGAGTGACGACCTGGTAAGACATGCAGGAAGTCGATGGATGCAGGTGGCTCAGACCATGCTTTGTGGCATTCCTTGGGGAGGTCTATGTTCAGCAGTGGACTTGTGAAAGGCCGTAATTATGATGATGATGATGATGACTGTCACTTTAGGACTATGCAGTGGTTTCTGCTGTTTGAGTTTAGGATTCTCACTGTTCCAGTAACGACAATATTGACGGTTTACGAACCTATTGATATGGAAATGGGCCTCATCAGAGAAAAGGACATTGTCAAAATTGGAAAATCGATTAAGCATTTCATTAGCAAATGCGAGCCTTTCTCTGAAATCACATTCTTTCAATTCTTGTATGGATGCAGTTTAAGATCCAAGTTAAAAATTCGTTGCAAACTTCGTCGCGATAAGTGTAAGACAGACGATCTCTTGCGAGTAGACAATTGTGGATCTTCTCGTACAGATTGCATAACTCTCTCAATATTGTCTTCGGTCCTAGATGTTCTAGGACAACCTTTTGCTTGTGGTTTAAACGTTAAACCATTCTCTTTAAAACGCTTTACCCATATTTTTATTAAAGGAGCTTCACTAATTCGCCGTAGTTCATATTCAGAACAATATAGTCGCCTAGTAACAATGTATGAACGACAGTTCTCGTAAAATGCACGCACGCAAAATGCGCGACGCCTCCCGTCGTAGTGACTTATTGTGACTAAAATCAGGGGTATGAAAGTCCTCAGTAGCTTGCTTTTACGTTGATACTAGCGCCATCTCATACTCAGCTAAAGTACTATTTTCCCCAATATTTTTACACATTTTCTTATAAGATGGCGCCACTGCTGGTATTAATTATTTATACCGAACCCTAAAACATGCTATCGAAGTTTAAAAATACAGCAGTATATATATAAAATTGTTCTATGATAATAAACGAATAAATTAAAACCATGCTCATCTCACACAAACTAAATAAAAATTAATTAAAACAAATTAGTTACTAATTGAATAATTTCCTTTTAATTTTATTGAAATATGTACGAAATAATACTGAACCTAGTTGATAGCGCCATCTAGTGTAATTTTCAGTAATTTATAATCCCAACGCCATTATAATAGCGCTCAAGAGACTTCCCTCTTTTCGTCACCTAATAATATGTCAGAGTGGCTCATCTATACCCTATATAGTACATTATCTATGACTAAAATTCCTTGAGCGCGTCTACCCAACGGTAGTATACTCCCCCACCCGCGTGCTTTCTACCCCGCAAAAAAAAGATGATGCAATATGCACGTTGTATTGCGCCACCCGGTATTTGTTTATTGGCATATAAATATATTTCAAATCAAATCAAATAATTTATTCAATATCAGAGGTTTTACATAGCACTGTTATATACATATATATATACTAGCTGACCAGGCAGACGTTGTTCTGCCCTTTCCGAACGACCATTTGCTTACCCAAAAAACTCCTGAAATTAGCAATAAAAAAATTGAGGGTCACTTATCGGGATAAAAACTATCCTATCTCTCAAGTTGGACCAAACTGCACACAGTTTGCAAAATTTTTTTTTGAAACCGGTTCTATTTGTTGAATACTTACAGCACAGCAACACGTGGTGGTTATACTACTAAATTGTAGCTTATATTAAACGTTTGCATTTTTAACATAGCGCCATCTATTAAATATTTACTCAATCCAGTCAACAGATATCGTCATCTGACAGAATCGTTTGGAGCTAACAGATAATTGTGTCTGTCAAATAATACACAAATAATTTTCAATAAAATAATATTGTATTGCGACTATAAATTGAGATGTAAGCTATCCTATCTTTTAAGTTGGACCAAACTGTACATTGACCAAAAATTTCATTGAAATCAGTTCAGTAGTTTAGGAGTCCATCGCGGACAAACAACGTGACACGTACTTTTTATATATAAAGAAGATATATATATATATATATATATATATATATATATATATATATATATATATATATATATATATATTATATCATCATCATCATCATCATTACAGCCATTCACAAGTCCACTGCTGAACATAGGCCTCCCCCAAAGAATGCCACAAAGCACGGTCCTGAGCCACCTGCATCCATCGACTTCCTGCATGTCTTACCAGGTCGTCACTCCATCTTGTGGGGGGACGCCCTACACTTCGCCTACCGGTACGAGGCTGCCACTCGAGAACCTTTCTTCCCCATCGGTTGTCGGTTCTTCGAGCTATATGGCCGGCCCACTGCCACTTCAGCTTACTAATCCGTTGGGCTATGTCGGTTACTCCGGTTCTACTGCGGATATCCTCATTCCTAAGTTTATCACGCAGTGAAACTCCGAGCATAGCCCTCTCCATAGCTCGCTGAGCGACCTTGAGCTTCCTCATACGGCCAGCAGTGAAGGACCACGTCTCAGTTCCGTAAGTCATCACTGGCAACACGCACTGGTTGTACAATTTTGTTTTAAGGTTTTGAGGTATTTCTGACGAGAAGATGTGTCGTAGCTTCCCGAACGCTGCCCAGCCGAGTTGAATCCGTCGATTGACCTCTCGGTCGAAGTTGGACTTACCTAGTCGGATATATATATATATATATATATATATATATATATATATATATATATATATATAAATATATGCATTTACTTATAATATTATATCATAATCTGTTTTGTTACATATAATGTGTATTAATTTTAGTTTCAATTTTTTTTCTTTTCTTCTAATTGATACACCTACGACTAACTCTCACCACTCCATGGGATGACTGGTAGAGAATGCCTTAAGGCATTATGTCCGCCCTTTGCATCCTTTTTTTCTAAAGGGACGCAATAAAGTAAAAATAAATTAAAAAAATATACTTCCAAATTTTCAATAATTTTATGTCAAACTTCAATTTAAATAAGTTTGGAAAATCCAAAACTCATAATGCTCATAATATGATCATCATTTCATCATTCAGGTCACTCCATAAAGTCCAAGACATATTTAAGTATAAATATATACGTCCTACTTACTTTTAGTACGTACTACTAGTATTTACTCTGTGTTTTTAAAATATTGTAATAAAAATCTCTGATTATTATTATAATCAAGCATGTATGAAATTTTGTTTTTCGAATATTTTGTATTTGTACAGTATTCTTTTTGAGCCGCTGCAGACAACCGATACAGTATTCACTCACGACAGCGTTTTGAAGCCGAAGTGAGAGTGAGTGAATGAGACAGTCTATTTAGTAAAATAAATTAATACAAGGCTGCCAAAACACCGAAAATATCGACATTCGCAGCCGAAAAAAATTAATTATAACTAACCAAAACAAAATTACACTGCCATTTACATTCCATGGCTTCCCACATAATAGATGAAGAGATTAAAAAATAGATTGAGTTAAACCATTGATATTTTCAAAAGTTATCGTGTTTACGACTCCAAGCTGACTTGATAAATCTACACCAAAAGCCACTAGATCCACTTTTATTATGTAAAAATAGCAATTAATCGATTTAAAAGAAATATTAATAAGTTCAACAATCATTTATCTTTCTGACAATGTACTTTTTATATCATTTATATGTTCATTATGATTGTTAGATACGATTTTATGCGACAAAACGTTGGAATCTCGATTTTTAGGCGCTAGTAGAACATACTTACGCGCTTTGCGCTTAAGGCATGCAATACATTCCATACGATTTATGGTGTTTTATTAGTTATATGGTAAAATAATTGTAAATAAAAATATGTTTTCTGTTCGATGTTTGTATATCCAGTAGCCATTTTGAGCGATGTTAAAATGCATTTTTTAAGTTTTTGTAACATCGATCATCTCCACTTTATATACCAATTTCACCTGTGTGCGATGCACCCTGTTAACCAACGAGACTCACCAATTGAGAATCACCAATTTGGAATATTTGCGGAACCTAAATATCCCTAAATAATGTAATGAATATGGTCAAATTTCTCAAGCAATTCATACTCGTAGCGCATTTCAAATACAGATATTACATAATCTATTACAATCACTGAATTGTATGTTAATCCAACAAATATTTAAATCAAGGTTATAATTTAATTTTATATTTTATTGCTGAGGTTAATCTATACTGTTTTGGGAATAGCGCCAAAGTGAATTTAAACTGTATTTATTTTTTATTAGTACAGTTCAGATGAGACGTCATGCGCCGTAGTGACAGGGTTGTTCGCCAACCCTCAAAAGATAATATGAAAGAACTTTTGGAGATTGTTATGTCGCCATCTGTCGGAGGCCGCTAATTCTTTATACTCACCATAACCAAACACAGCCGCATTAAGCTGTTATTTTACGCTGGTATTCTGTGAGAGCGTGGTCCTTCCCCGGTCGAGCCGACCCATTCGTGCCGCAGTCATAAAATAGCTACAGCGTGGATCTACCGTACCGTAACATAATATACAATATTTTATTATATACAACATTAAAAACTATAATTAAAAAAACCTAAAACTAGTAACTTAATTATCTACTATAATACAGTCCTACTCCCCCGGGGTATCGTGCCAAGAACGCTGGCTGCGTTTCCCCGCTAAATGGCTATACTTAGCCTTTGAGCGAGAAAAGAACCAGCCCTCTTATCACCAGTAGCAACGACCAGTCACAGATAGAGTTCCTTTAGGAACTTCACCGCACGTGGACCCCACGGATCGATATAGTCTCTACAGCAAATGGCACAAATATGTAGTCATCTCTCAGAGACTCATATTTGCACCACTTACGTATTTCAGCTGCCTCTGATGCCGCCACGACTTTAAACGAGGTACTCTTGAGATAAAACGCTGACAAATTGTTTACGCAAGTAGCATCCCACACTAGGGCTTTACCTCTCTCCCAAGGGACCAATGTCATACCGTCGGGTCTCTTGCCATCGTCTGTAAATATTCCACAAGGCCCTAAACCCGAGGGAACATTTATAGAGAAAAGAGCCCTTCGGATGACATCGTTTAAAGAACAGTGCTGTAAAAACCTACCAGCACTTGTCTTACATAAAATCCGTGGAGCCCAAACTTGTCGACACTGCTACCACAGGGCCTGATGGGGTTGACAAATTGCCGCTCCTAGTCGGATTCCTACGGCGATGCGCAAACTTTCCCCATCAAGTAATGTGCCGAGTTTACTTGATGGTAAAGCGTGTAACCAGTGACTAAATGCCTTAGTCCAAACTGCTAGAAGGCGTGCCTTATCTTGGTCACTATGGTAATTATGAAACAAATCTTTCTGCACGCTCTGTAGCAACGGAATATCCCACTGTTTTTGTTGGTTAACTTCCAGTGGATTATTTTCACCGGGACAGAGCGCTCGCCATGTGTTCCCTGCCTCCGTGCAAAGCACAGGTCTACTTAATTATTTAAAATTATGTCACATAAGTCATTGAAACTATGCACGCAAGCAATTAAAGAGACAATGCAACGCTAAATATTTCTCACACCAATACCACCAAATTTTATAGTTAAAGTCGTTTGAGTCCAGGCTATTGTATTTAAAGTTAATTAAAAAAATTCTATAGCTATTTTAAGATTAATATCAATTTTTTTAAATATTCGAACATTTCCAGACTGGACTCGAGCAGATTAAGAATGTAAATCTAGGTACAAGGAGACAATGTTTAAAATAGTAAGAGCAATGTGGGGTTTAATTTATATAATTTATCAACGTGGTTTAAAAACTGATCAAATGTTGTTTTTAAAACAGGTTTAATACTATCGAAAAACAACGGGTCACCTAGCAGGTATAGTGTATCCGTTCTGACAGTTGAAATATGATTGAAATTTTGAATTAAAGTGTCTCTGTTAGAACTAAATTAATTTTTGGAAGAAATATTTCACATTTATTGCTATTTGGTTCAAGACAAATATTTTTAAAATTTCGAAAGATAAGAATAAGATCACTAAGAACGTCATATGCTCTACCTCCCAGTGTACAGCCGTCCAAGTACCAGACATTCAGCTTTGATTTAAAATTTAAAATAATGAGTTGAATTCCCAAACTAAAAAGTGCTGGGTTAGGGTCGCTGAACTCCGACATCAGAATCGATAACATGGTTTTCGTAAAACAAGTTAGTATTTTGAATGTAACATTGCCAAACGAAATGATAAATTTTGGGGGTATTGTTAGCCACTTCTTTCATCAGGTTTACACTATCGATAGAGTTAAAAGCATTCCTTATATCAACCTTCACAAGAACATCTGCATCAGAGTTTGTTAAAAATGTACGCACTGAATATACCGCCACCTCACAGCCACCTCTAGTGTCAAAGCCTAGTTGAGTAGGCTGAAATTTTGTCTTATCCTTATCTTGAAGGCACATAATCTTGCCCAATATAAGAATGGAATGAAATTTAGATTAATATTACCAAAAAGCATAAACTTACATAATTTTGTAATATTATTAAGAAGTAATCCGCCGGCGTCACCGGCAGAAGCACTTACAAGATATTTAAGATGTTGAGGCGTAATTCCGTCAATGCCGCCAGCAGAGCCATTCGAAAATGACAATTGCTTCTAGTGTCTTTTTCTGAAATTTGTATAGGTTGCATAAAGTTTTGGGAGGTTTAACACTGGTAGAGCCACGCGACAGCTTTTGCTGTCGCACGGATGGGCCGGCTCGAACCGGGGTAGTACCACGACCTCACAGAATACCAACGTGAAGTAGAGGTTTACCTCTGCGTTTCGCTTGGTGAGTGCAGGTGGCCGGAGGCCCTTTTTTCTGGAAATGAGGCATTCCATCTTAGTCCTCACGGGTGACAACGCATCTGCATTTTGATTCGCAAACGAGGATAGATGTAGATGTCTAAGGGCCACAGCAACCACTTACCATCAGGTGGACTGTGTGCTCGTTTGTCACCCTTATCCTATAAAAAAAAGGCAGCGGTAAACTTTGAGAAAGATTGACTGAAGGATGCTTTTGTCGAAGGCCTCCAAGAGTTTCGACACTCCGAGGAGTCAGAATGACATCTGAGAATAAACGACATCCTGCTTTGGATGCATTTTTTAAGTCGCCATCCATTACTATCGACTAAACTAATTTTTTTAAATCAAATTTAGGACGAGGTCGAGATAAATGAGTATTAATTGGGTAATCTAAATTTTGAAAAGATGTCTCTTTTAGTTGAGACGTAATTGATTTATTTATTGTTGTATCAAAATGAAAATGGGAATACACGAAAGTAAAAAAATGTTTGCCTACTCTTTTCACAATTAGTGAAACAATTTTGAATAGTGCATGATAATGCTTTAGCAAGCTGCATCCTCACACAGCTAGGAAATCTTATAACCACTGGTACATTACGATGATAATTGTAAATTTGCTCCGAAAAAAGGGGAAAAATTTGTGTCATTAGAGGCATTACTAAATAGAGTTATGAATTTCAATGGTAGGTTGTGAAGCTGAAATACTTTTACTATGACATCGTTTAATATGTATATTTAATCCCCTTTTACGTTTTAACAGCCTACGGTCGGTATAATTTTGACACTGTAGAAAATCCGTCTGTGAAAGTAACGGAGTGGAGATATTCATTAAAAATGTAAACAGATCTCTACAGCACTCAAAAGTCTTTATGTTACATAGCTTCATATTGACTTTAAATGTGCTGTACCCTGCATATTTCCCTGAAACATAATCATTCACAACCAAAATAAAAGCATTTTGCTCTATAAATGAAATATTATCACATTATTTCCCTGAATTTATTCCATATTGATAAAAATTGTATGTAATCGTTATGCTTTGACAGCGGACAACGACGCAGTAGAAATATTTTCCTTTATAAATAAGTATTATATCTGAAATCAAAAAATAATTATTATAATAACTATCTTATATATTAACTGAACTTTTTGTTGAAATTTGTGAGAAAAAATTGGCCTCTAAATTTATTTATTTATTTATTACAAAAACAGTAACAGCATCATAACAGCACAAAACCAAGACGATGCTGTACAAAAACCAAATAATAAATGATAAATATAACTGACATAAAATATATGCTTAATACTATTATAATTAAGAAAAAAATATAAATAGAAAAAAAATATGAAAAAATCTCACAGACCCTGTGCGCCGTTTCTGTGAACTTTGCCAGGCTGCAGTGAAAAATGTCCGTTTCTTCGGAAATAATATTCAATAACTTTAAAGCCCGTGACATAGGTGCAAACCTGAGCCGATTTGTCCTCGCGTGCGGCACCTTAAAGTTGGGATGTGGGCGACGCCTAACCATCGCCTTATCAGGCACAAACAGCTGCAACGCCTCCAGTACCTCAGGATGGTATAGCTGGCCACGCAAGACACGCCACACGTACCTGCAGAGTGCGACGTCACGCCTCACACCAAGCTGGCTGTACCCAACCATGCCGATCACGAACAAGCTCGGGTACATCAGCGGGTAGAAAGGATAGACGCCGTACTCCTTTAAATAAAGGAACCATGTGAATTTATTTTGAATTTTTTCCACCATGTTGATATATTTATCTTCATGGAATTCCAAATAATTGCACTCGTCTCCAGCCGGCTGCGAACAAGTGCATTGTATAAAACTTTAATAAATAACAAAATTAAATAACTTAAATAAACATAGCTTTTGACAGTTGAAAAATTTAAAAAAAATGTAGCAACTATAATAAGGTCTATGTTATACAGAGACACCAGAGTACCGTGTAGTAGTTTAAGATAACCCAATACCACATTTTGTACCGCGGGTGACGTAATTCAAATTCGAAAGTCAATGTCTATTGAAAATGCTAGGAAATTCTTATAGCTTCCGATAGATGTCATTTATAGCAATCCCATTTACGCCGGACGTAAAATATCCTGACTGATGATGGGCAGCATCTTCAAAGGCATCTGGTATTAGCATCGTCAGTCCGCCTACCAAACGTGACGATTAAACAAATCCCTACCACGGAAGATGCTCTACCTCTTAAAAAGTGGTAGGGTTATGCTGCAGCTATATTATGTTTGTAGCATGAATGGGTCGGCTCGACCGGGGTACCACGCTCTCACAAAATACCAGCGTAAAATAGCAGGGTAATGCTGCTGTGTTTCGTATGGTGAGTGTAGAGAACCGGACACCCTTTTTACTGGAAACGAGGCATTCCATGTCAGTCCTCAAAGGTGATAATGCATCTGCATTTTGATTCTTAATCGAGGATAAATGTTGATATGTATGAGCCACAGCATCCACTTACAACTTATCAGGTGGGCTGATTATCACCCTTATTCTATTAAACAAAAAGAAAAAAAGGGAGGTGCGTGTCCAGAAGTGGACTTTACTGGCTATTGAAAAAGAAAGAAAGAAAATGCATTTATTTGCCAGAAATAGGCGTGTACATATTAAATTCACACAATACACACTAAGGAGATAAAAAGTTAAATAAGGTCTCCAATTACTTAATACAATTAAAGAAATGCATCCTAATCAATAATTACGTGGGATAATCTTTTTTTTATAGAATAAGGGTGAAAAACGAGTGCAGAGTCCACCTGATGGTAAGTGGATGCTGTGGTACATAGACATCAACATTTATCCTCAATAAATAATCAAAATGCAAATGCGTTGTCACCCGTGAGGACTTGGATGGAATGCCTTTTTTACAGTTAAAAGGGTCTCCGGTTGTCTACACTCACCGTACGAAACACAGCAGCATTAAGCTGCTATTTTACGCTGATATTCTGTGAGAGCGTGGTCTTACTCCGGTCGAGCCGACCCATTCATGCTACAACCATAATATAGCTGCAGCGTGGCTCCGCCACTTTCAAATCCCAGGCATAATCTATCCTCGCCAAACGGATACTGGATGAGCTCAGTTTATGCCCATTAGTCAGACAGTCTCACGAAATGGATATCCTAGTTCTACTTATACCTGTTGTCTCCTTAGTTGGTTCTTTGCGGATGGGCCGGCTCGAACCGGGGTGGTACCACGACCTCACAGAGTACCAGCGTGAAGTAGAGGTTCACCTCTGCGTTTCGCTTGGTGAGTGCAGGTGGACGGAGGCCCTTTTTACTGGAAATGAGGCATTCCATCCTAGTCCTCATGGGTGAAAACGCATCTGCATTTTGATTTGTAATAGAGGGTAGATGTAGATGTCTATGGGCCGCAGCAACCACTTACCATCAGGTGGACTGTGTGCTCGTTTTTCACCCTTATCCTATAAAAAAAAGTAAAAAATGTTTGCCTACTCTATTCATTATTAGTGAAACAATTTTGAATAGTGCACGATAATGCTTTAGCAAGCTGCATCCTCACACAGCTAGAAATTCTTATAACCACTGCTACATTACGATGATAATTGTAAATTTGCTCCGAAAAAAGGGGAAAAATTTGTGTCATTAAAAGAATTACTAATAGAGTTACGAATTTCTATGGTAGGTTGTGAAGCCGAAATACTTTTACTATGGCATCATTTAATATGTATATTTATTCCCCTTTTACGTTTTAACAGCCTACGGTCGGTATAATTTTGACACTGTAGAAAATCCGTCTGTGAAAGTAACGGAGTGGAGATATTCATTAAAAATGTAAACAGATCTCTACAGCACTCAAAAGTCTTTATGTTACATAGTTTCATATTGACTTTAAATGTGCTGTACCCTGCATATCTTCCTGAAACATAATCATTCACAACCTAAATAAAAGTATTTTGTTCTATAAATGAAATATTATCACATTATTTCCCTGGATTTATTCCATATTGATAAAAATTGTATGTAATCGTTATGCTTTGACAGCGGACAACGACGCAGTAGAAATATTTTCCTTTACAAATAAGTATTATGTCTGAAATCAAAAAATAATTATTATAATAACTATCTTATATATTTACTGAACTTTTTGTTGAAATTTGTGAGACAAAATTGGCCTCTAAATAACAAAACTAAATAACTTAAATAAACATAGCTTTTGACAGTTGAAAAATTTAAAAAAAATGTAGCAACTATAATAAGGTCTATGTTATACAGAGACACCAGAGTACCGTGTAGTAGTTTAAGATAACCCAATACCACATTTTGTACCGCGGGTGACGTAATTCAAATTCGAAAGTCAATGTCTATGGAAAATGCTAGAAAATTCTTATAATAGATGTCATTTATAGCAATCCCATTTACGCCGGATGTAAAATATCCTGACTAGTGATGGGCAGCATCTTCAAAGGCATCTGGTATTAGCATCGTCAATGTACCTACCAAACGTGACGATTAAACAAATGCCTACCACGGAAGACGCTCTACCTCTTAAAAAGTGGTAGGGCTATGCTGCAGCTATATTATGTTTGTAGCATGAATGGGTTGGCTCGACCGGGGTACCACGCTGTCACAAAATACCAGCGTAAAATAGCAGGTTAATGCTGTTGTGTTTCGTATGGTGAGTGTAGAGAACCGGAGACCCTTTTTACTGGAAACGAGGCATTCCATGTCAGTCCTCAAAGGTGATAATGCATCTGCATTTTGATTCTTAAACGAGGATAAATGTTGATATGTATGAGCCACAGCATCGACTTACCACTTATCAGGTGAGTTGTATGCACCTTTGTCACCCTTATTCTATTAAACAAAAAGAAAAACAGGAAGCGCGTGTCCAGAAGTGGAGTTTACTGGCTATTGAAAAAGATAGAAAGAAAATGCATTTATTTGACAGAAACATATTAAATTCACACAATACACATGAAGGAGAAAAAAGTAAAATAAGGTCTACAATTACATAATACAATTAAAGAAATGAATGCTAATAAACTTTTTTTAATAGAATAAGGGTGAAAAACGAGTGCACAGTCCACCTGATGATAACTATGTTTTTTTTTGTTAATATGTTTTCTTCCTCGCACGACTTCCTTGTGGAATCGATTACCATCAGCGATTTTTCCGGACCGATACGACTTAGGGACCTTCAAGAAAAGAGCGTACTCCTTTTTAAAAGGCCGGCAACGCATCTGCAATTCCCTCCCTGGTGTTGCAGTTGTTCATGGGCGGCGGTAGTCACTTACCATCAGGTGAGCCGCATGCTCGTTTGCCCCCTCTCCTATAAAAAAAGTAGATGCTGTGGTACATAGACATCATAGCGTTGTCATCCCTGAGGAGTAAGATGGAATACCTTGTTTCCAATTAAAAGGTCCGGTTCTCTACACTCACCGTATGAAACACAGCAGCATTAAGCTGCTGTATTACGCTGATATTCAGTGAGAGCATGGTTCTACCCCGGTCGGGACGACGCATTCGTGCTACAATTATAATATAGCTGCAGCGAGGTTCAACCACGTTTAAATCTCAGGCATAATTTATACTCTGCAAACGGATACTTAATGAGCTCAGTTTATGGCCATTAGTCAGACAGTCTCACGAAATGGATATTCTAGTTCTACTTCTACCTGGTGTCTCCTTAGTTGGTTCTTTCAACACTCAAAAGATTAGGTAATACACAAAAGTGTCTTTCGTTATTTTTAATTAAATCCATCAGGCACGTTGAACACAGAAGCGTCTTAAACTTTTTAATATATCTTTAGCTTGCATGCAGCCATAACTGGAGAGTAACAAACATAATTGTCAGTCACGCGAGTTTATAACTCGTCGCCGCAAGAAGTAATTTTCCTTAAATCAAAAAGTACTTATCGAAATTAGGTTGCAATGTTTCCAGCCAGTTCGTATTGACTTCCTCGAATGCATCCAACGGGACTAAGATAATAAATCGAGGATAACCGATGCGCCTTGATAAGTTTGAGTTCTGAAAAACGACGATGCGTAAACTATACGCCGCGTCAATCAGCAGCGAGTGCGAAATAAGCTTGGGTAAAAAATTTCGATATATCGAAATATCGATATTTTCTCACAAAATTATCGATATTTACTGTCGATATTTGTAGTTCGCGTTATATAGATATTCCATTTTTATTTTAGAGTATGGAATCCGTATTACTTTCGATATATATTGTAATAATTGCATAATTAACAAATACAATAGATAAAAAATTTAGCAAAAAAGCAACAAGCATTCGTGTGCTGTTATTTGCTTTTCCTTATCAAAACGTCCAGAAATAAAATTTTGACCCTCATCATACTGCATCATGCAAAACAGGACGATATATCGATATTATTTCCGCGATTATTATCGATACTTTTTTTAAATACGTCGCCCATCCCTAGTGCGAAAGAATCGGATTTCGGATCGGAGATAAAACGATGTTCATTTCGTTCTGAAGGCTATTAACTTATTTTCTTCTTATATTTATATATTTTATTATACGTTACCCCACTAATTAATATTGTTTCTTTATATAATTACATAATATTTGTTTTTTAAAACGTTACCCCCAGAATAGGATTTTGTCTTGTATGGTGGTGGCGGCTTACATACATAAATTGCACAAGGACAAACATCCAGCCCCAGAACAATTACTTGTAGGTACAAATATATTGATAAATCCAATTGGGCATACCTTAAGCGCATTAAAAAAATTACGTATAACATGATAATACGGAATTTTTAAAGTAGTTTAAATACATTTCGGCAGCACTATCGGCTTCAACACCCTCGAAAACCATGAAAATGACACCCATGATGAAAAAATTGATACCTATTGCAGCCGCCTTCTTGAATTTACATTTCGACAGCACTATCGGCTTCAACACTCTCGAAAACCATGAAAATGACACCCAAGATGAAAAAATTGGTACCTACTTCAGCTGCCATCTTGGATTTACATTTCGACAGCACTATCGGATTCAACACCCTCGAAAACCATGAAAATAACACCCAAGATGAAAAACTTGATATCTATTGCAGCCGCCACTTTGGATTTACATTTCGACAGCACTATCGGCATCAGCACCCCCGAAAACCATGAAAATGACACCAATGATGAAAAAATTTATATCTATTGCAGCCGCCATCTTGGATTTACATTTCGACAGTACTATCGGATTCAACACCCTTGAAAACCATGAAAATGACACCCATGATGAAAAAATTTATACCTATTGCAGCCGCCACCTTGGATTTACGTTTAGACAGCACTATCGGCTTCAGCACTCTCGAAAACCATGAAAATGACACCCATGATGAAAAAATTGATACCTATTGCGGCCGCATTCTCGGATTTACATTTCGACAAAAAAATTATACTACTTACTTTTAGTACGTTATTCTGTGCTTTTAAATATTGTAATAAAAAAAATCTCTTATTATTATTGTAATCAAGTATTTAAGAAATTTGGTTATTCGAATATTGTGTATTTGTACAGCGATCTTTTTGAGCCGCTGCAAACAATCGAAACAATGTCCACTCACGACGGCGACTGAAGCTTTCCGTATATACACTCTTATCTGTGACTGAAGCCGAACTAAACTACTCTGTGGCTGTAGCCTGTAGCTCCCCATTTACAGAAATAATTTATATACGAGGCTACCAAATCAACGAAAATTTCGCTATTTTGGAGCCGAAAAAAATTAATTATAGCTAAACAAAACAAAATTACACTGCCATTTACATTCAGTGGCTTCCCACATGATAGATGAAGAGATTAAAAAATAGATTGAGTAAAACAATTGATATTTTCAAAAGTTATCGTGTTTACAAGCCACAGGGCCATGATAAATCCACACCATAAGCTACTAAAACCCTTTTTTTATTTAAAAATAGCAATTAATCGATTTAAAAAAATTATTAATAAGTTCAACAATCTAACAATGTTCTAACAATGTGCTTTTTATATCATTTATATGTACAATATGATTGCTAGATACGATTTTATTCGATAAAATGTTGGAATCTTAATTTTTAGGCGATAGTAGAACATACCTTGCGCTTTCGCCTAAGGTATGCAATACATGTTCCATGCGGAATTCGAACCCGCGGCTCTCAACGCCGTATCTCATTACTAAGCCACTGCGCTACAGAGCTGTCATATAATTAGAATATATTAGTACATAATGTTTGTTGACGTGATTAATATTGAAAAAAAATCTACAAAAAATGTCAAAATCTTGCATGTTGGACCGATGTCTCCACCTAAACTTGTTGTTTTAGTTCTCGGTTGTAAACAAAAAACTGTTGATCTTGTGGTCCTCGGTTCTAATCCGGGTTCGAGCTAAAATTAGTTATAATAATTTAGTTATAAGATTTTTTGTCAAGAATATTACAGTAGCAGCACAGAATCAAGAAATTGGCGATGTATCACCCTCATGCCTCGGAAAGAACATAAAACTATTACTATTGGTTCTGCGCCAGATCTTTCTACAGTCGAATCAGATTGCTATCCAGGGAAGAACAAGCAAGAAACCCAGCGGGATATTTCCTTAAATATTTAGTTATAATATATTATATTGTAAAATTAATTTGAAAACAATTAGAAACAGCGTGGTAGCGATCATCTCATTTACATGTACGATATTAGAGTAATGTGAAACGAGTGTAGTTATGCTTAGTGCATTAAGTTTAAATAAATTAGATGTATTATTATCACTAAAGACTAAGCTGGTACATGATGGTAAGTGGATACTGTGGCCCATAGACATCTACATCTATCCTTAATAAAGAATAAAAATACAGATGCGTTGTCACCCGTGAGAACTAAGATGGAATCATAGAGATAATATAGATAGAGTAGGGAAGCCAGCCGCAAATGTGACTTCTCGTTAGAAAGAGAGAGAATATCAAGATTGCTATCTGTCTCTCTCTAACGACGCATGTTGTCAAGCTAACCTAACATGACAAAATAATAGCGCGCATGCGCTCTGTTGTTGTTAGAGAAGGACAGACAGCAACTCTCATCTTCTTTCTCTTTCTAACAGCTCGTCAGTTCCACTTGTAGAAAAGCATATGGCTTCTCCACTCTATCTATATTATCTCTATGGATGGAATGCCTCGTTTCCAGTAAAAGGGGTCTCCGGTTCTCTACACTCAGCTTACGAAACATAGAATCATTAAGCTGCTATTTTACGCTGGTATTCTGTGAGACCGTGGTCCTTTCTCGGTCGGGCTGACCCATTCGTGCTACAACTATAATATACCAGCAGTATGGCTCTATTGCACATACCAGAATACAACAGTATAGAATAGAATAGAATAATTTTTATTCAATATAGATTATTACATAATACTTATTGAAAGTCGTTTTTTTTTTACTAACCACTGGTTCGGAAAATACCTATCTTGGGAAGAACCAGCAAGAAACCCACTGGGACTTTTTTAAACATATTACACTTTACAATAATTTTGTTTGCAGAGTTTTTAAACGAATTTTAGTAGAACCAGCATGGCGGCGATCACTTCATTCCCAGGGGTTATTTTCATTTATGTAGTCTCTGATACGTGTGTTGTACAATTTTTCTTTAATAAAACATTTAAACTTGGTTTAAGACAAATTTTGTTCATTTTGTAAATTTGCAGCCTATATACGTCCCACTGCTGGGCACAGGCCTGCTCCCATTTCTAAGAGGGTTTTAGAGCAAGGAAATGTCCGCCGCGCTGCCCCAATGCGTGTTGGCGAACTTCACATGTCTTAGAGATATTTTTTTTTATTTCTCAGACATGCAGGTTTCCTCACGATGTTTTCCTTCACCGCCGAGCACGTGGTAAATCAGCACTTAAAATTGCAATTAACAATTTATTGGTGCCGGCGGGGATCGAACCCGGGTTGCTCGCGTACTGTGAAACTTACAGCGAGGGCTAACCATCTGAGCTACCACGGCTCCTTCTCACGTAGTCCCATATAATGTATATAGTTTTGTAGTTATCCTTAATAATGAGTATTTAATTGACTTCGACTACATTGGTGATGTTCTCATTTTATTTATATTGAAGTAGATTGTACAATTTTTTGAATATTACTACTGGTTCCGATTTCTTTTTTAATCGTAACACTTGGTATTGAAGATCACAGTACCAGACCTCTCGCATCTTTAAAGCTGCTTGCTGCCTGTCGCAGGTCTGGGTACTTTTCCTATCGTGAACAATATGGTAAAACCATCGACTATCGGAAGCCATTAAATATTTCAGGTATTTCTTATAATCGCCTCCTACAACACCCACGGGACGAAATAGGATTCTCTTACGTACACCACACGGCAAACTCTTTCTCCCTCCAGCAGAATCAATAACGATCGATATGAAGAAGTACGAAAGTGCGAAGTGTTATGCAATCATACGCACCTACAAAACAGATAAAAAATTAAATTGGTTCGCGAACTTTCGGTGCAGGGTAACATCGGCCCGCATAGCGGGACATCGCCGAGGTGTGAGACACGATGCACTGGCCGCCTCTTCCATCATCGTCCAACCGTGAAATAAGAATAGGGCTGCTGATTTCCACCGCATTAAGTTAATTTCTGGTTAATTTCATATTTAAAAAAAAAGTTGTAGAAAAATTTAACATATGTGTTATTTTTTTTTAATTTACTATAAACGCTTCCAGCCAGTATTTAAGAATAATTTAAAGCTTTTTTATTTTTCTTATCTGTGTGTTTCTTATTTACAAAGTTATTATTAATTTAGTGTTTGATTAAAAAAGGTTAAAATATAATATATATTTATATACCGAAGTTTATATGTGGAAGAAGTAAGGGTAACAAACCAGCACAGAGTCATTATAAAATCATCATTCCGTATTCATTTCTTGAAACAAAATTGAACCGATTTTAATTTTATTTGCAAGAACAATTTATGAAGGATTGTTGCGTATATATATATATATATATATATATATATATATATATATATATATATATATATATATGTTAATTATTTTTATATTATTTTTTATTTTTATTTATTAATATTGTTTGCAGTATATTTGACAACGACAGTATAATTGGGCAATTTTAGTAATTTTAGGTTCCTTGTTTGTAAAATAACTAATTTATGAAAAAAATTGGAAAGATATGGATCGTATTGTAATAGGTAATCGAAAATAAAAAGAGAGGAACACATTCGATTAACTAAACACCGGATATCCTTTCTATATTAAATTGTAAGGTTGTGAATTCAGGCCTTAGAATTTTTTTATCACACTAGATATTTCTAATTCTAAGTGTATTTTCTTAAGAAATAGCTTATATTATTGGCCGATTTCACTGTAGTTTTGATTTTTAAAGTCCTAGTATAATACTGCATAAATAAAGTTAATTCAACTCTACCATTTTTTTAATTTTCGCAGCCCTACCTAACAAGGAATCGGCTGTAAACGCAGGCCGGTATATAAGCGTGTCCTTGGAGAGCTTTTTGACAATCAATCGAAGAACACCAAGGTACAAAATGGAAGGACACTACAGGATAGCGTTTTTCGTGAGTAAATTTTATATAAATTTACCGTTATTTAAAAAAAGTGTTATGCCATAAGTGATTGCACAATTACTGATGAATTGGTTTGCCTAATCACAATATTTATCCCAAAACAAAAAGTGTTAATTAGGTCCGGCCGTGTGATTTGTGAACTGATACTGTATTCGAGCATATCCCTGAATTCTATCGTACCTATTATATCAATTCCTACTAAGGATAATTCGTGAGTCTTTTCAAATTATCAAACATCTTTTGTTGTAAACAAATTTTTAGTTATTTACTTTAGTTAAATAAGATAACTAGTATTTGCTTGAAATCATATAATTAATAAAGTTAAATTCAAACAGTGGTATACTAATGTAATTTACTTATTTTTAAATGCACATAATTTATGTATAATGTTATGTATATCTATTACATATAAACTATTTCTAATTTGTTTTGTATTGTTAATTGTGTAACGTAAAATATGATTGTAAGCTGTAATTAAAAAAAGTCCCGTTGTGTTTCTTCGTGGTTCTTCCCAGGATAGAGACTTTTCCGAACTTATAATAAATTAAACATAATAGTCACTTTCAATAACTATTATTTATAATCTACTTACTTACTTATCATCACGCACAATCCCTGACGGGGTAGCCAGAGAGAACTGATCGCCAAGTGTCACGATCCTTACATACCTCTTTCGCTTCTTTCAGATTCATTATCTTCTTCATACATGCACGTCTAGGTATCCGAGTACTCTTGACCCTCCCCTCTTCGAGCAGTTTGCTCACATGGTCTTCGAAAGTTAGTCTCGGTCTACCTCGACACCTTTTAATATTAACTTTCGCGCTATATATTTTTTTCACCATTCGGTCTTCACTCATTCGCTCAACGTGCCCAAACCATCGAAGCACGCCCTTATCAATTTTTGTGATAAGGTCATCTTTCAAACCACATTTTCAAGCCATATTGCGAATCTCTTCGTTTCGCATTCGGTCAGCCATGGTAACGCCGCACATTTTACGAAGAGATCGCATCTCCACTGCATTCAACTTGCTTTTATGCTTCTTCTGGCATACCCAGGTTTCGCTGCCATATAACAAAGTCGGTACCAACACTGCGTTATGTATTGCAAGGCGTGCACTCTTCACTACGCCTTATTATAACCTTATATAATCCTTTATTTATAATCTATATTGAATAAAACAGTTTCTGTTTCTGTTATTTAAATAACAATGAGATATCTGTCTGTAATATCGAAATAACTGCCTTTTATTGAGCACAGGAGGTTATTTGCATGCCGTTAGGACATGATTAACGTTTTAATTTTTCTGTCATTCTATTTGTGTCTGGCCTAATCTATGGGATGGCTGAACTTGTGATGAAACTTCACGAACATATGGAGAGTAGTACCAGAAGTGATTTAGGTTATATGTTTTACAAACTTAAGAGTTTCTTTTGTAAAAATTAAATAACTTTAAGTGGTAGCTAGGTATGCGCTATAAAATCGAGTTACAATCACCAGCACAAATGAAATTGATAATTGCAATTTGAAGTGATGAGGCAGCGTAGTGTGGACATTTTTTGGTCCAACACCTTCCCAAGAGGAGAATTGTGCCTGTGCCCTGCAGCGAGACGTTTATATTTTGTTTCACTTTTTACGTATTTACATAGGTACGTCAATAGGTACCACGACTTCACAGAAAACCAGCGTGAAGTAGAGGTTTGCCTCTGCGTTTCGCTTGGTGAGTGAAGGTGGCCGGAGGCCCTTTTTACTGGAAATGAGGCATTCCATCCTAGTCCTCACGGGTGACAATGCATCTACATTTTGATTTGTAATAGAGAATAGATGTAGATGCATATGGGCCGCAGCAACCACTTACCATCAGGTGGACTGTGTGCTCGTTTGTCACCCTTATCCTATAAAAAAAATGTGCAATAATTAAACCTTAAAATGATGTTTAATTGTTTTAAGGAATATTAGCAATATAGTAGTTGTAGGTAGATCTGAATAGTGTAACGTTATTATAATTAATAGTACTTCTGTTATTTCAACCAAACTAAAAAATCTAAAAATGCTTGTGCTGGGAGATGTTTACGAGCGTCGAATGGCAGATTCGAATGATTTTTAGTTTTTTTTTTAATGGAAGAGGAGGCAAATGAGCATGCGGCTCATTTGATAGTAAGTGATCAGCGTCGCTCATGAACATCCGCAACACCACAGGAATTAAAGGTGCGTTGCCGGCCTTTTTAGAAAGGAGTAGATTCTTTTCTTTACAGTTCTTTAACTATTAGGGTAGGTAGTCGTTTGCCGACGATATAACTATATACCTATATAATAGTAATTAACTTTTAAATCTATATTCCAGATTTCTCTTCACGCAATCATTTGTGACGCCTCGTCACCAGCCACGAAAGAACTCAGAACCGGTGCACTACTGCTTCCAGAAAAGATCATAGGTGGCGTGATAGACATCGTGCATAGTCATAAGAATAAGCCTGTCGGCCAGCCTATGTACCAGCAAGCTCCTCAAGGATATCCCCAGCAGTACCCCCAGTACCAGCAATGGAATGGCCAAAACAACTACCAAAACCCTGGACACTCCTCACAGTACCAAGGACAGTACAGTAATTACGTCCAACAAAACGGTTACCAAGGTCCTAATTACCCACAAAATAGTGGGAGCTTCTCCGGGAATTCTGGTCAAATGTATCCCGCCCATCAAGGTTTTAGCAATGCTCAAGGTCAGAACCAAGGACAATATCAATCAAACTACCAACAGCCAAACGGACAGTATCAGCAAACACACTTCCAAGCACAGCAAGGCACCAGCCAGTACCAGGGATCACACAATAGCCAGTATTATGGACAGACAACGCAAGTTTCCCAGGCGTCTGGTGCTGGACTCAACGGCGGTGGAAGTCAAGGTTTTCAAGTACCTGGTGGCAGCCAAGTTAGCGGTGGCGGTGCCCCTGTACCCGCCTGTGTCTGCCAGACATGGACAAAGCCGCAGTCCGAACTGATGAAGGGCAGTCCTGTAGATAAAATCGATAATTATCAAGATCAACAATGACTTTAAAAAATTAAAGAGATTTTAATGTAATTTCATGTACCTAATAGTAACAATATCAAAAACAAAATAAAAATAATAGGAATAAGAGTTTTTTCTTTGATAATCCTAAAATACATTTATAAATATAATTATTATAGTAAATTACTAACACGTAGGGCGTAGGTACATATCTGTCTAAAAACGAAAATAAGGTTTAGATGTGATGACTCAATATTAAAATACTTAACTTATCTTCACGCACAATCCCTGACGGGGTAGCCAGAGAGAACAGATTGCCAAGTGTCACGATCCTTACATACCTCTTTCCTCTTTTTTTTATTTGAAAGCTGGTGCTTCTCATGTGCTCCCATATATATTTGTTCAAAGGCTAACCAATAGTTTTTGAATTATTCTTAATAATTTATATTGAAGTCGGTTGTATTAATTTTTAATTATATATTATTTACATAAGCCCATTTCTAAATTAACTTGAAAAGTTGGCTTAAAATTAACATTGATTTTCTTACGTGGTAGAGCCACAGCACAGAGTTGTAGCACGAATGGGTCGGGTCAACCGGGGACTAAGCTCTCACACAATACCAGAGTAAAATAGCATTAATGCTGCTGTGTTTCATATAATGATTTTAGAGTACCTGAGATCCTTTTTGCAGGTGGTGAAGCATTCCAACTTGACCTGAGGATCACACAATACCAGAGTAAAATAGCATTAATGCTGCTGTGTTCAATATAATGATTTTAGAGTATCTGAGATCCTTTTTGCAGGTGGTGAAGCATTCCAACTTGACCTGAGGATCACACAATACCAGAGTAAAATAGCATTAATGCTGCTGTGTTCAATATAATGATTTTAGAGCACCTGAGATCCTTTTTGCAGGTGGTGAAGCATTCCAACTTGACCTGAGGATCACACAATAACAGAGTAAAATAGCATTAATGCTGCTGTGTTTCATATAATGATTTTAGAGTACCTGAGATCCTTTTTGCAGGTGGTGAAGCATTCCAACTTATCCTGAGGATCACACAATACCAGAGTAAAATAGCATTAATGCTGCTGTGTTTCATATAATAATTTTAGAGTACCTGAGATCCTTTTTGCAGGTGGTGAAGCATTCCAACTTGATCCTCAGGGGTGACAACGCGTCTGCATTTTGATTCTTAACTGAGGATAAATCTAGATGTCAATGGGTCACTTAACATCAGGTGGACTGCTCGTTTGTCAACCTTATTCTATAATAAATAAATGCCCTTAATTCCAGCGCCTGTCCGCATTTAATTATTTCTTGCCAAGACATTATTTAGTTCTATTTTAAAATGACAGGCGTTTTTATTGATATACAGTTGTACTTTTTTTGGATTAATTAATACTTAAAATTGCCTGCAGCTGTCCATGGACTACAGCAGCCACTTACCATCAGCGGGACTGTGAGTTGTTTGTCGCGTCAGTTTTATTAATAAAAATGCTTACGCAATGTGCATTTTTTTAACGACGGGTTATATCAGAGATACCTGGTAGATTATACGTGGTAGAGCCATGCTGCAGCTATATTAATAGTATAGTTGTAGCACAAATGGATCGGCTCGACCGGGGAAGGATCACGCTCTCACAGAATAGCAGCTTAATGCTGCGGTGTTTTGTATGGTAAGTGTAGAGAACCGGAGACCCTTTTTACTGAAAAAGAGGCATTCCGTCTTAGTTCACACGGCTGACAATGCATCTGCATTTTGATTCTTAATTAAGGATAGATGTAGCTGTCTATGGGCCACAGCGTTCACTTACCACCAGGCGGACTGTGTGCTCGTTTGTCACCCTTATTCTATAAAAAAACTATGACCTAAATTTAGGTAATTCATGTAATGTAGGGGTACATTTTTTAAGAATTACTATTTTTGGTGGTAGAAATGCTTTTCCGCCTAGAATCTTTGTGGGTATCACCATCTTACCTATTTCTGCCGCCAAATAACATCGCCTACACTACTGTTCTCAGGTCGGAACGGTATACAAAGCCTGTACAATTACAGGCATTTTATTTAAGTACTTTGAGGTTCTGAGTTTAAGGTTTTGTTTTTATAGAATAAAGCCCGGTTTCCAACGCGGAAGGGTAATGAGTGGGATGGTAAGCGGAACGGACTCCTTTTAAACAAAATAGGTTTGCATTCTCACCAACAAAGAGCTATGCTTGTTGATTTCCAAACACTTGTATACAGTTTTGTATTGCGAGGTAAATGGAGTAATTAATGGGTCCGTTCCGCTCGTGGTGGAAACCGGGCTTTAGGGTGACAAATGAACACACAGTCCAGCCGATGGTTAGTGGATGCTGTGGCCTAAAGACATCTATATTTATCCTCGATTAAGAATCAAAATGCAGACGTGTTGTCACCACTGAGGACAAAGATAGAATGCCTTGTTTTCAGTAAAAACGGTCTACGGTTCTCTACACTTACCATACGAAACACCTTGGTCGAGCCGAACTATTCGTGCTATAATGATAATATAGCTGCAGCGTGACTCTACCACATATAACGTGATACACGAGCACTTGGTAGAGTCACGTAGATTGGCTGCAGGTGTCTATCAGCTCATGGGCTGCAGTAGCTACTTAGCATTAGGTGGACTGTTTCTAGAGGTGGACCCGTGTTAATTAACTCGTCACTTGTTTTATAAAAGAAAAGAAGAAAAAAATAGAAAAATGTACTGTTTTAAAATATGATATATCTTAAAATAATATCCTAATAATATTAAGGGGTTTTAAAAAAATTATCTTATGTAATCAATTCCTGCTTGAACTTACAATCAGGCACATTGACCAGATACTACTTTACTAAAATATAGCTAAAATTATTTTTGAAAAATCGCCAGTATTACCAAGTATTAGAGTTTACAAAAATCGAGCTTGTTTTTATTTGCGAACTATTTATCGTCCAGTGTTTAATGACCTTTCTATTTAACATTATGATGAAAGGATTGTTCCGATTAGGAGCTCTCGGGTGCTGGTTTTCAGGAAGTAGGTCTGAAGAGTGCGCGCGCCGTCTTACGTAATCGTTACGTAAGGGTTGAGCGAGGGTTGCAGGGGGTGGAGCTACGACCTGCGCGTGGAAAAGGTGGGGAGAGGACAAACGGGGGCGAAGGCGCTCACAATCGATTCCTATCCGCAGTCCGGCTCGGCGTTTGAACATGGCAGACAAAAGTAAGGTTGCTGAACAATACTACTCCAAGCCACCGGATCTAGGCAAATGGGAGTCCTTCAGGATCTTTTTGTGGAACTCCGAGACCGGACAAGTCCTTGGCCGCACGGGATCGAGTTGGGGTAAGTTTTTCTGACAATGCAATCTTTGTTTCTACCACGGCGGTTACAGGTTTTGGAGGGAAAAATCGATGATAGGATATGGGGAAAAGCAGTATATGATCAACTTCGCATCTGGGCATTCTGGCTCGTTTCCTTGCTGAATATTTAAAAGAACCTTAATTTTCGGTTGTGGCTTCGACCGCTGTTATGTAACCCTCTGTGAACTAATTTTTTGATCAGGGAGTAAACGTAAGGTAAAATGTTAATTTATAAGATTATCCTTTCAATTAAGTTTATATTATAATAAAGCAGGTCACTATGAATAACGTTGAAGAATAGATAAGTACTTTTTTTTTAAATCCTTTTTATTTTTTCTTACAGCTCCGTAAAAGAATTGCAAAAGAGCGAAAACGAATGTTTAAACATAATTTTTATTATTAATTATAATAAAACAATATGAATATAAAAATACAAAGTGGATACTCCCGCCATTGCTAGTTTGTGTTACGCGTTAGTCGTAGGTTTTCCAGTTGCACTTTCCAGTTACATAATCATAAAACGCCCTACAAATAATTTGATTTCTTTAACTATTTGAACATTAAGCCCAATACATGTTCGACATTATTAATTTTATCTCTCCAAGAGTTAATAGCAGAAAAAATTTATAATTTTTAAATATTAAAATAACACTGGCTACAAAGAAATATAAAAAAACGAATCACTTAAACATATGTTCTTTATGAATTAGTTTGAAAATTTTGTACATTTAGGTCAAATCAAATGAGTACGTTAGCTCTAAAATCATTCATGGTTTTACAACTATAACTGCTGTTGTAAAGCTTGATTATTACCAGACAATGGAGATTAGTTCGGACACGGGTGCGCATGCACTAGGCATCTCTACAACAATTAAATAAAAATATGTCGGTTAACACTGTAAGCGCTGTAAAATTTTAATTTCTAATTTAACTTTATTAAAGTTTTCTGTCTTTATTGGCGAAAAATAAGCGGAATACAGTTAAGTCAACTCTGGCTGAATACCCGCTTGTCAATAGTAGCACCTATGGCAGATATGTTCCCTATGAGGTGATCTAGACCTAGGGTTTTTGTTACCTAGGCTTGTGTTGGATGTTTTGCACCTAAAAATATCGTCTTAAAAATAAAAGGAGGTCATATATCTAACTTATGTTTGTCATCATTATCTACTTCTAATTATTAAAAAAAAAACAATGGGACCTACGTTTCTATTTCCCGTGCCATATGAACCGCAGTTTTTATTTGGATCATATTGAACAAAGACATTTTTCTTAATTAAACGATTCTGCAAATAATTATTACGTTGCAATTTAGTACTAAATTCTTGCAATATGGGAAATGAGACCACAGTTGAGAGCAGAGAGCAGAGAGAGAGATGCGCAACGCCGCACGGACTGCGCGCGCTTCGTCCTTCGACGATCGATCCAAGGACGTTCACAACTGTGCCATTTTCGTATTACCTTCTTCAATATATAACACATTCATTTATTTACATAGCATTGAAATATATACAATATTAAAATAAACTATAATAAAATAACTGAGGGAAACAAAAATAAAAAAATTGTTACCATAATAAAAAAATAAAACTAAACATTAAA
Organism: Parnassius glacialis; assembly: GCA_033319125.1. Taxonomy (NCBI): domain Eukaryota; kingdom Metazoa; phylum Arthropoda; class Insecta; order Lepidoptera; family Papilionidae; genus Parnassius; species Parnassius glacialis. The sequence continues at coordinate 51,790,306 of JAVANC010000017.1, forward strand.
TTATCATACAGTCCTTTTTCGTCCGGTTCTCCACACTGACCATACGAAACACAACAGTATTAAGCTGCTATTTTATGCTGGTATGCTGTGAGGGCGTGTTCCTTCCCCGGTCGAGCCGGCTCATTCGTGCAACAACCATTATGCAGCTGCAGCGTGGCTCTACCACATATAATTGCTCTACCAACCTATGTTATATATTAAAAAAAACTATAACAAAATTAATAAAACTGAAAATTTAAATTATCATACAGCTCTAATCCCCGCGGTATCGTGCCAAGAACGCTGGCTGCGTTTCATCGCTGAATGGCTATACTTAGCCTTTGAGCGAGAAAAGGACCAGCCCATTTGTCATCAGCACCGATAACCAGTCGCGGATACAGTTCTTTTAGGAACTTCACCGCACGTGGACCCCACAAATGCAAATGTCACAAATATTTAGTCATCTCCCAGATACTCATATTTGTGCCACTTATTTAAATCAGCTGCCTCTGTTATATAGTTGCCAGAATTAGTATACAAGATATTTATAGGGAAGAATAATACATAGAGATATTGTTAGAATAAAAAGAGTTACCAGTCCTTAATCTTTCACGGCCTTTTTAAGATGAAAAGATGAAATGGAGACGAAATCTCCTAGTGCTGAAGACAGGAGCACACGGGGCGTTAACAGCTTCTTAACACCGAGCTTAACACCGCGTCTGGTATGAGTGTTCCCCTTTTCCACCAACAGGCGCCATTTCGGGTATAGAATTAGTACACCACCCCATTTTATGTTTTGAAATAATGCTAGTAAATATCTCGAGTAGTAAAGTTATAGCATACGAGTATAATAAATGCCCCACATCTGGATAAAGGACAGTCCGGATGTCCTTACCGCGGGATGAAAAGCGGTAAGACACTCACAAGTAGACGGTTTTTCTCGCAACAGTTACAATAAAATGTTATAACTAAATAAACCTAGCAAGCTAACAGCATAGCAAAGTGGCGAAGCAATCAGCTTTGTAGCGGTTTCTAACGGTTGCCGTTGAGCAATCAGTTTCAAAATAGGAGGTTCAGATGCCTGGGTGATCAGTAATCGATTGCTGAAAACAGAATTTGAAAATTCGAAACCGTTCTCGAGATAATCGTGGGACAGACGGACAGACGGACGGACAGACGGACAGACGGACAGACTGACAGACGGACAGACATCGTGAAATCAATAAGTGACTTCGCAAGCTTCGCCACTTAATAAGTGTCTTCGCAAGCTTCGCCACTTAATAATTTAAAATTAAAAATTTTGTACAATTGACTTCAATATATATTATTAAGAATAACTCAAAAACGATTAGTCAGACCTGGATCAAATTTATATGAGACCACATGAGAAACACCAGCTTTGAAATAAAAAAGAATCGTCGAAATCGGTTCGCCTAGAACAAAGCTATGAGGTAACACACAATAAAAAACATACAGTCGAATTGAGTACCTCCTCCTTTTTGAAATCTGTCTGTCTTTCTGTCTGTCTGTCTGTCTGACTGTTTGTTCCGGCTAATCTCCGAAACCGCTGGACCGATTTTGACCGGACTTTCATTGACAGATAGCTGATGGTATAAGGAGTAACTTAGGCTACTTTTATTTTAGAAAAAAAATTAGGGCTCCACGCAAAAAATTCAAACCCATGAAATCCAATCGTAATAAATTACGCGCGAGCGAAGTCGCGGGGAACAGCTAGTTATAAATAATGCTAGATCTACCTAAAAATGAGTTAGAGCTAGTTTTACGAAGCTTGTACTTTGAAACAGCAAGTTTAGATCTATCGCGAGTGCTGATTTACCACGTCGGCGGTGAAGGAAGACATCGTGAGAAAACCTGCATTAAGAAATAAGAAAAAATATTTCGAAGACATGTGAAGTTCACCAACACGCATTGGGGCAGCGCGGCGGACATTTCCCTGTCCTAAAAACCTCTCAGAAATGAGGGGAGTCCTGTGCCTGGGCACTGCTGGCAGTGGCACGTATATATGCTTTAATTTTCTTTTAGCGCGTAATAAAATTACGGATATCACTAATTTTGTCAAATTTACGAGAACTTGAATAGTCTTAACGGTGACTAGCCATCTGGCGCAGGGCAGAATTATAGAGCCCAAGTGTATGCACTAGCACAGGTGCACTCTCGTTCCCTCGCTCGTCCGATTCGACGACAAACTGACACAACTGGAGAAAGACCAGGCGCAGGACCAACGGCTTTACGTGCTTTCCGAAACACGTGGGTGAAACACCGCCAACTTGATTTTATTGATTTGACAGAAAACCCAATAATGAGGGCTAATACTTTTCTGCTCACCAGATATCGCTAGTTGACACTGGGATAAAGTATTTTGTTACATAATGTAATTTAATTGAGAAGTTAGTTTTTAATTAAAAAAAGAGTATCTGTTTCTGGACACAAATCAATGCCTCAGTGTAGTGTAGTAGTAGTTCTTTAAATTTTTGCACATTATTAACTTTAATTTTTCTACTTTTATGAATATCTGTTGTTTGGTTTATTTATTTTAATCTCATTTTTATAAAATATAGCTAATACCACAGAAAGAAATTTTCCCATAGATAACTGTACATTTTCCAAACAAATTCACTTCCGCGCTATGATATCTGCCAAATATTATACCTCACTTTTAAGTGGCGCCGCCCCGGTGGCAGAAAAATTCGTGGATGCCCTCATTGATTTTGGCCCTAACTGGGACCTCGTAATCAGCAACCATGTTCTTCTTTTTTAAGCGCAAGTTCGGCCCCACATGGAATACTGTTCTCATCTCTGGGCCGGGGCACCCCAGTGCCAGCTCCTTCCACTTGACCGCATCCAGCGCAGAGCGGTTCGAATCGTCGACGACCGAGTTCTTTCTGATCGGCTCGATACACTGGCACTGCGTAGAGATGTTGCATCTCTTTGCGTATTTTATCGCATTTATCACGGGGAGTGCTCTGAGGAATTGTTCGGACTAATTCCAGCCGCTCAATTTCACCATCGCACATCGCGACAAAACTCGCGTTACCATCCATACCATCTGGATGATTGGCGGTCCACGACTGTGCGATTTAGAAGAAGTTTTCTCCCTCGCACGACTTCCTTGTGGAATCAATTACCACCAGCGAATTTTCCGGACCGATACGACTTAAGAACCTTCAAGAAAAGAGCTTACACCTTTCTAAAAGGTCGGCAACGCATCTGCAATTCCCCTGGTGTTGCGGTTGTTCATGGGCGGCGGTAGTCACTTACCATCAGGTGAGCCGCATGCTCGTTTGCCCCCTATTCTATAAAAAAAAAATGTTCACGAGCACTCGGCCAACGAGGCAGAGCCAGGTATTATAATAGTTTCTTACATTATCATCCAAAGTTGATTGTGATAGGAACTGGTAACTTGCTTACGGATAATCTAAGGCTGAGATTTATAGACCGTACTTTGATTTTGCTCAGACTTTCCTTACGAAAAACTTAGCTAAGTTTATGCTTAGCATAATCTATGTTTCTGTATTTATATTTGTATCAGGCTAAGATTAAGCTAAACTTACGCTAAGGCCCAGACAGTCAAAAATGAATGGATTTTTTGATTTTACTGTATAAAATTAAAAAGAAAAATATTTAAAATCGAATATAGGCCAAATTGTATTTTATAAATGAATTAAAAAAAGATTTTAAGAAATTCGAATTAAGTTTCAAATTACGTAAATAGAAAATGGATAAACGCCATTTAAAACTAGAAGATGGCCTAAAACTGTGTACGTTACTCTAACGTGTGTATGTTACTCTAATTATTATAAATGATTAGAGTAACATAAAAACAACAATTTAAAATTAATACGGTGGTTTTGGATAATATCCTGAGTTTTACGCAAGTCGTCGATTTCGTCGACTTAGGCTTTGGTAAGCGCGTACTCTGCTTGACTACGAAGTTAGCTCTATAAATACCGACATTGTCTTAGCTCGAAAGTAAAGTCTGAGCAAAGTCAAAGTACGGTCTATAGATCTCAGCCCAAGAGAACAGGCCTCTAATTTTTGAAAGGTTATGAAGCAATTTGTTGGACTCCCGTTTCATATCTCCCTGCTTTGTATTCTAAAATGTGGTAGGACCCCTCTTCTGCTAGGCATCCGTCTAGGTACCACTCTCTTACCTGTTTCTTCCGCAAAAATGGAGTGCCTGCACTATGTTCCAGTCTCAAGGGTATAGGAGCCAACATAATTACAGGCTGAGAAGCATTCCATCTCAGTTGTTTAAAGTTGGTTGCAAGTGTCCACGGGCTGCAGTAGTTACTTAACATCAGGTTGACTATTTATGGTTGTCACTTTCATAAAAATAGATTCTTCCGTTATGTATTTGAGGCCAAGAGATAGCTGCATTTTGATTTTTGGCCTCACAAGACCCAAGGGACGATATGGTAGGAGGTTTGTTGGCTAGTACCACAGATTTTTTTTAAATTATGATTAGAAGTTATAGAACTTGTTATAATTCACTTTTCTCTGCTACCGTTTCCAGACTTACGACAACTACAACCATTTTCTATTTGATTTTTAGGCATCCTACAGGACATAATCTATCATGTAGTGGCGGTGTCAGAATATCCACTATCACATATCGTACCGTGGGTGTGGTAAGAGGCGACAGAAACAAACCCAGGAGATAGGCAACGTTTTTCATAAAACTCAACAATTAGAAAATAAAAAATATATATGCGTTTGCCAACCCGCCTGTTTTTTTTTTAATATAGGATAGGGTGAAAAACGAGCACACAGTCCACCTGATGGTAAGTGGTTGCTGTGGCCCATAGACATCTACATTTATCCTCGTTTGCGAATCAAAATCCAGATGCGTTGTCACCCGTGAGGACTAAGATGGAATGCCTCTTTTCCCGTAGAAAGGGTCTCCGGTTCTCTACACTCACCATACGAAACACAGCAGTGTTAAGCGCTATTTGACGCTGGTATTCTGTGAGAGCGTGGTCCTTCCCCGAGCGAGCCGACCCATTCGTGCTATAACTATACTACTAATATAGCTGCAGCATGGCTCTACCACGTACAAATGTACGTGGTAGAGCCATGCTGCAGCTATATTATATATCTATCATATATCTATCTTCAATGCTTATCATGGAAATTATGGCAAATATCGCTCCTTAGCTCGTCGCTCGTAGTTTTGAAATTTAACAGTAACAGGACAGAATGGGGTGACCGAGTCCGTTATGTATTTCAAAAAGCCTCACATGTACAAGTTGTTTTGTACCCCTGTAAGCCGATGGTATGATTCATTGGAAATTCACCTCATTTATATTTAGACTGAGCCCTTTGCGCATGTCTGATAAGGGTTGCACAGCGCACTCGCCATGACCTATACCAATCTAGAATCATACAATATGCACGAATGCACTCGCTTTGAAGTAAAGCTGACCTAAATGTATGCATTTAAATTTTATCATTCCCTTTCATCGAAAACGTAATTACTTTTTCATTTATTGAATGTTTTTAATAGGCTTAGGTCAATTTGTAATCCATTATTTACGTAATATAGCATTTGACATTATTCCAAATTTATTTCATTTTATTACGATTTTGTGAGCTATTTATAGACAAAATTATATAAAAATAATTACTATTCCTAAGTGGATATAGTCTAATTTAAAACAGCACGCGCCTCCCTTGTATTTTTGGTAGATTTATACTTTCAATATATCAAATATAGCCTCAATTTTGAAATCTATTAAAACACAATAGAAAGCGTGTGCAGTTTAAAATTTTTATATGATATTTAGACGTACCTAATAAGGTAAATGTGACAAAAACTACCAAAAATGCGAGGCGCATACAGTTTATAATCAGACGATCTATCATATTTTATAATACTTGTCATACAAAAGCAATTATTGTGGCAATAAAATCTGTTATAAAAAAATTTCAAGATTTTTCTTGATTAATAAAATTAACTGTATTTTATTTTACGCTGTATTCACACCTAACTGTAAAATCAAAACGGATTTAGATAAATAATTATAACTTTTAACAAAAAGTAAAAACCGACTTCAAATTGTTAAAAAAGAAGTTATTCATTTGCTACTCCTAGGAGTTGAATTTCTTAGAAGTATTTAACAAAAAAGAATCATCAAAAGTGGTTCACAATTTGCGAAGATATCGCGTAATATACTCTTGAATTGAGAATCTCCTGTTTTTAAGTCGGTTAAAAAGTCATTCATGTGAGATATATTGTTTAAAAATAAAAAAAATAATTCAGTTTATTTGTTTTCTAATAAGTACAACCCCCCCACCCCCCCCCCCACCCCTCTTTCCATAAGAATATACCGCATTGACTTTTTATAAAGTTGGCCGCCTTAACTATAGACTACGTTGAACGCTTGTATTTAAATATGGCGGTCACAGCAAGCGTGTCAATTCGCGCGTCAACACTAATTAACGGCCATAATTATTATGAAACTAGGACGATAAAAATTAACCTAGGTCGGCTCACAATATTGTGCTAAGACAATTTATGCCTGTCACCTGTAGGCTAGCAGGGATTATAAATAACGATATTCATTATAAAAGCTAATTAATGCTCTACATTTAACAAAAACCCTACTGAACCTAGGCCCATTCGAATGAACATCATCATTTTTGAGAATAGTGTTTAGAATTATTGGATTTAAAAAGGGGTAGTTAACACCATTAGGTATTAATAATGTTTACTATTGTATATCTAATTTCAATAATAAACCTTTAGTAGTGATTTATAACTTGGTCAAGAAAATTTATATTTTTTAAATTTTCTCTTTACCGCACGGTACTAATGAATTCTTCAATGCTAATCTGAAGCCTGCAAAAGTTTAGTAGGTAGGAGTCGGCAGGCTTACTAACTATCAATAGTTAGTAAGCCAGCCTCAAGGCTCTGGCACTGAAAAATAGCCGCATATCAACTCGAAAATACTAAATTTAATTCCCAAACCTGGTGATTCGAAGCACTCTCCTAAATACTTTGCAGAGTTGTTAGGAGAGCACAATGCGAGTGGTTCATAGACATCTCTATTTATCCTTGATTGAAGATAAAAATGTAGTGTTTTCACCCCTTGGTGACTAATTTTCTCCTCGTTGCCAGTAAAAAGGGTCTTTGGTTCTCTACACTCACCATACGAAACACAGCAGCGTTAAAGTGATATTTGTTAAGAACGTGGTCTTTTCCCGGTCGAGTTGACCCATTCGTGCCACAACCATAATATAGCTGCAGCGTGGCTCTACCTCGTATAGATTTTGTATGTATATTATGCGATACCTCCGTTAATTAAAATCGGATTTTGATATATTTTCTTTTAAATTAATAACTTATACTTCAGTATTGGTTCCATATAAATTGGAGTGAAAATTCGAGCCGTAAGGATGGCAGAATTGGGATGAAATTTTTAACGGAACTATTTAGACAACATTGAGATTTTGATGTTCCTTAGTCCACTCAAAAAGGTGAAAAAGTAATAGTCGACCTTAAATAGTTACATAATAAAAGACTAAAATAATTTCACATCCTGAATTCGGTGCTTTAACTATTCTGTTCAGTATGTTTTAGTACCGACTTCAGTATTTTTTTCTATAGATTAAGGTGACAAACGAGCACACAGTACACCTGATGGTAAGTGGATGATGTGGCCCATAGACATCTACATTTATCCTTGATTAAGAATCAAAATGCAGATGCGTTTTCATCCCTGAGGGCTAAAATGTCTTGGGAATGAAATAAAAACAATAGGGTGTCAACATCAATGGTAAAGACTGCACTCACCTCCGACCGACATAGGTTGTTTTGCGGCATATATTTGCTTAAAATTACTACATCATGGATAAGGGTTGATGGTACTGTTTTTGTTTCTTGAAACACCTGCATTCATTGCCTTATTGGATATGTGGACATCATCAGCAATAGTCAATTTCCATCAGGTGAATTTTATTCTGTTTATACATGGTAGAGCCATGATGTAGCTATATTAATGATATAGTTGTAGCACGAATGGGTCGGCTCGACCGGAGAAGGACCACGCTCTCACAGAATACCAGCGTAAAGTAGCAGCTTAACGCTGCTGTGTTTCGTATGGTGAGTGTGGAGAACCGGAGACCCTTTTTAATGGAAACGAGGCATTCCATCTTAGCCCTCAGGGGTGACAATGCATCTACAGTTTAATTTGTAATAGAGGATAGATGTAGATGTATATGGGCCACAGCAACCACTTACCACCAGGTCGACTTTGTGCTCGTTTGTCCCCTCTTCTATAAAAAAAATATTACGACTAAATCTTCTATACCAATAAATAGTCCTAAATCCAGCTGTGACTGGAAGGAGGAGGAATTACTTGATCTGATAAGCATATCAATATTACAGGAAAAACACATCCTCTGTCATTGTCCTGAATGCGTGTACATGATAAGGTACTTTAAAGTTATTCGACGGCTAATTACAATCAAAGCGAAATTGTTATATACAAACTATATGTATACTTGCTAACCCGGCAGACTTTGTACTTCCCTTTCGGTAGATGGCGGTTTCACTCTGAATTTCCTCTGGACTTCATACAGTGTAAATATGATATTTATTAATAACTCGGTCATATCACTATACACGTATTGGGTCCAGACTTTGGCTTTCGAATTGTGAATTGAAGCGTTTCACATACATAAATTGCATAAATACTATCATCCACGCCCTAAGGAATTACTTGTAGGCAGTACAAACACTTGGTTCGTGTGAGATTCAAAGCCATGTTGCTGCAGTCGCAACCGAACGCCTAGCAACTGCGCTATAGGGCGTTGCATTCTTCTGTGTTTGAGCGTACCGTTATAAAAGTAAAGAATTATATCCTTTATGCCTCATTCTGTTAGGGTTTTTGGGGAGAGAAATGTGACAAATTCTCCACCGTGTTACATCAGCGCGTGTTGGACTTTACATGACACAATCCTGTATTACATGTATTAGTCGTCAGCCATGGAGGTTTTCACGCGATGTTTTCTATATCACTAAGCACGTCGTAAATCAGCACTCATATATAATTTCAATTAACAATTGTTTCGCTCGCGGGGAGGAGGAGGAGGGTGGAACTATACAAATAAACTTACAGCGAGCGCTTAGCCCTACGGTTACTCACTACGGTCTTCAAAGGGCAATCAATATTTTGCGCACTGTTTTCGAAAATCGCATAATCAGCCGAAATACTGATATCAATTGGCCATCTCGAAGCTGCGATTTGACTCCGTTTGACTTTTTTGTGGGGAGCCGTTTAAGGATAAGTGTTACGCCAACCATCCAAAGACGATTGACGACTCGAAACATGAAATCGAAGTTGCCATTTGAGAAATGGTAGCCCGAACAATCGAAAATATACTGAAAAATTGGAGTTATCGAATGGGGTATTTTAAGGCTAGCCGTGGTAGTCATTTGAATGATGTCTTCCATTCCTAAATGGAATTGTTCAATCTTTCTAATAAACTCATAACTTTGAAAAAAATTCATGTAATTTTTAGACATCATTCAAATGACTACCACGGCTAGCGTGGTAGTCATTTGAATGATGTCTTCCATTCCTAAATGGAATTGTTCAATCTTTCTAATAAACTCATAACTTTGAAAAAAATTCATGTAATTTTTTTTCATAGCCGATTCAAATTCTAAATCTTAACTGATCCACCCCTTATGCGTGCACTCCATGTCAGATTACATTTAAAATCGCATAATTTAAGTTCATGTAGCTTGTGACATTAATTAAACGAATGAAAATTGACACAACACATCCAATCAAGACGGGCTACTGCACCTCATTCCACTTAGTCCTGGTGTATATAATACTTTATTGAATGGTTGATTTGAAAATATTTAATAATATATAATTAAGTGACATGATTTTTAAAATAATCTTAAGAAAAAAAACGTTCTAAAACCATCTGAGAGGTCAACAATTTTGTTTTAAGGTTTTGAGGTATTTCTGACGAGAAGATGTGTCGTAGCTTCCCGAACGCTGCCCAGCCGAGTTGAATCCGTCGATTGACCTCTCGGTCGAAGTTGGACTTACCTAGTCGGACTATTTGTCCCAGGTAAACATACTCGTCAACTACTTCGAGCTTAGTGCTCCCAACAACTACCGGCATAGGTGTGACATGGACATTAAACATAATCTGTAACATATTGCTGTTGTTAAAAACATTTAATCAATTTGAATTTGGAAACGTCATAAAACCTCCATATTGTACGGAAATAGCTTACTGGCGTAGTGTATATTTTCTTTGTTAAGTGTTACGCCAACCATTCAGAGACGATTCACGACTTGAAACATGAAATCGAAGTTGCCATTTGAGAAATGGTGGCCTGAACAATCGAAAATGTACTGAAAAATTGGAGTTATCGAATGGGGTATTTTAAGGCTAGCCATGGCAGTCATTTGAATGATGTTGTCTTCCATTCTTAAATGGAAATGTTCAATCTTTCTAATAAACTCATAACTTTGAAAAACATTCATGTAATTTTTTTTCATAGCCGATTCTAATTCTCAATCTTAACTGGCCCACCCCTTATGCGTGCACTCCATGTCAGATTACATTTAAAATCGCATCATTTAAGTTCATTTAGCTTGTGACATTAATTAAACGAATGAAAATTGACACAACACATCCAATCAAGACGGGATACTGCACCTCATTCCACTTAGTCCTGGTATATAATACTTAATTGAATAGTTGCATTGAAAATATTGAATAATATGTAATTAAGTGACACGATTTTTAAAATAATTTTAAGAAAAAAACGTTCTAAAATCATCAGAGAGGTCAATATCCTCACGCTTGGCGGGAAAATTTCATAAAGTGAGGACAGATAAATTAATTGCATATAACATTGCGAGGTATATTAAAAGTTAAACAGGCGATTTTCTTTGCCGTTGTTAAAAACAATTAATCAATTTGAATTTGGAAGCGTCATAAAACCTCCATATTGTACGGAAGTAGCTTATTGGTTAGAGATAGTCTGAGTCTGATTTGAAACCTTGTATTTGATAGATTTTGTCACATTTATCATATTACGAACCTACTATAAAATTTAAATCGTGTGCTGATTTGTGTGCTTTTTTAAAGCAGATTTTTACTTATTTACTAAATTTGATAAGAGAAAAGTGCTAAAAATTACAAAAAATGGAAAGCGCACTTATTTATAAATAAGACAGTCTATACCCGTTATAAGAATGTATCTTTAAAAAAGGAAACAATCAAAAACATGGCACGTGTTTAAGTGCTCCAATTGTTTGTATTCCGCGGTCTGCAACAGACGGCATCGGCTTAATAATTGCCCGTAAGTGGCGGCGTCATTCCTTCCCAAACTAATTGGTCGCCGAACATTGACCGCGTTTCATACTACCTCGCTAGTTATCACACAGCTAAAAAAAGCTTGAAGCTATGCGCTTTGAAGTCTGTCACTAAAAATAGTGAAATCGTCTCAATCACCGTTAATTTCAAAATTTGTATAAATAATAACATATATAAACTTTGGGCTCTTAGTATATTTAAAAAAATTTAATATACGAGTATGTTCACAAAACTAAAAGTAGTTTTAATAAAAAAAAAAACGTAATATAGGTACATTCTGTTTAGTACCATAAAGCAACATAAGCTGTAACACTAGCTGGTACTGACACTAAAACTGTTCATTGTAATTTCAAATAATTAACCCAGTGCTAGTCAATGTTGTGAAACAGAAAGGAAATCTCCATGTCTTTCCTTTTTACTAATTATAATCCAGTGGTGGTGATTGATAATGCGGCCCTAGATTTGCAGTTACTTAACCGATTATAGGATGTAGTGACGGTGTAAGAATATCCACTGCCCCATATCATCCCGTGTCGTGTCGTAAGAGGAGAGGGAAACAAATCAAGAGATGGGCAGCAGCGTCTTCCTAATAACAACAAAAAATGCGCCAACGCGCTTGTCAGGCTTGGCAAGTATGGGACCCCCCCTCCCATGAGACAATCTATTGGAGAGGCCTATGTTCAGCAGTGGACGTTAATAGGCTGTAACGGTAACCGATTACTAAGTCATCTGTCGGTTGTCATAAGACTCTCTAAGGGATCCCTTATTCGATTTTCCGAGTAAGAGATTCTCTTCGATTTTTCATTCTTCGACATCTTTTGAGGGCGTAAGGAAATTAAGCTGAATTTTTCTACACTTGCGCGGCTGATCGCGCAAATTGTACAATAGTAATCGTAGTGTCCACACGTGGTGCACATGCCAATGTTCGAATCCGTTGTAGGCAATTTGATTAACGTAATTATCAGACAATGGAGGAATTAGTGAACTAATTCAGTGACTAAGACCCGTATTAATAAACGTTACTTAACGACGAACTCAAGTGCGTAATCATTTGATACGCCCTCATTACGATATCAGCATCTCAAGAACGTTGCTAATTAATAAACACACAAAAATAGTATCTCAAAACGCTGTACTTAGGAATACTGTTCTATGACTTGCAATCAAGTAAACATACTTGAGATTCGAGTTTCGTTTATTAATCAGTGAGGCATTCAGTTGATATCGTAAACCTAAACCGCATCTTGAGATATGTTTATTAATAAGTTCATAACCTCAAGATTGTACTCAAGTGCGTGTACTTGAGCTGAGTAACGTTTATTAACACGGGCTTTAAACAAGTGTCGATAAGTAAAGGATTAATAATGACTAATTATCTACGCCGCTATTTGAACAACGCAGAGTTCCAAATGCCAATTTCAGGATCGTGCCAAATGCAAGTCCGTATCCGTAGTCACCCCTTTACCGCTCTACCCGTCATGGGTATCAGGCGTCAGGCGTATTATTCTAAGTTAAGATATGTTTGTTTTTAACACGCTTTTATTAGCTTGGTATTTATTTATGTTTGTCCCATTATTCTTGCCAGTATCCTCAGGATTTGCGAATAATTCATTAAAACAACTACGATTTCTGCCAGTTCAATTAACTGTAAACCGCGTAAAAGAATTTCGTTCAAAAAATATGCTTTTTTAGTTAGGCGCCCTAAACAATAGATAATAAATGTTAGTTCAAAAAAAAACCTAAAATATCACGCTTATGTAGACAACAGAACTAAAAAGTAGAATTAAAAGTAAAAATTTCAATAACTTTATAATAAGAAAACAGTGATTAACATATAAAATCATTTAATAGTAAAAAGCGTGGGGTGCTGAGGTCTTTTGTTATAAATATTTTTCTGGGTAATTGTAAAATTAGCGTCCTGATAAAAATATCCGAAAAAGCACCCCACACTTTTTTTACAATAATATTATTTTTTTATGTTAATTACTATTTTCTTAGTTTAAACTTATTGAAAATTATTTTCTACTTTTTAATTCTGTTATCTAGAAAAGCGTGTTATTTTAGTTTTTTTTTAAACTATTATTTATTTAAATAGCCGTTTAGTGGCCGAGTAAAATTATTCAGACCAAAAGTAAAAACAAATATCTTAAATAAAAGACTTATGATAATCAGTGACAGAAAATTTAAATCTAATAACTTAATTATATTCTGTATGTATGTCAAGAAGTGGGGCTTTGAAAATCAATCGTTTACAGAGTTTAAATCTGTCCATACTAATTCAACTGAATCAACCAAAATTTCAATAGAATAGAATGGAATGATTTTTATTCATTATAGATTACAAGTAAACCTTATTGAAAGTCATTTTTTCCTTTTATCAATCCCGAAGAAGCGCTTAAAAAAGAATTCATCGATTCTGACTTCTATAGCATGGGATTGTAGACTTACTATATTAAATAATATATTTTTATATATGCTTAATAATATATGCTTATTTTAAATAATATATATTATATATAATCATATTATATATATGTAGAAAGGTTAATTGATTATAGTACAGAGTCTAATTTTGTAGTTAGGAACAATAATTAATTCGTTTACACAAATTAATTATCCAACGAGTCGAGGATAAACTAGTAACGGAATACGACAAGCGTACCGTTTCACGTCAGAGCCAAGACTGCCCTAACGGCGGCCGCGCCGTCCGTTTTATACAAGCAAAACGAGCGCCACTGCAGGTGCAATGGTGCAGGTGTGCGGAACACATGTTATTTACAAGAATTCTGTCTAACTACACCGACGGCTACCGCGCCGCATGTGCAATGGTGCTGGTCCCGTCACGGCCATACTGACATGCGTGCGTCCTCGCACGCGCTCCATCACAATTTTAGTTATCTGTAGACAAAAAAACATCTTTCGACTATCCTGACATAACAGCGTCTGGTCCGGTCTATATTGACCCTTCAGACTTGGGTGACAATCAGTTTTGATCCGGCAGTAAGCCCTACAAAACTTTAATCAACTTTATGCGTGATCGGAATGATTAGTATGTAGCTTTTCTATTTTCTCTTTTTTTTTTCAAGTACTGTTTTCGCTAGTCCGGAATCACTATTCCCTATAGCCATATCATTGGACCGGCACAAAGCCCTGCAATGATAGTAAGAACTATTTTTTTTCTTACTCTCTTTTTTTTCCATTCAATATAGAACAGATACAGACCAACCATACCGCAAACATGTACCTGTCACAATCACATAAAAGTGTATCGTGAGGGACGTAGTGACATGATAACACCTAAGTATGTAAACCAACAGCAACACGACACATCCCAGTGCAGCACAGACCAGCCTTCCTGCAACTCCATGTTCCTTTCCTGCACAAGAATAATTACTTCGCTAGAGTGTTGCAAAGTCTCTAGTATTTTCTAGATGCACAGACACGGCTACCTCTGACTGTCGCACGTCCTCGTGCGGTTGACAGTGAACAGCATACGGTCTATCAGTTATCACCACCTGCTAACAGATATTAACTCTTGTTAAATATTATAACGGTCGACCATCCCAGACTTCATTTAAGTCATGGACGCGCCAATATGGCTTACCTCCAGGCAGACGCACTCCAGCTTTCCGTTCTGCTGCGGTCGTGCCACATTCGCGCCAGTGAGCCGTCGCGCCGTACTAGCGCTAGCAAACCGTCGTACTGCTTTGCAAAATTAAAAGAAATCGAGATAAATGTATTGCAAACCATGGAATTCCAAGCTTCCAAAATTCATCACATATTCTCTTATGAAACTGCAACTATATGACATTTGAAAACATTGAAAAAAACGGAAACTATGTGTAGAGACAGATACCACAACATATTTCAAAGGGAAGGAGGCAACTGCGCAAAATCTACGAAAGCCGACCAAGCCTCAGAACGTCCATTTACAGCGCCAAAGCACCATTTGTTTGGCGGCCGCTTAAATTGCCCTGCCGTAAGATCAGCCGATAAGTTACCGTCTGTAGCGGTGTAGGCTCAATCTTACCAGCGCTCGGCCGTACCTGACCATGTTCGATTAGCCGTCACAACATCTTCCTCATTGATCATTGTTGTAGACACTTCTACGAATCCCTCGACATCAAACCCCAATCTTGTCGACGACACAATATTCGGAGCAAACTGCAACACTGATCAACACATTAGAACACAAAAATGTCACTAATTATTTTCAATTCATAGCGTGTTAAAGTTAATCCTTTATTTTGGTACATCCCTTAAACGTTTTGAACTTCAAAATGTAGCAAATGATAATCATGTTTCGCGTGAACTATCAAATTACAACATAACTTGAATAAGTTAATTAGAAAGCCTCCAACTTCTTTCGACATTTGTTAACATATTTAGGTACATCAAGAAATAATGAAAATACTTGCGGGGTACTTTTAATACAAATCGAACAAATTAAAAAAAAATTGCTTACACTTTAATGATACGAAAATATCGTAAATAGCATAGCAAATTTCATTACGGTATTTAACATAAAACAGATTCATCAATGCGGAATGCATTACAGTCTTCCACAAATGTAATAATCCTCATACTATTCGAAGATTAAATGTGGGCAAAAATGGGGACTTTATCCCATTTCTGATGTAGAAAGGTTAATTGATTATAGTACAGAGTCTAATTTTGTAGTTAGGAACAATAATTAATTCGTTTACACAAATTAATTATCCAACGAGTCGAGGATAAACTAGTAACGGAATACGACAAGCGTACCGTTTCACGTCAGAGCCAAGACTGCCCTAACGGCGGCCGCGCCGTCCGTTTTATACAAGCAAAACGAGCGCCACTGCAGGTGCAATGGTGCAGGTGTGCGGAACACATGTTATTTACAAGAATTCTGTCTAACTACACCGACGGCTACCGCGCCGCATGTGCAATGGTGCTGGTCCCATCATATATATATATATATATATATATATTCATCTCATCATATTTTTGCTTGGGGTTATTATACCTTTGGGAATGAGGTGTCCTCTACAAAGCAGTTTCTAAAAGGACTTTATAAATAATTGGACATCTTAAATAATTGTAAAATAATGCTTTAAAAAAATCCCACTGACATTCTTACTGGTTCTTCCCAAAGCTTCTTTTCTTCACACCGGCAGTCAAAGTAAAAAAGTATTTTTCAACAAGTAGTATTTTGTATTTCATGTTGAATAAACAATATTCAAGTCTATTCAATTATATTCTATAGTTCTTGAAAATGAGACAAAATTTAGAGGCATTTTAGGTTTTATTTTTTAATAATAAGTACTCATAATTTTTAATATTAATAACAACTTTTAATAATCCTCAATTAAAAATCAAACTGCAGAAAATGCGTTGTCACCCCTGAGGACTAAGACGGAATGCTTCGTTTCTAGTAAAAAGGGTATCCAGTTATCCACAAACACCATACGATATACACACACAGCAGCATTCATCATCATTACAACCCTTCACAAGTCCACTGCTGAACATAGGCCTCCCCCAAAGAATGCCACAAAGCACGGTCCTGAGCCACCTGCATCCATCGACTTCCTGCATGTCTTACCAGGTCGTCACTCCATCTCGTGGGGGGACGCCCTACACTTCGCCTACCGGTACGAGGCTGCCACTCGAGAACCTTTCTTCCCCATCGGTTGTCGGTTCTTCGAGCTATATGGCCGGCCCACTGCCACTTCAGCTTACTAATCCGTTGGGCTATGTCGGTTACTCTGGTTCTACTGTGGATAACCTCATTCCTAAGTTTATCACGCAGAGAAACTCCGAGCATAGCCCTCTCCATAGCTCGCTGAGCGACCTTGAGCTTCCTCATACGGCCAGCAGTGAAGGACCACGTCTCAGTTCCGTAAGTCATCACTGGCAACACGCACTGGTTGTACAATTTCGTTTTAAGGTTTTGAGGTATGTCTGACGAGAAGATGTGTGTGGAAGGTGTCAATTTTTTGAGAGCGTGTCCGTTCCCGGTCGAGCCGACCCATTCGTATAACAACTATAATACAACCGCAGCATGGCTCCACCGCATACAAACCAAACATTGATACCTCATAGACTACGCTGTTATCAGAAAGAAAAATATTGTAATGCTACAGAGGCGTACATCACCGTGATATATCACCATAGGCTTATTATTTCCAAATTCAAACTGCGCTTTGCTCTCCACAAAGATTTAAGTAAGGTATTACGCATAATATGCTACCCTTTAAGTAAAATTCCTTTTTTATAGGATAAGGGTGACAAACGAGCACACAGTCCACCTGTTGATAAGTGGTTGCTGTGGCTCATAGACATCTACATCCATCCACAAGTACGAATCAAAATGCAGATGCGTTGTCACCCGTGAGGACAAAGATGGGACGCCTCGTTTCCAGTAAAAAGGGTCTTCGGTTCTCTACACTCACCATACGAAACACAGCAGTGTTAAGCTGCTATTTTACGCTGGTATTCTGTGAGAACGTGGTCCTTCCCCGGTCGAGCCGACCCATTCGTGCTGCAACTATACTACTAATATAGCTTCAGCACGGCTCTACAACGTAATAATCGTGGAGGAAAATCAGTTTTGCATTCTTTTGAACCGTTTAAAAACGTTATCTGTTTGTATTTTCTACCGACTTCAAAAAAAAGACGGTACACAATTCGACTGTATGTTTTTTTATGTGTTCTTTTTTATTTGATAGCTGGTGCTTCACATATGGTCCCATATAAATTGATCAAGGACTGACCAATAGTTTTGAGTTATTCTTAATAATTTATATTGAAGTCGGTTGTACAATTTTTTTAATTTTAAATTATGTGGGGGACCTTTGTACGAACACACTGTATTATTATTATTATTCCTGTTACTTGTTGTGTGTAATGACATAAATTAAAATTATTGTCATGATTATTTGTTCGCAGCTAAAATCCTTCTGTTTTACCTCATCTTCTATGCGGTGCTCGTGGGATTCTTCGCCGCCATGTTGGCGATTTTCTATCAAACCCTGGACTCCAAGATGCCCAAGTGGCAGATGGATAGCTCATTGATCGGCAGCAACCCAGGTAAGCGTTATACAACAATGGTTGTTTTTTATCTTTTAAATAAATTTAGAAGAAAAATTAGACTGGTTTGCATAATGGATGTATGCTTTAGAATTAAAGTGCAAATTGCCCTACAGAATCGTAGCGGTAAATGGGCAGGCCATATTGTTTATGGCGAAGAACCGGCAACCGATGGGAAAGAAAGGTACTCGAGTGGCAGCCTACCTGTAAGCAAAGTGTAGTGCAGCCCTGAATAGATGGAGTGATGACCTGTTTTTATGTGCAGAAAGTCGATGGATGCAGGACCGTGTTTTGTGGCATTCCTTGGGGAGGCCTTTGTTCAGCAGTGGACTTGAAGGGCTGCAATGATAATGATAACGTTGAACTAATTTGTGAAACATATAGGGCACTATCGATTCAGGTGGTTCGGGATCGTACCAAGTGGCAGTTTATGTAAGGGGTCTGTATTTGGCTATATGAAAGGTGTGGACTTTTAATGGACTGTAACAACGATGATGATGATAATGATGATGAATAGAATTATTATATAGACCTAGTGATGGTATTTACTACTACAAGTTATTCTTAATAATCCTCTCTACTTAGAATCACTACAGCCGATCAAAGGTCCATTTCTGAACATTAGCCTCGACCATAAATTGCTTCATAGGGTAATATATACCGTAGCCACGCTTGGCACGTGGGCTGGCAACCGATGTATGTTTATAATTTTTTGTTGTAATCATAATATTGGAGCTCATCATCAGCTGTTTCATTTACTTCGGTCGCCTATTACAACACCCACGGGGTGATAAAGTTTAGTGGATTATTACACGGCATTTGGTATTGGTGCATTGACACAA
The DNA here is from genome assembly GCA_033319125.1 of Parnassius glacialis. Lineage (NCBI taxonomy): Eukaryota > Metazoa > Arthropoda > Insecta > Lepidoptera > Papilionidae > Parnassius > Parnassius glacialis. The sequence continues at coordinate 51,809,568 of JAVANC010000017.1, forward strand.
TACAAAAAAAAAAACGTCAAACGTCAAAACTAAGCCAATAAAGATTCCCACCAGCTCTGGTGCTGTACTAATATCTGAAACTGGATCCAAAAATTCCAGTAAAATTACACTGTGAGGAATGCTTAGTCCTCAGAGGTGACAACGCTTCTGTAGACTTTTTTTTGGTGTTGCTCAGATGTTTATAAGTGGTGCAATCACGCTGCAGCTATATTATGGTAGCAGCACGAATGGGTCAGCTTGACCGGGGTATACAACCACGCTCTCATAGAATACCAGCATCAAAGAGCAGCTTAACGCTGCTGTGTTTCGTATGGTGAGTGAGAACCGGAGGCTATTTTTACTGGAAACGAGGAATTCTATTTTAGTCCTTAGGAGTGACAACGCATCTTTATTTTATAGGATAGTCTGACAAACGAGAACACAGTCCACCTGATCGTAAGTGGTTGCTGTGACCTAGATGTCTATCTACATCTATCCTCAACAAAGAATCAAAATGCAGATGCGTTGTCACCCGTAAAGACTAAGATGGAATACCTCTTTTCCAGTAAATAGGGTCTCCTGTTCTCTACACTCACCATACCAAACATAGCAGTGTTAAGCTGCTATTTTACGCTGGTATTCTGTGAGAGCATGGTCCTTCCCCGGTCGAGCCGACCCATTCGTGCTACAAATGTACTACTAATATAGCTCCAGCATGCCTCTACCACGTATGATTCTTAATCGATGATAAATGTTGATGTCTATGGACCACAGCATCCACTTATCATCAGGGGAACAGTGTGCTCGGTTGTCACTCATATTCTATAAAAAAATGTAGCAACTGCAGTTTCCTATCACGAGATAAACCATCAAATCTCTTGCCATTTTCTAACATCGGAAAGATCCCCACCACCTAGTCTCTTTTTCTAAAAAAAATTCTAAACTGTTTTGTTGACTCACAGGTCTGGGCTTCAGACCGATGCCCGAGTCAGCCACCGTGGAGAGTACGCTCATCTACTACAGGGCCAACGATAAGGGCTCCGTACTCAAATGGGCCAGCGTTATCGACGAATACCTTGAACGTAAGTTTTTTTAGGACGGATTCTTTAAAATATATTTATAGAGATGAAAACAACAAGATGTTGTACGTAGTAGAGCATCACTGCAGCTGTATTGTGGCCACAGCATCCGCCTATCATCAGGAGGCTCAGCTGATAGTAAGTGATGACCGCTGTCCATGAATAACAACAACACCAGACGATGGCACTTCATGACACTGCCAAAATGATAAGCCTGCGATCAGCTGTGTATTACTAATTATATACTTTTATTAAATTTGTTTTTGGAAGGAAGCTCCTTATCGCACGGTATGAATTTGACGGATGGGGGCTAGGCGAGAAAAAGTGTAAGGTTTTTCTGTCATGAAGATATAGTGCGAGCGAGATGGAATAATCATCTCAATCAATCAACATCTCCCTCGCACATTATCTTCTCTTGCCATGAAAGAAATATTATTTTATTTCCAATTTTTGGCATCAGTATCGATCACTAATCACCCACTGATAGTTATTTTGGAAATATATTTCATGTACAGAATTGACCTCTCTACAGATTTATTATAAGTATAGATGACGTTTCATTTTAATGACGCTAGTAATTCATTTATTTTTATTTGTTAATCAATAATATAATACGTTTATCAATAATAATTTACTACGAAAGGAACTTCGTTCCAACCGAGTGTTCCATCCACGACACCTCCTTTTTTTCTTCTTTTTTAAAACGTTACCCCCGTTAACGTTACACTAGGATTTTCTCCTGTCTCGTGGAGGCAGTTTACAAACATAAATTGCACAAGGACAAACATCCAAAATCGAAACAGTTATTTGTAGGCCATACAAATACTTGTTCCGTGCGGGATTCAAACCCGCGGCCCCAAACACTGAAACTCATTGCTAAGACACTGCGCCATGGAGCCGTCATAATAAATTGAAATATTTTAACATTACTAGGTGATTCCTTTTCTTTATAGTAGTCTGCCTAACTTTCGCTCTATTTCTGACAAAGTGATAGGTGCCATCGTTGTAGAGTTCCAGTGATCCGATTTGAAATGTGAGAAAATATAATACAACCATTAAGCGCTGTGAGGCATTCCATCTTAGTCCTCAGCGGTGACGACGTATCAGTGATATTCTTTATTTAAAGTTGATTGCAGTTGTTTTTTTTTATAGGATATGTGTGACAAACGAGCACACAGTCCACCTGATGGTAAGTGGTTGCTGCGGCCCATAGACATCTACATCTATCCTCTATTACAAGTCAAAATGTAGATGCGTTGTCACCCGTGAGGACTAAGATGGAACGCCTCATTTCCAGTAAAAAGGGCCTCCGGCCACCTGCACTCACCAAGCGAAACGCAGAGATAAATCTCTACTTCACGCTGGTTTTCTGTGAGGTCGTGGTACCACCCCGGTTCGAGCCGGCCCATCCGTGCGACAGCAAAAGCTACCGCGTGGGTCTACCACTGTTAAAATTGGTTTAAAAGTTATCCTTGGGTTGCAGTTCGCACTTCTTTTGTGATTTTTCGGTTAAATCTTTTGTGATTTTTATATATACAAATTACGTGTCACGTTGTTTGTCTGCGATGAACTCCTAAACTATTGAACTGATTTCAATGAAATTTTGCACACTGTGTACAGTTTGGTCCAACTTGAGAGATAGGATAGTTTTTATCCCGACAAGTGATCTTCAATATTTTTCATTGCGAATTTAAGGATTTTTTTTATAGGAAGGGTCGTCGGAAAGGGCAGAACAACGTCGGCCCGGCCAGCTAGTATAATATATATCTCGAAACGCTCGAAAAATATTTGTCGAGCGTTTTGAGATCAAACATAGCAGGAAGTTCCAGGGATGGCCTGGAGAGTCAACAGATTTTTTTTACATACTAACACAAAAATCATTTATAAAAGTAAGCCGTGTTTCCTAGAATACCGCAAGAAGGGTAGCGGCGGTGGCGAGGCCGCTGGTGCCGAGAACCGCGTCCCATGTTCCTACAGCACCGGCACTCTCGCAGAGAAGCAAGTGTGCGACGTGCCTGTTGAGAACTTCCACCCCTGCACCTCCGCGAACCAGTACAACTACGAACAAGGCGGACCATGCGTGTTCCTCAAACTGAACAAGGTGAGGTTTGAAGATAAAAGAGAGGAATATCCATCCATTTCTACTATACCTTAGTACTTTTCATCCATATTAATATTTTAGTACTGCTTACGTTCACGGGATAATATTAATGTAACTTTCTCATGTAAGTAAATGTTGGTGTTTTTTTAGAACTGCAAATCAAAAGAAGGCCATACGGGCAGCATTTCAAAAGAGTCCCTCAGAGAAAAAACTAAAGGAATAAACATATTAACATTAGCATCAAAATATATTTATAAAAATTTAATATATACAAATAAAAACAAGAATAGCTTTGATAAGAATAATGATGTTCATACTGGACCAAACATAAGTTGTTATGTCAGTTATTAGACTCAACAGAATAAGTAATTAATTTATTTTGTTAAAGAAAAACTGTACCAAAGGGATTGTTGTAATATTATGGAATACATGAAAGAATGATGGCAATGAGGTGATCACTACCACGCTGGTTTTATTATAATTCTTATAAAAATTGTACAAGATTATAATAAAATTATATGTCTAAAAATATATAATCCCGCTGGCTCTTACGACAGTATTTTCCGTATCAACAAAAATACTTTCAAAAATATTTTGTAATAATCTATAGCTTCCTATATATGGCGGTATTTCCACCTCGTTTATGCCAAACGTAAAATAACCAAACCAGCAATGACTAGCGGCGTCAAAGTTGCGAGACATCTGACTCTGAAATCGTCAATTGCCCATATCAGTCGATGGTTACGGCAAATCCTCCCTTTAATATTTATTCTGTGTTGTAACGGAAGAAACTTGGCTGCCCTGGTGGTCTAGTGTTCATAAACGCCACTGCTAATCATGAGGGATGGTGTGAGATATGGTATCAAAACCACGGGGATTATAGTAAAGTCATAGATTTATAAAATCGTTCGTGACAATCATTTTCATATTTCAGATCTTTAACTGGACTCCACAACCCTACAACACCACTGAGGATCTGCCAGCGATCATGCCTGAGGACCTTAAACATCACATCAAAACTATTGTGAGTATAGTACCTAAAAGTTAACTCCTTAAATATCCCCCTGATTCTCTCAATTCCGAAAGTGCTATGTGTCAGGAAAGATTCCGCCACAATGCCCATACTCGTGATTGCGGAATAAGCTAATCGAACTACTGGTGGAATTCGAACATAAAACTTAAGAAAATGCGTCATGTTTTTTTTATAAGATAAGGGTGACAAACGAGCACACAGTCCACCTGATGGTAAGTGGTTGCTGCGGCCTATAGACATCTACATCTATCCTCTATTACAAATCAAAATGCAGATGCGTTGTCACCCGTGAGGACTAAGATGGAATGCCTCATTTCCAGTAAAAAGGGCCTCCGGCCACCTACACTCACCAAGCGAAACGCAGAGGTAAACCTCTACCTCAAGCTGGTATTCTGTGAGGTCGTGGTACCACCCCGGTTCGAGCCGGCCCATTCGTGATTAAATATTTTAATATTTTAATTTTCGACTATCCCCAGGATATATAACATAAGTTAACAATCACCTTGCATAATTATCTTTGTTCAGGAGGGAAAACCAGATGCCAACATGGTGTGGGTCTCCTGTCAGGGAGAGAACCCCGCCGACGTGGAGAACATGGGCCCCGTGCAGTACATTCCTGGCCGCGGTTTCCCATCCTACTATTACCCCTTCACCAATAAGGAGGGGTACCTGAGTCCACTTGTGGCTGTGCTCTTCGAGAAGCCTAGGAGTAAGTTATGCTCTTGTATAAAATTGAATAAAATTAATACATACATACATACATATAATCACGCCTCTTTCCCGTAGGCAGAGACCACTTCTTGCCACTTGCTACGATCCTTACATACTTGTTTCGCTTCGTCCACTTTCATTATTCCCTTCATACATGCTCTACGGTTTAGGGTACTCTTGACCTGGCCTTTTTTCAAGACGGCCCTGATTTGGTCTAGAAATGTCCGCCTAGGTCTACCCCTTCCAACACTTTCATTCACACTCGCCTTATACACTTTTTTCGTCAATCGTTCTTCATTCATTCTCTCGACGTGGCCAAACAATCTCAGCATACCTTTCTCAATTTTTGTCACTACATCTTCTTTCAAAATTAATACAGATAACTTTTTGATTTCCGACGTTTTGGGTCACACAGCGCCCATGGTCACATGGTGCGACCACAGAACAATAATACTCTGTAACGAGAATAGGGGGGACTAATGTGGATGACGTCCTAATGCCATAGATACGAACGAAGCCTAACGATGTTGAACTTTTTAATATTAATTTTTCGTCCGACTTACGCAGAACGTGCTAACAGTATCTAATATTTTTCAGCTTAGTCTACAAGGATGATTAAGAAAACAGAGGGGTGCTATATGTTAGTAGTGTGTATAGCTCCTGAACGGATGAACTGATTTTAATTAATTTTTTTCGTAGCTATGTTTCAAGAAAATCTGTTCAGCCGTTTGAAGGTCATCAAGTTTTTTGTTTCAAGGGTTTTTATTTCTTTTCATTTTAGTTATCATAGTCTAAGAGTTGCCACTTAAAATAGGCTCATTCTAATTAATCTTGAATGAAATATATATATAAATAATTTATCATATTTTTTAAAAATTTTAACATATAAAATTTGTTTATTTATAGCCGGTGTTTTGATCAACATCGAGTGCAAGGCATGGGCCAAGAACATCCAGTACGACCGATACGAGCGGCGCGGCTCGGTCCACTTCGAGCTAATGGTGGACCGTTCCTAAGCACTTGGCTAGAGACGACAACTTGGCGGCAACACTTGGCCAAGCCTGTCTACCGGCAGTCAATTGGCGCCAAGGCATAACAACCGCTGTAGACCCGACTGCCATTAACTGCCAAACTCGCCAAGTGACTGTCAGTTAGGGTGGTTGCTTTAATTTTTAACACTGTCACTAAACAAGCCAAGTTAGAGTATTATGTAAATGCTAAAAGCGATTGGCCGCTAAGTCAGACGGTAGTAGTTCGGTTGGGTGGTACGCTTGGCAGACACTTGGTTGCCAATTATGCCACGCTCGCCATGTTCTCCACACGCCATGTGCCGGCTGCCAAACGCCGTTAGCAATAGCCACATAGTCGGCGGTTTATTTATATTCGTTTTAGAATAGCCAAGGGGCGTAACTAAGTTTAAGTTTCGTTTACACGCTTATAATAAAGTTTTAAATTATTAAATAATATTTATTATGTAATGTTTTCTGGACGTTAAGTCAATAAATATGCAATAGTTGGTTCCAATTTAGTCTTTAAATGTGTTTTATTGATTAACCTGTTGTTTGTGTTTTTAACCCCTATTTTTATACAAGTAGTAATTGTCCTTCCGACAGCATTTCGGTCACGGCGACCAATCTCAATGGGGACTAACCGTCTGCGCAGGTCAGGATTAAATGCCCAAGTGTATGCGCAAGAACATGTGCACCGATGCACTCTCTATTCCCTCACTATCACAGTCCGATGGTACGACAATTCGACACGCATCGGAGAGAGATAAGGCGCACGACCAACGGCTTTACTCGCTTCCAAGGCAGCAGATCTCATCTGCTTCTGAGCATTTCTTGACAGCAAAACTCAATAACTGATTTTTGGCATACATGGAATTCGAACCTAGAACCTCATGATCACAGGCACTCAATTTTAATGTTAATTTGTGCATACAAATATGAACAAACAAACCAGCAGTTAACCTGATAATCCCAAGGAGAAAAAAATTTTAAATAGAGAAGACTAGTATAGTGCTGTCACCCTTGGCGAATAAGATTGAATGCATCACAGCCTGTAATTAAACTGTCTCTCAAAACCCTTCCAACTGGAACATAGTAGTGATGGCACTCCTGCTAAATTAAATAGGGAAGAGGACAGCAACCATGGGTTGGTTGCTGTCCTCTTCCCTATTTAATTTGACTCTAGTGTAAAAAGGAAACCCTAGCATCTATCAAACTATCGTCCGTCCTATTAGTTTATGATCGTTATTCTTATATAATCTGACGATTCCGTGAGGAGAAACCGGTCGGTTTTCATAGTTAGTAGCTATATTAATAATTTAAATAAATATTTTGAAACAAGTACAAGTGAAAAAAACACACAAAAATAAAGCTGAAGTTTAACCAAGTGACTTTAACTTTCAACATTAATAGTACCTACCGTAAATAATAAGGTGGGTTGGTAACTAAACATTTTTATTATTGTGAGTTATGCTGTTATCTATCACCTGTTTTAGTATCCCTCTGTCGCCTCTTACGACACCTTGCCATTAAACTGAAGTTTCACCAAGTGACTTTAACTTTCAACATAAGTAATACCGTAAATAATAAAGCAGGTTGGTAACTGCACTTTTTTATTATTTTGAGTTGTGCTGCTGATTATCTCATGTTTTAGTATACCTCAGTCACCTCTTACGACACCTTACCATTAAACTGAAGTTTCACCAAGTGAATTTAACTTCCAACATCAGCTATACCGTAAATGATAATGCGGTTTGGTAACTGCTTTTTTATTATTATGAGTTTTGCTGCTGACTACCTCATATTTTAGTATACCTCAGTCGCCTCTTACGACACCTTGCCATTAAACTGAAGTTTCACCAAGTGACTTTAACTTTCAACATAAGTAATACCGTAAATAATAAAGCAGGTTGGTAACTGCACTTTTTTATTATTGTGAGTTGTGCTGCTGACTAGCTCATATTTTAGTATACCTCAGTCGCCTTTTACGACACCTTGCCATTAAACTGAAGTTTCGCCAAGTGACTTTAACTTCCAACATCAGCTATACCGTAAATAATAAGGCGGGCTGGTAACTGCATCTTTTTATTATTGTGAGTTATGCTGCTGATTATCTCATGTTTTAGTATACCTCAGTCGCCTCTTACGACACCTTGCCATTAAACTGAAGTTTCACCAAGTGACTTTAACTTTCAACATAAGTAGTACCGTAAATAATAAGAAAGGTTGGTAACTGCACTTTTTTATTATTGTGAGTTGTGCTGCTGATTATCTCATATTATAGTATACCTCAGTCGCCTCTTACGATACCTTACCATTAAACTGAAGTTTCACCAAGTGAATTTAACTGCCAACATCAGCTATACCGTAAATGATAATGCGGTTTGGTAACTGCTTTTTTATTATAATGAGTTTTGCTGCTGACTACCTCATATTTTAGTATACCTCAGTCGCCTCTTACGACACCTTGCCACTAAACTGAAGTTTCACCAAATGACTATATCTTCCAACATCAGCTATACCGTAAATAATAAGGCGGGTAGGTAACTGCACTTTTTTATTATTGTGCGTTATGCTACTGTCCATTCCTGTTTTAGTATCCCTCTGTCGCCTCTTACGACACCCTGCGATTAAACTGAAGTTTCACCAAGTGACTTTTACTTTCAACATCAGTACTACCGTAAATAAAAAGGCGGGTAGGTAACTGCACTTTTTTATTATTGTGCGTTATGCTACTGTCCATTCCTGTTTTAGTATCCCTCTGTCGCCTCTTACGACACCCTGCGATTAAACTGAAGTTTCACCAAGTGACTTTTACTTTCAACATCAGTACTACCGTAAATAAAAAGGCGGGTAGGTAACTGCACTTTTTCATTATTGTGCGTTATGCTACTGTCCATTCCTGTTTTAGTATCCCTCTGTCGCCTCTTACGACACCCTGCGATTAAACTGAAGTTTCACCAAGTGACTTTTACTTTCAACATCAGTACTACCGTAAATAAAAAGGCGGGTAGGTAACTGCACTTTTTATTATTGTGCGTTATGCTACTGTCTATTCCTGTTTTAGTATCCCTCTGTTGCCTCTTACGACACCCTGCTATTAAACTGAAGTTTCACCAAGTGAATTTTACTTTCAACGTGAGTAATACTGTAAATAATAATGCGGGTTGGTAACTGCACTTTTTTATTATTGTGAGTTATGCTGCTGACCATCTCCTGTTTTACACACCATACACCATACCCACGGGATGATATGATACCCACTACACGGCTCGAGACTAAAGTACAACCGAGTTGGAGTAAGAGTTCCATTCTTATTCTTTATCAGCCTTTAAAATCCCTCACCTAAACAGTAGTATTATTATATCGCCACGCTTGCCAGGAGGATTTGCGAACGCAGTACCAGACGTCTCGCACATTTGACGCTACGCCCTGTCACCGGTGTGAGTATTTCATCTCGCTATCTGTCGGAAAACACCCGAGAGTCGATAAAGGGTAATTAGGGTGATATATTCTCTGAAGCCAACTTTTTACGGTAGCGTGAAGGACTCGTGTTTGATTTTTCTTTTTTAAAGAACTAGCAATGCTAACAGCATTACTAATATTTCTTTTAACCACTCCTGGTAAGCTTAAAATGCATGTGCTAGAAGTGGTTCACTATAGTGCATAAGTCACGTCATAAATTGACAACGTCTTTGCTTTGTGTGAAGTCGCTAAATTACGATAACGCTTATTTTCTAATCTACCCTCACCTAATTAGTCTGTTCGCTTAAATATGGTCGCCTTTGTGTCGCGCCGCCTTGGCACGTGCCGCATCTTTTCAAAGGCGCCGCCGCGACATCAATGGTTGCCGCGTGTGGTGTACACCTGCAGGAAAATTTGAAAGATTCTTTGCTATCTAACTTTTGTTTCTTATTTATATTCGTATTTACAAGCGAAATAATATTTGCGCCTCCGGGTTTACTGACACTATCGTAGCGAACAGACTATAACTATAGTAGGTTCGCTTAGGTACTGTCGCCTATGAATTGCGCCGCCTCGGCACTTGCCGTATTTTAAAACGGAAGGCCGTAGTGAAAAGTTGTTTTGTTGATTCTGCTACGTATACGGAAATGTGTTTTCGTCCTTGGGAGGACAATGAAGTGCCTCAAAATAAAATGTTGAGTGAACCAATAACAAAAATACTATTTTAGTGTGGATTCAGAACGTAATGACGTTGAATATATTATAAATACAGGTGGTACTTTAACTACTGTGCGATTTACTAGGAGTTTTCTTCCTCGGACGACTACTTTGTGGTTGTCGAATCGTTTACCACCGGTGATTTTTCCGGACCAATACGACTTGGGACTTTCAAGAAACGAGCTTACTCCTTTTTAAAAGGCCGGCAACGCAACTGCAACTCCACTGGTTTTGCAGTAGTTCATGGGTGATGGTAGAAACTTACCATCAGATGAGCCGCTTGCTCGTTTGCCTCATCTTCTATAAAAAAATATAAGACCTAAAGGATTGAAAGAAAATTGTAAGAATTCTTTGCAGATTTGCAATAATTTCAAGGCAAGATATAGGCGATTTTGCTATAATCACCAGCAGGCAGGCAATTTGTTGATCATAGTGTTTGTTTTCATTACTCAGCTTTTCCTGCTGTCCACAAACTGGCTCTGTCTTTTTTCGTATTTTTTTAAATAGTATAAGGATGACAAATGAGCACACAGTTCAACTGATGTGAAAGGGGATGCTGTGGCCCATAGACATCTACATTTATCATCAATTAATAATTAAAATGCAGCTGCTTTGTCACCCGTGAGGACTAAGATGACATGCCTCATTTCCAGTAAAAAGTGTCTCCGGTTCTCTACACTCACCATACGAAATACAAATATATATGTGGGAAGCACAAATATTTTAATTTTTAAGCGAGTTCAAAAAGGAGGTGGCTCTTTAATTAACGTATGTTTTTTATATCTATTCCTGTGAAATGGGTAGACCAATTTAATGAAATCACCATTCATAAAATAAGTTATAATCTAGGGGTGATTTCATATACATTTGAAAAAATAATTATACCCTTAAGATAAGAAAATTAGGTGATGAAATTTTTATATAATTAAAATAACTAACAAATATTTAATTAAGGAGACGACAATTTCAGTTGTTACTTAATTTGTAATGTTTCTTAGTCCATTCAAAAGACTAAAATAAAACTTTTAATAATAAGTAAAACAATTTTAAAAAGCTAAAAAATAAAATAAATTCTGTGCTAAAACATATTGTATGTAAAAATTAAAGACCTGACTTCAGAAGCTATTAAGTGGAAATTATTTTATGCTTTTTAGGGTTCCGTACCCAAATGGTAACCAACGGGACACTATTACTAATAAAAATAAAAATTAATTAAAAATTAAAGAGGCTATAGTAGGGGATACTAGGAACGTGTTTTACGATGGTACGGAACCATTATGCGCGAGTCCGACTGGCACTTGGCCAGTTATTAGTTTTTGTAGTCGATATATACTTTTTATTAAATGTTGAGTAATACGAAATCTGTTATATATTATAAATCCTTGAAAATAAGGAACTGGAGCGAAGGCGGAGAGATCAACACCACCACATTCATAAACAACATTAATGGTATTAATTAATTACATGAAAGTTCGTTAAGCAAAAAACTTGTCTGACTTTTTCACCTCAAGTACACTGATGAGTTTGGTTTCTACTCCTAATCGGATACCTACGGCCATGCGTAAGCTTCCGTGGAAAGTTATTTACTGAGATTACTTGATAGTAAAGAGTGTAACCGGTTACCAGATTCCTTAAACGAAACAGCTAGAAGGCGGTCCTGATCTAGATCAATATGGAAATTCTCTTGCACAATGCGTACTAACAGAATAACCCACTGTTTCTGTTGGTTAGTTAACTTCCAGTAGAACATTCACGCTGGGACAGAGTGTTTGTCATGTCTGCCTTGCCTCCACAGCAAAGTACAGGTCTACTTTATTATTTGAACGGCCTCGTTGATCTAGTGGCGACTCCTGATGTGAGATCCGAATCACAAGTCGAGACAAAATCAGTTTTTGGGTTTGTCAATAAATTCTTAATAGCAGCTCGGAGTCAGGAAGTTGGTGGTGTTTCACCCCCGTGCACGTATCCTGCGCCTGATCTCATTGCGGTTGTGTCGGGTTGCCGTCCGGTCGGACTATGAGAGTAAGGGAATAGAGCTCGTGCACTATAATCCTGTTTTGTGCAAATGGCTAGTTTCCGCTGAGACTATAATTTTGTTACATACATCACTGACACTATGCACGTAAGCAAGTAAGGCGGGCAATGCAATGCCCTTATAATTTATAGGTATAGAGTAGTATACAGTATCTTGAGTTTAGACTGTTTTGTGTTACTTTAACACATTTAGTATTTTGAGAGTTCGTTATCCATCAAAAAGTTGACGTTTAATGAAACCCGCCTGTTTTGACTCTGATTGATTTTTTAATGTATGTAAATAAAGCATGGCTCCGAAGTAAACAATTAACGAACTTACTTTTAAAAGTTGAAATTTACTTACACAGTGCTCACATTGGAATTTCAAGCAGATTCTATAATTATTTGTAGTCGATATTATGTTTTAGATGAAACAATTTTTGAAATATTACAATTTTTTTTACCAATTGTACATTTATATAATTGTCTACAATCCCACTTGATGGTAGGTGGCGATGGAGTCGAAGATAGTAACCTTTTTGTTTACGGGGGGAAATTCTCATGGACTGCCTCCGCCTGGGGAAAGGCGGAGGGGCGAATCTTACCGGCTGAAACCACCCCGGTGTCTCCTCGCACGCGCGCGCGCTGGGCCGCAGGAATCCAAATTCTTCCGCAGCCCCACACTAGTGCTGGCCCGGCCCGTCCAGGCCTCGTCTCCTGCACGGGGTAGTGAGATGTTCATCTACCCCATGCATCGCCTCAGAGGCGCGCGCGGGTGTCGGCGCGCGCCTCCGCCTCGAGTCCATCGAATAAGGGGGTGGGGGCTTCCCCAAGTCCCTCGCCCCTGGACCCATTCATGGGGGCCGGAAAAGGGCGTTGTCTGCCCTTCTCCTGCGCCCGGTGCGCCTTCTGCGGCCGGGGAAGGGTGTTGAGATCTCCCTCTCCCGTTCCGCAGTTTCACGTCCTCGCAGAAGGACACCACCGCGTCCCACGACTCTGCGCTACCGACCATCCTTCGGACTAAGGCCGGCAGCGACAGATCGCCTCGAACTTCATTTGTAAGGACACGGCGGTGCTCCTCCCAAGGTACACACTCGGCGAGGATGTGTTGCGCCGTGTCCTCCCCGCAATGGAAGATGGTAAGCTGGCTTAACTTAATAAAAAACTATTATATTTTGCCATGACGTGTAAAGCCTTAAATGCAAACATCCAGTATCAATTTTAATTTTATGACTCATAAAAATATGTCTTCTGTTTTATTTATCGGTCACTAAAAATCTACCACTAGATTTTCTTTTATAGAATAAGTTGATAAACGAGCACGCAGTCCACCTGATCGTAAGTGGATGCTGTGGCCCATAGACATCTACATCTATCCTCGATTAATAATTAAAATGCAGAAGCCTTGTCACCTCCAAACACTCCGTATTTCAGTTAAAATGGGTTTCCGGTTCTCTACACTTACCATACGAAACACAGAAGTAAAATTTTTATTTTTTACTATTCCAAACCAGCGCTCAACTACAACCCCACCTGATGGTGCGTGGTGATGTATTCTAAAATGGTGAAGCGCACTGACTTAACAAAAGCTTATTCACTCTTGCCTTGAAGACACTCATATTGTAATCGGATGGAAAGACAGATGCTGGCAACTTAATCTACTCCTTTGCAGTTCGCACGACGAACGATGTAGCAACAGTTTAGTTCTATTACGTTTTAAGTCAACAACGAAAGAGTGGAGACTGGTCGTCTGGTTGTCCGATGGTGGAAGTAGAAAACCGAAAGGGTAGCTACTTTGCGTCTGGGTTCAAGGCTGGTAAGATTGATTTTAACCAGATTCAGGTCACCAATAATAAGCTGCTATTTTACGCTGATGATCTCTAAGAGCGTGAGCCTTCATCGGTCAAGCCGACCCAATCGTGCGACTATAATACAGCTGCAGCATGGCACTACCACGTAAAAACTATAGTAGATATTAGCGTTGAAGGTAAGTAAGTATTCTGGTACTGCGATGCCAATTCTCCTCCAAAGCATGAAGATTAAGACAAATCCCTAAGGAAAGAGGCCAATGTCCAGCGGTAGACTTTTACGAGCTGATGATGAAGAAGAATAATCGTTCATCGTTATAATGCTACATATAATATTTTAAATAGCTCGGAAATTTTTTTGCCGAATAAAACTATTTTTACGGAATTTATCACGTTTAATTTTACTTATTTTTTAATTCTTGGTTGTTTGGGGGTTCTGAGGTGATTGACGTCCCGATGTCAGAGGAAACCCGGAGTATCTTCATCTTTTTAATTATTAATTTTAGTCCGATCTACGCAGAATGGGCTTCTTGTGTCTTGAAGTTTTGCAGTGGTATGCTTGGGTTTAGTTTTAATCTTATTAATTACAAGATCCCAAGCAGGTGCAAGGAACCATCCCCCTTCTTTATTGAAATTAGGATGTTTCTTTTTTAATTTCTATAGCCTCACTCCTTAGTGGGAATTGTTGTTTTTTCGCAAAGATTTGTGGTATATTGTGGTCTAATATATGATGATAAAGTGTAGACTTCCCGGAGCGTTGGTTTTTCTCGTCAACTATACAGTGTTAGCTATGTGTAACAATTGTTTTATTCAATGAGTAGTGTTCACGTAAATATAAGAAATCATTTTTATTTTGTCGTCGTTCCTCATTTTGTAATTAAAATTTTGTTTTTAAAATGTATATCTTTACATAATTCTTATTTACGTTTGTTTGTCACTGAATTCCTCCTAAACCATTGAGTTATATATATTACGTACTAGAGAAGCTATTCCAAACAAAAATCGTGCGCTACTTTATGTTTTCGCGCATGCGCGGGAGATAGTAGAGTCGCGCATGCGCGAAGACTTTAATATTTTTTTTTTATAAGATAAGGGTGACAAACGAGCACACAGTCCACCTGATGGTAAGCGGTTGCTGCGGCCCATAGACATCTACATCTATCCTCTATTACAAATCAAAATGTAGATGCGTTGTCACCCGTGAGTACTAAGATGGAATGCCTCATTCCCAGTAAAAAGGGCCTCCGGCCACCTGCACTCACCAAGCGAAACGCAGAGGTAAACCTCTACTTCACGCTAGTTTTCTGTGAGGTCGTGGTACCACCCTGGTTCGAGCCGGCCCATCCGTGCGACAGCAAAAGCCGCGTGGCTCTACCACTGTTGAACAAACTTAATGTAAAATAAAAATAAGAATTTAATTTAAAATACTCTTATTTCAATCTAAACAAACATGTTTTTAAATAAAATGTAATAATAATTATCTTATGAATTTCACAAATCTTCAATTTACGCAATATTTAGTTAGCGTACGGATTGCACTACAGTTGAGTTGAACATAGTCAATGTTCGGAATGCGAAATCTAGTGCGTAGGGATCGTGTAGACAGGACCTTACTGGGAGTAAAAAATTTTATCTTTTTTGCCCACGCCTCTTGCCTGTCTCAATTTTGTTGGTTTGCTGTCGGCCTCGAACACCCATACAGAAGATTGTTGATTTCTTTCCGGAATATAACAATAGATCCATGTTTCATTTCCTGTCATAATGTCATAAATGCAATATATCGATGTCCTAAACTTTTTGATATTTTTTGTGTGTATTTACATATTACACAATTGGACCCGATAACGTGGCGCTGTTGTAGAGATCCAGAAATCACGCGTGCAAAGCCGAGGCAGATCGCTAGCCTTTATAAATATATAAACTACCGCTGTGTGTGTGTTTGCAATTCTTCTCCTAAACGGCTTGTTCGATTTTGATTAAATTTTTATAGGGTACTTACGGGATCACCTGGATAGTTTTTAAATGTGGTTGGATTCGGTAGGCCTTGTCAAGATCCAGAAATCCCTCCTGCGAAGAAGGGGCGGGTCGCTAGCATCTACATAAAAGGTCAATGACCTTTAATCTCACTGGTGTGAGTAGTCAAGCTATAATATACCGATTAATGATATCGCAGTCATATAACATCTGCGTAAGATAGACGCATCAAAACAAGCGAAATGCGAAAGTGTACCCCGTTCCAATTGGCAAAATCTCTACCACCCTCGGCGCCGCGCAGTCGTCGGCCCCCTTCCATGACCTATATACGGGACAAAGAACTGACGTTACTTACGGTAATAAACTGATTCAGTAGAATAGTTCTTGAATAAACTGATTTTATTATCTAACTAAAGGCCGTCCATATGTCGTATAGCTCGAAGAACCGGCAACTATAGGGTAGAAAAGTTATCGAGTGGCAGGCTCGTTACGGTAAGCGGCTAAAGTATAGGGCTAGGTATGGTCCTTCAGTGCTGGTAGTATGAGGTAGCTTGTGGTCGCTTTGCGAGACATGAAGAAAGTTATGCTCGGAGATTCTTTAATTGATAGAAATCGTCACAGACTTAGCGCAACGAATCAGTAAGCTGAAGTGGCAAAGGGTTGACCATACTCGAAAAACCGACAATCGATTGAGTAAGTGATGTAAATTAATAAGTAAAGTATAAGGGGCTCCTCACTGCATGGAGTGAGGACCTTGTAAGACACGAAGTCGATGGGTGCAAGTGGGTCAGGTCTGTCTTTTGATGTATTCCCCAGGGAAGCCTATGTTCAGCAGAGAATATGTGAGGGTCTGTAACGATGCTGATGAAATGATAGTATAAAACATAATTTTTGATGTTGAAAAAAAAAACAATATGATTATATTAATGTTTAACCTCATTTTTAGAATAGTAAACAATAGTCTGCGGTTGTCTGCGAGAGCGCCACACTGTCTGATTCTAATGACTGAATTAGAATCATCCTAACAAGGCCAGTAATATATTGTCTGGCGTACTGTATTTTACTTTTACTTGGATTCCCGAGTATGAAGTTATGCGAAAACATACTTAAACAATTCCTGGTAAAAATTATTTTGTACGTTCTTTGATCTTTCGTCTTTTATCTGCCGACTCCAAAAAGGAGACGGTACTCAATTCGACTGTATATTTTTTATGTGTGTTAACCTCATAACTTTTTACTGGGTGGACCGATTTCGATGATTTTTTTTATTTGAAAGCTGGTACTTCTTGTGTGGTCCCACATGAATTTGATCAAGATCAGACCAATAGTTTTTGAGTTATCCTTAATAACTTATATTGAAGTCGGCTGTACAAATTTTTTAATTTAAATTATAAATTATTATTCATAAATACCTGTTATCCTCATACTATAATTTTGTCCTGTATCATGGAGGTGTTTTACATCAATAAAGTAAATATCCAAACATAGATAAACATCCAGACCCGAAACAATTATTTGCAGGCCGTACAAAAAATGTTCCGTGCGGGATTCAAACCTGCGGCCCGCAATGTCTCAGTCAATTGCTCAACCATTGCGCTACCAAGCCGTCAACTTACTTACACAGCAGTTACAGTAGTTTATATTGCCTATTTCTGCCGTCAAATAGCAGTAACTGCACTGCTATGTTTCGATGTGAAGTGTATAGAGGGTCAGTATAATTTCAGGCTGTAAGTCATTCCATCTAGATTGTCAGAGGTGACAACGCATCTGCAGCCTTGTTTGTTTGAAGTTGGATGTCCATGGATTGTAGAAGCAATTTCTTAGGACGTTTGTATGGATAAAACACCTCCCGGCATAGCTAATATTGAACTCGGTTCGTTCGTTTACTATGAAATTTTACAGTCATTTCACTTATCTGCCAACTTCCAAAAAGGAGACGGTACTCAATTCGACTGTATTTTTTTGTTTTTTTTTTATGTGTAATTATTTTTTTATATGAACTCTGATACATCTCTTGTGGTCTCATATGAATTTGATCAAGGTCAGACCAATAGTTTTTGAGTTATTCTTAATAACTTATATTGAAGTCGGCTGTTCAAAATTTTAATTATTTTACACCACCTTTTAAAGTTCCATTGTCTCGTAAACACCACAATGGAGATTCTTACGTAACGATGGATCAACATCCCTCTTTTAAGGGCGTACCGTCGTTCAAATGAACACAGGTTAACAAATTGTGGCTTCAAAACAACAATCAGATAAAATACACTTATTATTCGACTTCATTTACATATGTTTCTGTCGTTAAGATTGTAAGTGATTTATAACTTAGATTTTTAACTTCCCGCTATGAAAATCAATGATTTTCAAAAAATCGGGAAGTTACCAAACGAACTTGGCGGCGTTTGAATGGGCTTCACCAAACTTAGATTTTCTATAGCATTTGAACCCATACTTACCAGTAGATTTTGAGAAATCTCAAAAATTTTCAAAAAAATGTTTTCTTTTTAATTTTTTTAAACAAATGCCACGATCAATTCCTCTTAGATTTTATTAGATTAGAAAAATGCCGTCGATTGCTGCAAACCGCATAAAAGTCGGTTGATGCGTTCAAGAGAAATAGTTAACGAAATGTTTCGAATAAAGTATTTTTTTTTTTCTAATTATTTCAATTTCTTCTCGGGGCGTTTGTGATGTAATAAATTAAATATCGAAGAAGTCAAAAGCGTCCTAATAGGTGGAATTTGAAATTTCAAAAATGAATTGGTTTATCATTATAATTGACATACTGTTATGATATACTGTATGTTGGTCTAAATGCCAGATACGATGTTGGGCGCCAACGCGGCGACGTCACAGGCGCCGGCCGGGTCACCGTCTGACGAGGCGCCCTAGGTCTACCCCATGACACGTGTACATTGAAGACTGTGTAACATTCCTAAAATAATATACAGAAATTTTATAAATATCAATGATTCGAAATCATATCAGTAACAAGTGGTAAAATTAAGAATTTTGTACCACCGACTTCAATATAAATATAATTTATTGTTGATTTTTCTAAAATCGCTCCACCGATTTGGAACCACCTGGAAAGTATAGGTACCCTTTGAAACAAAAAAAAACCCAAATCGGTTCATGCGTCTTCGGGTAATCGGTGAACATACATAAAAAAACAAAGATTCCGACGAATTGTAAACCCCCTCCATTTTGAAGTCGGTTGAAAATAATACGAAAACAAATAGAAATATTTTACCCGCGTAAATGAACATATAGGCTGATTTGAAACGCTCTGGGAAATCTAGTCTGTGAACATGTTCAGTACTGTCGCCCATTACATCAGATTTGATAAACCAACAGTCTTTGCTGTTAGAGAACTCCGATTTCCATTAAGGATGATGATGGAGATTAAAAAAAATAAATTTGAATAGAAAAGATGGCCGGGTCCTACCATAGTTTAGATACCATAATTAGTAAAATAAAATCCAAAGCCAAGCATACCTACCACTACAAGTCATCAAGGCACTGTAAGCTTGTTTTTTTTTTATAGGATAAGGGTGACAAACGAGCACACAGTCCACCTGATGGTAAGTGGTTGCTGCGGTCCATAGACATCTACATCTATCCTCTATTACAAATCAAAATGCAGATGCGTTGTCACCCGTGAGGACTAAGATGGAATGCCTCATTTCTAGTAAAAAGGGCCTCCGGCCACCTGCACTCACCAAGCGAAACGCAGAGGTAAACCTCTACTTCACGCTGGTATTCTGTGAGGTCGTGGTACCACCCCGGTTCGAGCCGGCCCATCCGTGCGACAGCAAAAGCTGCCGCGTGGCTCTACCACTGTGAAAAATGCATGCATAGAATGGACCATAAATTAATAATTAAAAGTTGAAGGTAGTCCGAGTTGGCAGTCAACCTACGACTATGACATTAGGCGTCAGGACGCCAAACACCTCGGTTTTGATGACAATGGGTGTAAAAAAACATCCGTAACATAGAACATCCCTATGGAATTAAAAATAAGAAAAGGCGAATGCGACAAAATCTGTAAAATTAATTTTATTCAATGTGAAGTACCCGCGTAAATAAAAGAAATTATGATTTCTTAAATGAAGAAAAACAAAGGAAGAAGGAAGACAGTGTCCACATTCATCCACAACTTTTTCTGCCTTCAGAAAATTGAAATTTTGACAGACTTCATAGCGTGGGAAGTTCATTTGTTAGAAAAGTGTAAAGATTAACTTTTATTTCTGAAACATGATTACATACATACATAAACGCTCACGCTTGTCACCCAGAGGGGTAGGCAGAGACTAGAGACTTCCATTTGGTACGATCATGCCACGCTTCTCTCGCCTCCTTTACATCCACATATCTACGCATACATGCTCGTCGGTTAAGGGGATCCTAATCTAGCCCATTTTCAATATATCACCAGTTTGGTCAATAAACCTTCGTATAGGGCGTCCTTTCCTGCCTCTGTCGTTCACATCTGCAATATAGATTTGCTTTGACACTCTTTCTTCATTCATTCACATGACCAAACCACATTCTTAATCCTGATCACAACATCATCTTGCAAACCACACTTTTCTCTTATCACACTATTTCTCACCCTCTCATTCAGATTCAGCTCTAGCATACTCCTTAATGACCGCATTTTTACATCATTTATTCTAGTGTCATGCTTCTTCTGACACAACCAAATTTTACTACCATAAATAAAAGTAGGGACTAACACAGCATTGTGAATTGCCATACGTGTCTTTTTGGATACATTCTGACTTTCCACAATAGAGTGTAGAGACCCATTTACTCTATTTCCTGCGTTCACTCGTCGTTATATATCTACCATCGCTACTAAATACACATGCCAAATACACAAACTTATCCACTTGCTCAATCAACTCATTTTCTTTTATTGTTCTTCTATTCTTCTTTCACATATCGTTTTACTTTCTTCTCTTTAAAAATCATCACTTTCGTCTTATTTGCGTTATAAGTGGTTTGAATGAATTATGTATGAATGATTTAGACTTGAAGACTGTATGGAATAATGTTAAGAAAGTTTTGGTGGATACAGCCACCGAAGTATGTGGTGTAAGTAAGAGAAAGAATGAAAGAAAAAGTAATACTTGTGGTGGGATGATGAGGTACGGGTGGAAGTTGAAGCAAAGAAGAGAGCATGAATAGATTTACTAGCAACTAAAGCTGGTAATTCTGGCGGTATGAATGATGAAATTGAAAGAAAAAAGGCAGACTTTAGACGTATAAATAAGAGAGTAAAAGAAGTTGTTGAAAGTAAAAAGCAAGAAAGGATAGATAAGAATGATAGAAGGATATCTGATAACTTCCAGGCAAATATTAAAATGTTCTGGAAGCTCGTAAGAACTGCCAGGGGAAATTCAAGCCTAGAATGAATGCTATACGAGACGAGAATGGCTGCATGCTGAATGATGAAGTTCCGAATTTAAAGAGATGGAAGGAATACTTTGAAAGCGTGTTTAAGAGTGAAGAGTCGTACTGAATTAAGTGAAATAGAAATTCGGAGAGAAATGGAGAGAGGTAAGGAGATAAGTGTGGATGAAATAATGAAAGCAATGAAAAGCATGAACGCAGGTAAGGCAACCGGATATGATAGAATATCACTCGAAATGCTAAGGGCTAGAGAGGGTGTGGTTGCAGGCCTGCTGTACACCTTGTTTAATTTATGTTGAGAACTGAAGCGGGTACCGGAAGACTGGTGCAAAGCCATTATAGTCCCAATATATAAGGGAAAGGGCTCGCAGCAGGACTGCAAAAACTACCGTGGTATCAGCTTGCTTAGCATTGTGGGTAAACTGTATGCTAAGGTGTTAATTGAAAGAGTTATGGAAGAAACTGATGAAAAAATTTGGGATGTGCTGGATTCAGAAAGGGGATGGGGTGTACGGATCAAGTCTTTTCCATGCGCATGATTGCGGAGAAATTTTTAGCCAAAAACCAGAAAGTTTTTTTTCGTTCATGGACTTGGAAAAGGCTTATGACAGAGTGGACAGGAACGTGTTATGGCAAACACTGACCTCATTTGGGTTGAGCGCTAGCTTGATACAGGCATTAATGTCTCCTTATTGGGATTCTAGTGCTTGTGTCAGGATCAACGGGATCTACTCGGACTGGTTTGGCATTCATAAAGGTGTCAGACAGGGCTGTGTAGCTCCCCCTTGGCTGTTTTACCTATTTATGGATAGTTGTTTGCAAACTTTAAAAGTTGAAGAATGTGGGTTGAGAATGGGTGAGTTAACCGTCAAATGCCTTTTGTACGCCGATGATCAAGTCATATTTGCATCGTCGGCGGCCGAGTTGCAAATGATGGTAACTTTAATGAACTGGTCATTGAAAGAAAGGGGTATGTATGAAAGTGAACGCAAGTAAGACGAAAGTGATGGTTTTTGAAAGAAAAGAAATTAAAACGTTATATGAAATAAGAATAGAAAGGGAGTTGATTGAGCAAGTGGATGAGTTTGTATATTTTGGATGTTTATTTAGCAGGATGGTAGATATGATAAGGATATAGAACGACGAGTGAACGCAGGAAATAGAGTGAATGGGGCTCTACACGCCATTATGAAGAGTCAGAATGTGTCAAAGAAGGCACGTATGGCAATTCTTAATGCTGTGTTAGTCCCTACTTTAATGTATGGTAGTGAAAGTTGGGTCTGGCAGAAGAAGCATGAAAGTAGAATAAATGCTGTAGAAATGCGGTCATTAAGGGGTATGCTATGGCTGAATCTGAATGACAGGCTGAGAAATAGTGTGATAAAAGAAAAGTGTGGTGTGCAAGATGACGTTGTGACCAGGGTTAAAAAAGGAATGCTTCGTTGGTTTGGTCACGTAGAAAGAATAAACGAGGAAAGAGTGACAAAGCAAATTTATGTTTCAGAAGTGAACGGCAGAGTCGGGAAGGGACGCCCTAGACGAAGGTTTATCGACCAAATCGGCGATACATTAAAAATGGGCCAGATTAGGAGTATCCTTAACCGACGAGCGTGTACGCGTAGATATATGGATGTAAAGGACGCGAGAGAGGTGTGTCAAGATCGCGCCAAATGGAAGTCCGTAGTCTCCGCCTACTCCTCTGGGTAACAGGCGTGAGTGTTTGTGTGTTTTATTTGCGTTTACTTTTATTCCCTTTTGTTTTAAAAACTGTTCATTAATGTAACCATCATTTGCAGCTCGGCCGCCGAGGACAGGAATATGACTTGATCATAGGCGTACAGAAGACCTTTGATGGTTAGTTCACCCATTCTTATCCCACATTCTTGTGCGATAAGAAGAAGTTTCAATGTGGGACATTAGTTATATTTTTTATTTTATAGAAGAGGGGCAAACGAGCATGCGGCTCACCTGATGGTAAGTAACTACCGCCTCCCTTGAACAACTGCAACACCAGGGAAACCAGGGGAATTGCAGATGCGTTGCCGGCCTTTTGAAAAGGAGTAGGCTCTTTTCTTGAAGGTCCCTAAGTCGCATTGGTCCGGAAAATCGTTGACGGTAATTGATTCCACAAGGAAGTTGTGCGAGAAAGAAAACATCTTCTAAATCGCACAGTGGTGGACTGCCAATCATCCAGATGGTGTGGATGGTATCGGGAGTCTGCCGCGATGTGCGTTCGTGAAATTTGGCGGCTGGGATTAATCCGAACAATTCCTCAGAGCACTCCCCGTGGTAGATGCGAAAGAAAATGCAAAGGGATGCAACATCTCTTCGCAGTGCCAATGAATCGAGCCGATCGGAAAAGACTCGGTCGTCGACGATTCGAGCCGCTCTGCGCTAGATGCGGTCAAGTGGAAGGAGCTGGCACTGGGGAGCCCCTGCTCAGAAATGGGAACAGCATTCCATGTGAGGCCGAACCTGCGCCTTGTAAAGTTGCAAGCGATGTGCCGGCATGAAATACTGTCTCGCTTTGCTGAGCACGCCAAGCTTTTTAGAGGCCAATTTGGCCTTCTCTTCCAAGTGACCACGAAACTGCACGTCACTCGATATGTCGATGCCGAGGATTCCGATACTGGCTGAGGCAACAAGGGGATTGCTTTGAAACTGAGGAGATACGACAAAGAGGTTCTTTTTAGCGGTAAAAGCGCAAACTTGTATCTTCTGAGGATTGAACTGGACTAGATTTAGTCGCCTTCAATCCGAGACTTTGTTTGGCAAAGACTCGACTTCAGACACAAGTTTGTTCCGGTACTCGGCGACGTTTTCCCGAGAAATATTAGCACGTCGCCTTTTTTAGGGATCGGGTGGACAAAAGCTGTCTTCCATAATTTCGGGACTATGCCTAGGGAGTAGGAGTACCGGAACAGACGCGTTAGAACCGGTGCCAACTCCGGAGCACACGTCCTCAGCTCAAATGGGGGGATTCCGTCAGGCCCACTCGACTTGTGGATGTCCAGGGAGAGGAGTGCTTTGCGAACCGAGTGCTGTGAGAACTGCACATCCGGCATGAAGTACTCACACCGCGGAATGGTCGGCGGTGTGTTCCCCCGTCATCAAGAGTCGAGTTGGACCCAAACAGGGAGACTAAAAGTTCGGCTTTCTCTTTTGCGGCGTGGGCCAGTGAGTCGTCCTCCCTGTGCAGAGTTTATTATTATTTTATATTAATTAATTGGTCAATACTTCCAATGAATAATTAGAGATTTGTGTTGACATTGAACAGGATGTTAAATATATTATTATCTATCAGTGATATAAGTAATATTAAATAATAAAATAATTTAATAATTAATTCAAAGGTTTTGACTTATATTATTGCAATTCTGACGTGAAGAAATTTTAGGCAAATATGAAAGATAGCATTAAGATTTGTTACATTTCAACGATGGTATTATCTACATTATATATACTATAGGTACACATATATATTAACATTATTACATATATTTTGCAAACATTAATTGTTTTTTGTTTCAGTTTAGGATATTGTCAATAAATGTAACATTACAACGTTAAATATACTGCGAAACGAACTGAGCCTTCAATGTAACGCGTAGTTTGTTTTGCGACTGCGTTTTCATCTAGTTCCCGGGCTGCGCATCCGGAAGATCCGCACGCGTCCATGACGAAGGACGTAGCTTCAGTCTTCAACTTCAGCTCCCCGCGTCACCAAGGATTCCGGGTGTTAACAAAATAATACAATTTTAAAAAATACTATTAGTTTGCCATGGGGTTCGAGAAAAGGACTGTGAAAATTATAGTGATCGTGGTAGTGCTTTTATTGGTGATTGGTAAGTTTTTTTTTTACTTACTTAGCCTTTTTTTTTACGTGAAGTATATAAACGAGCTAACAGTATATATGCCAATGACTAAATAAATTCGACCCAATGTGTTTTTTTTTTAAATTTAAACACAATTTATTTTATTTCTTAAATTAAAGTTAGTATAAATATGAATAACTCTGTGGAATAACTTTAATTTGAAATCAACTGTCATCGGATCTGTTCAATTTTATATGAGAGCACTGTGAAAGTATACTTCATCTAAAAATAAAAACGGCTAAGTAAACTATTTAACCGTATCAGAAACAGAAACTTTTTTATTCAATAAGATTATAAATAATACTTAATGAAAGTCACTCTTTTGTTTAATTACCACTGATTCGAAAAAACCTCTGTCCTGGGAAGGACCAGCAAGAATACCAGCGGGACTTTTTTATCGTATTATTTATTCCGGGCAATTAAAAATAAAGCCGACCTAATAACATTTAAAAATAGAACATACTCTAAAAAAATATCGAAACTTAAATGAAATCATTCGAATGAATTAAATAAAATCTCTTTATCTACCCAGAGAAGAAATGATGAAATAAACTCAGCAGGTATCCCCTTTATGCCTGTGGTACAATATTCGTTATCAAAAATGAAAATGAGTAGGTAACCAAGTATGTTCTATGATAGAATTACACAATATATGTATATATTACGTTTATATATTAAACGTATATCATAGTATGTATGTATGTAATTACACTTGCCACAAAATCTCATCACTGCACGGGTTGACTGGCAGAGAATACCGTTAATTAATTTTTAATTATTTTTAAATTTAACTTTAAATTCAGTTAGTTATAATTAGTTAATGTTGTTACTAACATATTTTAGTTTATAAACTACTTATTAACCCATATGGATCATGGTCTGAAATAAATGAATATTAAGGTGTTAACAATAAAGATTAAATAAATAAATAAATATTAGAGTTTATCAGTGTATTGCAAGAGTGTGCAACCCAACCCCATAAGCTGCACCTGTATGACGCATGTGGCTGTGACAGCCATCGCCCTTCTTGACCATATACCTATTATATCACTTCATATAGTAACACCTTTAATGCATATTATAGATATTTCTAAATGAAGCTCAGACTCATAAGAGTCATGAACAGTCACTTTGTCTTTTCTTATTTTTATTTAATAAGTTAAAAGTATATCAGTATATTTTCAACACTTAGTAACTTTACACGTACAGTACCCATGTTTCCTTAAAACGAATATAGTAATAACCGAAAAGAGTGGTTAAGTTGTAAGACACGTGATTTCATAAATTAACCCTTTCGCTGTCCCGTGCACTACATATAGGTCATTGATATTGTCTTACTATTGTGTTTTAAAACCGGACAGTGAACGTGTTAACATCTAAATACTTAGCCTTCAATAAATAATTTCAATTTTCCATTTTAAAATAAAGGGTTAGTCACAAAATAAGCCTTACGTTTACGCAGTAGAGCCACGCTGCAGCTATATTATGGTCCTAGCACGAATAGGTCGGCTCGACCGGGGTAGCACTACGCTCTCACAGAATATCAGCGTCAAATATCTTAATGCTGCTGTGTTTAATGTGGTGAATGTAGAGAACCGGAGACCCTTTACACTGTAAACGAGGCATCCCATCTTAGGCCTCAGGGGTGACAACGCATCTGCATTTTGATTCTTAATCGAAGACAGATGTAAATGTTTGTGGGTTACAGCATACACTTATCATCATCGGTCCTATGTGCTCGTTTGTCACCATTATTCTATAAAAATTGTGTTCTTTGCAGCCTGCGTTAACGATATTTCAATAAACATTTCTTGAAATTAACAATTATGGGGATTTAATTCATCACACTAATTCTTTCCCCTATTTAAAAAATCTAAGTACGACAAAAAATTCAAATATTTATGGCAAGAAAGCTAAACTTCTGAAAAACTTTTTAACTTGCCTGCATACTAAACCTTGTACTAAACGGGTATTTAGGTTAATTAAGTACAGATAATAATAGAAAGAAGCTTTCACCGCTCATGAACCGGCAGCCGGCAGACTGCATTTTAAAATAATTTTAATTGTATCGTAAAAGCATTGTAAAACATTTTTACAATGCTACATACATAATTAATTTCGTAATAACTTGAGTAATATTTTTTTTATAATAAAAGAAAATAAATATTTTCTAGGAGGTTGAACTCCTTTTCTACCGACTTAAAAAATGAGACTGTACTGTGTTTCTTTTTTCTTTTTTATGTGTGTTAACTCATAACTTTTTTCCGGGTGAACCGATTTCGATAATTCTTTTTTTAATTGAAAGCTGGTGCTTCTCACGTGGTCCCATATAAAATTTATCAAGGTCTGACGAATAGCTTTTGAGTTATTCTTAATCATGTATACTGAAGTCGGTTGTACAAAATGTTTAATTTTTAATTATCTGCCTAGGTCTCTAGGTTTAGGTAAGTGCTACACTTAATTATTCCTGCCGCCAATCAGCAGTACTTGCAATGCTGTGCTCCGCTCTCAATATTATGTATAGCCAATTTAAGTATAGGATATGAAGTATTCAATCTTAGTCCTCAGACGTGACAGCGTATATATAGCCCTCTTTATCTGAAGGTGGTTGCAGGTGTCCATGGGCTGCAGAAGCCACTTACCATCAGGTAAGCTGCAAGTTCGTTTGATTTTTAACAGTAGTAGAGCCACGCGGCAGCTTTTGCTGTCGCACGGATGGACCGGCTCGAACCGGGGTGGTACCACGACCTCACAGAATACCAGCGTGAAATAGAGGTTTACCTCTGCGTTTCGCTTGGTGAGTGCAGGTGGCCGGAGGCCCTTTTTACTGGAAATGAGGCATTCCATCTTAGTCCTCACGGGTGACAAAGCATCTGCATTTTGATTTGTAATAGAGGATAGATGTAGATGTCTATGGGCCGCAGCAACCACTTACCATCAGGTGGACTGTGTGCTCGTTTGTCACCCTTATCCTATAAAAAAAAAGGTTGAACTCCTTTTCTACTTCAAAAATGAGACGGTAGGTACTCAATTCGACTGTTTGTTTTTCTTTTTTTTATGTGTGTTACCTCATATCTTTTTTCTGGGTGAACCGATTTATTTTTTTATTTGAAAGCTGGTGCTTTTCATGTGGTCCCATAAAAATTTGATCAAAGTCCGACCAATAGTTTTTTAGTTATTCTTTTTTAATGTATATTGAAGTCGGTTGTACAAAGTTTTTAGTTTTTAATAATCTAGGCAGATTCATCAGAGGTCTAACTCTTTGGGCTATGTCGGTCACTCTGGTTCTACTACGGATATCCTCGTTTTTAAGTCTATCACACAGAGAAACGTCGAGCATAGCCCTCTCCATAGCTTGCTGAGCGACTTTGAGCTTCCTCATACGGCCAGCAGTGCAGGACCACGTCTCAGATCCATAGGTCATCACTGGTAACATGCACTAGTTGTACAGTCTACATTTAATTATACCAGTAACTAAAGTTATTACTCCGATAGCTCCTGTTAAAGGTCATGGTCTATAATCTACTAAACGATATGGATGATTATGGTTTATTATTACTATTTACTTCTCTAGAATTCAGAGTTCTAAGAAAGTCGAGCAAAAAAGCGACACGTCCGTTCCATCCTTTTCTCGAAGCAGTTCAGGCCATTTTAGAAACCCTATAATTTCATTGTGGATAAAACTAGAAGCCTGAATTTACCAGTAACCAAGTAGGCATTGTATAAACTCGGTATATTTCAAATTTCATTAAATTTGAACTGGTAGTTTAAGAATTATAACTAATCAAAGTTTCTTAATTCTGTCACTCACTGACTGACCGATCATCAAAACTCTAAGGCACTTCTAGCAGATATAGAAGCTTCAAATTTGGAATACAATTATTGTTAAGTATATAAATCAAGGAAAAATTAAAATATTTTGTAATTTCGGTCCAGTTTTCGAGATAAACTAACTGCATAAATAACTTTGTAATCCCATATATAATAAATAAATATATAGAATTACAAAGTTACATTTGCGGTGCATGAATCAGTGTACCTATATATGTATAATATAATGGAATAATAGATGTAGATAGGTACGTAGATATAACTATCTACAAAAAGAAATGAGATGCCATCAAAAACATAACTTGTAAAAGAACTAAGTCTCGCAACTCAGTTCTTCTAACGTAAAAAGTTGTGAGATCCATGTAATACCAAGTCGGTTAATTTATTCAGTCCCTACTTAAGGGTCCTTCTGTCTTAAGTTATTACGTAATTAGTTAACTTAATAACATCTTAAAGTGACCATATCAATATTAAAAATCTTTTATGTTCTAAATAAATAAATTGACTTTGCAATCGCACTAAACATTCTAATTTAATATAAAATGTTTTACTTGAGAGATACATTATGTTTTCATGCGATGGCCAAGTCAGTCTATTTATTTAAAACATAAAAGATTTTTAATATTGATATGGTCACTATAAGATGTTGTTAGGTTAACTAATTACATAATAATTTAAGACAGAAAGACCCTTATGTAGGGACTGAATAAATTAACCGACTTGGTATTACATGGATCTCACAATTTTTTACGTTAGAAGAACTGAGTTGCGAGACTTGGTTTTTTTTTAAAGGCGGCTATTTACGTTGGCCAACATAGTGGCGAATGTGTTGGCCAATACCGATGGCCATCGTGTAGAGCGGGTGTTTGTGCTTACGTTGGTATGTATTGGAATGATGGCCCACAAGTTGGCGCGAGATCCGTGTGGTGCCGGTTTTTTACAAAAGTTTAAAGGGTTCTGGCAGAATATTGGCCGCCGTGTCCACACGTTGTGCGCACGCTTAGTTTGCTACACAGAGTACATTATATATAGGGGGGTTTGCTACGAGCTCCCAGAGTGATCGCACGGACCTGATTTTAATTTTATATTCATGCATCGTAACTAGTGTCTACAAAATGGCAGTAATAATGACCAGTGAAGAAAGTTTTCGCTTTATAGAGATCTACCAAGCCGAAAATTATTTGTGGAACACGAGAAATACAATTATTTTTTTCCATTTCTTTTTGATCAGCCTTTTCTTATACACATTCAAGCTGTTAGCGCTTCAATATCCATGTTCTACCGACTTCAAAAAGAAGCCGTTGCTCAATTCGACTGCATGTTTTTTTTGTGTGTGTGTTACCTCATAACTTTTTACCGGGTGAACCGATTTCGATGATTCTTCTTTTATTTGATAGCTGATGCTTCTCATGTGGTCCCATATAAATTTGATCAAGGTTTAACCAATAGCTTTTGAGTTATTCTTAATAATTTATAATGAAGTCGGTTGTACAAAATTTTTAATTTTAAATTATAATAAATTCGTCCGCACATTGGCCTGAAGTGAAGCAAACTGAACGACCTTTAAACGACGCCATCACAAACTGTGTGCTAATATCTTTGGCAACACATTCGCCACTATGTTGGCCAACGTGAAGAGCCGCCTCAATAGGCTGCCACTATATATGGCGCATTGCCACTTCAGCTTACTAATACGTTGGGCTATGTTACTTATGTGCTGGTTACGGCGGCTCTTCACGTTGGCTAACATAGTGGCGAGTGTGTTGGCCAATACCAATGGCCATCGTGTAGAGCGGGTGTTTCTTAAGGATATTAGTGTTCTGTGGGGTGTTTGTGCTTACGATGGTATGTATTGGAATGATGGCCCAGAAGTTGGCGAGAGATCCGTGTGGTGCCGGTTTTTTACAAAAGATCAAAGGGTTGTGGCAGAGGATTAGCCGCCACGTCCACACGTTAGGCGCACGCTTAATTTGCTACGAGCTCCCAGAGTGATCGCACGGACCTGATTTAAACTTTATATTCACAAGGCATTCCATCTTAGTCCTCACGGGTGACAACGCATCTGCATTTTGATTTGTAATAGAGGATAGATGTAGATATCTATGAGCCACAGCAACCACTTACCATCAGGTGGACTGTGTGCTCGTTTGTCACCCTATCCTATAAAAAAATCATGTAAATCCGTTAGTCCTGCCCCTTATTTCTCTACGGTCGTGTCGGATTGCAATACCATCGGATTATTACAGTGAGGGGAATAGACTGTAATCCTATCCTGCTCAAATGACAAGTCTCCGTTGAAACTGGTCGTCACGACTGTAAATTGGTCTGGAGGACGTTTATAACTAGCTTTTACTCGCGACTTCGTGTGCGTAAAACTTAAGCGAAAAAAAACCTGTAGATCTATAGTGTTTGCTATAGTGTACTTTCTCTTTCTGCAAGTAGTTTAATTATCGTAAAACTACTTATATTTTTTTTTATTATTTCGAAAACTATATACGCTTTGTGAGAAAATGTTTGAAATAAAAAAGATCTATTAATCTTTATCACATATTATTTAGTTTTATTTCAAAATGGTATGGAAGTATAAAAAACGTTTGTAATCGATTTAGCATCAATACTTTTTACGTGGTAGAGCCATGCTGCAGCTATATTAGTAGTATAATTGTAGCACGAATGGGTCGGCTCGACCGGAAAAGAACCACGCTCTCACAGAATACCAGCGTAAAATAACAGCTTAATGCTGCTGTGTTTCGTATGGTGAGTGTAGAGAACCGGAGAACCTTTTTACTGGAAACGAGGCATTCTATCTTAATCCTCACGGCTAACAACGCATTTGCATTATTTTAATTCGCAAACGAGGATAGATGTAGATGTCTATGGGCCACAGCAACCACTTATTGTCAGGTGGACTGTGTGTCCGTTGGTTTGTTTTATTCTATAAAATAGAGAGGGCCTTTTTGTGTTAAATTGCAAATTAAAAAACATTTTTTTGAAATATTTTTTTATATTAAATGTCCACATTAAGAGATAATCATCAGGAACCAATAATTTTATCAGTTTTCCGATTTCACAAAAAACCTCTGTTTTCTAAAAAAATATAGTGATCTACCTCTCTCTGTTCGTGATGTATTGTTACGCGCCACTATTAATGTCTTGTACATGGCAACACTAGTTACACTAGCGCCCTCTAGTGTCGAGTAAAATAAAGTGTTGCGCGCCTTGTATATGGCAACACTAGTTACACTAGCGCCCTCTAGTGTCGAGTAGCAGAACTAGGAGAGTTGAGATCCTTCCAGAAATGTCGGGACCGAATTGTACTCGAACATTCTAGATATCGCTACAGTAGAAGGTTCTGGAAACTATCTGAGGCCCTATATAAGGCCGGTATAGACCACGACCGGGGCAGTATTGAATTGGCGATACAAGAGAATACTTCGAAGCGAAATATCGGCGAACTGTGTTTTATTATTAGTGTGATTTTAAGTTGTAATTAGTGTTGTGTAATTAAATAGTCAATTTTGGTAATTCAATCGGCAGTTTGTAATTGTCTCGAACCCCAAGCTTGTAACAGTATCATCTGACGGAACTACTAGAGTGACAAAACTTCAAATTGCTAAAAAGCAAGTTATTTATTTGCTACCCTTAGGTGGAGCTTTTTCTCCAAATTTATATGACTTTAAAATCATTTTTTAATGAAATAGGTTATATATATAACCTTGAAGTATATAAACAATTTCATAAAAATAGAATCATTAAAACCTGTTTTCAATCTGCAAAGGTATTCAATGAAATTCCTCAAACAATATGAAAGTCTTTCTTTTCTTTTCCACCTTTGGGGAGGAATTTTTCTTCAAAATGTAATGAGATCACCCTTGAGATAAAGCCTATTTAATAAAAAAAGAATAATTAAAATCAGTTCACAATCTGCGAAGATATCGCCTAACATATATACAAGAAATATGTAATACACTTGAATTGCAAAGCTCCTCCTTTTTGAAGTCGGTTCAAAATGGTAATTCATGTCTTAACAACATGGAAATAACCTTAGCTTAGAATAATCAAGTTATTTTGATATTATAGGACATACACTTCAATTTTATTTATATTTAGATGTGTATAGATCAGGCGATCGATATTAGTCTTCAAAGAGATAAAGCAGCTGCTTATTGGCTTGGTATCAGCTGCAGGTGTCCCTGGACTATATGGCCAACAAACCATCATGTCGACAGCGTTCCCCTATATATGAGTCAAAAATAACTCCGTTGTGTACCCAATCATTTATTTTGTTACCTCCACACTAGTGCCCGTATTAATAAACGTTACTCAGCTCAAGTAAGCGCACTTGAGTACAATCTTGAGGTTATGGATCTTATTAATAAACATATCTTAAGATGCGGTTTAGGTTTACGATGTCAGCTGAGTACCACACTGATTAATAAACGAAACTCGACTCTCAAGTGTGTGTACTTGAGTGCAAGTCACAGAATAGTATTCCTAAGTGCAGCGTTTTGAGATACTGTTTTTATGTGTTTATTAATTAGCAACTATCTTGGAGATGCTGATATCGTAATGAGGGCGTATCAAATGATTACGCACTTGAGTTTGTCGTTGAGTAAGTAACGTTTAGTAATACTGGCCATAGATTTTCTCTTTATGGTGGGGGCCTAACATAAAAGGGCGGAATAGACTGTCTGCGGAGCAGGTGCACGTGACGTGTGTACTCCCGACGAGTAAGTTGTCAGCCCGGTGAGCGGTCAACGCTGCAAATTATAGCACTGAGCTGCTCTATATATATCGGAGCAGTTCGGGAATTTCGATAGCGCGTTTTAGGATTTGGTTAGGTACGCTAGTGGCACGACGACAGCGCCACCCAATTCCTCTACTAGAAATACGCGTATCCCATTGTATAATGAATTTTCCTTCTCATGCTTGGCAGAAGGAATGGTGATTGCAGTACCAGATACATCGCACCTCATACACAGTCTAACTTACATCTGGCATATACAAGATCGCATACCGTTATCGTCACAGCCTATTAAAGAACATAGACCTCTCCATACATTGCCTCATAGGGGGATGTTTGCCATATTGACTGCATGGCAAGCGGGTTGGCAACCACATTTTTTATTTTTAGTCGTTATTAGGAAGACGCTGCTGCCCACCTCGTGATTTGTTCCTCTTACGACTCCCACGGGATGATATGGGGTAGTGGATATTCTTACACCGCCACTACGCGGTATCAACGTACAAGATGGCGTACCATGAGCTATCGTAGGCTAGGCGTTGTTGGCAATTTCCATAGTTTATATTCCACAAGTACCACACAAACGCTACCAAAAGACAATTGTAACAAGCGACTGTATCGAAGATATTATGTCTTCTGGAACAATAATGCACACGGTATGCTACACTCATAATAGAAACGAGTGGTAATCCTCACAGTTACTGAATTCATAGGTCTTCCCTGGATCGATTGTGCTTTGCCTGGATATTAATAGGGTAATGCACTTATTTACCTCCGTGACACTACTATACAACATGTAGGATTTATAAAGTAATCGCACGACGACAAAAAAATGAAATTTTGTTGTTTATTGCTGCAAGCACAGCTTTTTCTAAAATGTTAGATGTGGTTACTATACTTCGTTTGACTTTATTTTTAAATTGCAATAACAATTATAAGAAAACAAATATAAACCGATTTTTGTGTACTTTCGTATTTTACTGTATTGTGTATTTTCGTATGGTGAGTGTAGGGAACCGGAGACCCTTTTTACTGGAAACGAGACATTCCATCTTAGTCCTCACGGGTGACAACGCATCTGCATTTTGATTCTTAATCGAAGATAGATGTAGATATCTATGGGCCACAGCAACCACTTACCATCAGGTGGACTGTGTGCTCGTTTGTCACCCTTATCCTATACGAAAAAAAAAATTTTGCATGAAATATGCCACTTCAGGGGTGGTTAAATTCGGTGAAAAACACTCCGCCGAGAAAAAACAATGAATTCAACGTTTAATGGAAATTAACAGAAACAGAAACTTTATTCAATATAGATTATAAATAATCCTTATTAAAAGTCACACTTATGTTTAATTGACCACTGGTTCGGAAAAATTCTCTGTCCTAACGAAAAAAAAAACAGTTTATAATCATTTAAGTTACGCAATATATACAATAAGAACACTAAAATAGTTTTAAAGATAATAACTTCCGAAATCGGGGCATTAATTTTACCATGGATTTTGTCGAAGCACAGAAACTGATATGACAGGAAGTCGATGAATGTAGCTGACCGTATATTGATGAGAAGAGATGAGACGCCTATTTTCAGCTGTGGACTCTGAAGTGATGGTAATGATGTTGATGATTATAACGCGAATTCGGGTCGAAAGACTATTCTTATGGACAAAGGTTGCGTCTCGCTTGTATTATTTTAACTCCCATATATTTTAATTCGACATTGATCGTTACTTTATAGTTGTAGAGATCTGTTTTCAGTACACTGTTGTTTATAAAATGATTTAAGTAACTACTTTTTTGAAGTGAAAACTTCTTTAGCGGCGTTGTGCACTTTTTTGTAATGAGTAAAAAATGTTAAACTCGCGTCAGGACACGTGACCTGAACGAAAATTCGTAAGACGGACGGAGAGTAGACAGCCGGCGCTTGCGCGAACGTTCGTGTGTGTGATTTTTCTGAGATAAACTTTTTAATATATTATAAATTGTCGTGTTTGTGTACGATAGCGCAATAAATAAATATTGTATTCTACCACATAAATGATAGTACTTTTATACTGATAATTAAAGCAATTCGTGCAAAATTATTCCCTAACCATTCCAAAATATCAAAAATGTACAACGTTAATATTCAAGTTTTCACTTCTGCCGGCACTCCCGGAGTGCAACCCGTCGTTTTTTGCTATTTTAAGTACCTATGGTACTATCCTCATCTTTGTATATTAAAACATACTATTTCCTCAGGTGCATTGATTGGCTTACTGGTCGGTCTACTGCTGCCATATCGATATGTTGGTAAGTTACTTTCTGACCGTTACGTTTCTTCTTATAGTATGTGCCATATCGATTGAGAAAAACGGACAATGACCTCAGATATGAGCCGAGTGTCAAAAGGCGTAACTTACAAAATCTCAATTTAGATGTGATAACAATATTTAAATATTGATATTATTCCCACTTCTAGGTCAGCACATATGTTTTGTTTTTTTGTTTCTTAAATAATATTGTCTGTGGTTCCTATAAACATAGTAAAATCTTACGGTACATCGCGAAAAATGTGTTATATTTTATATTTCAATTTATGGTAAGTAACGCAGCAATTCATTTAATAACAGTTTCATATTAAAAAAAATATTTGAAGCAATATAATCACCATATTGAGCTTTTGCAAATTCATCCCTTTAAAATAAACAAAACGCGCGTTACGTCAGTTCGTTCTAAAAGAAACGTGACAATGGCAGCCAGAGATGCGTCACCTTTTTTGGGCCGGTCCGCCATTTTGTTTTCATTCGTGTTCGGATAGCGCTTGCGTGTGTACGTCTCGGGTAATTCATAGCATTCATTGCATTGTTTTAGTTGAGTTTTTACTGTTAAATTTGTTATATCGTTAAGTTTTTGTTTTTTGAATCTGTTATATTAGTTTTACTGTGACGGTCGTTACTAAATCGACATGAGTTCAGGAGAATTTGGTGAAGGACCCGGTCCTTCAACATCAAGTGGAAAGAGACGTCGCCGACCCATAATAAACGTAGCAGGTACGTACAAATAGGTACAAATGCGACGACGTAGCCTTTCTATTTCTTAAAGCGCTCTTTTTATGTGACCATGTGGTATTTATTTTCTAAAACAATATGTATTTATGTGATGTAGTACTATGGTAGTATATTTTTGTCATTTATTTACAGGCCCATCTTCTGGAGCACCTTTAACGTCACCAGTAAAAAAGAGAAAACCTACCACTTTGTCGGTCGGGGAACAAGAGATTATCATTAATGTATACAAATATGTCAAAAACACCTGGCCCGAAGACGTGTATCCTTCAAACGTTAATATGGTAGAAAAGGTTTCGGAGATCTCAGGAGTCAGCAAGAGCACTATATATCGCGTATTAAGCGTGTATAGAGATTCCCATAAAATACCAGAAAAGGGAATAATTAATAAAAGAAAAAAGTCTGTAATTGACAAGTTGGACGATTTTGATAAATCGGCTATAAGAGCGAAAGTGCATCAGTTCTTTCTTGCAGGAGAATTACCGACTTTAGACAAAATTTTGCTCAGTATAAATCAAGATGACCAGTTGCCAAACTTGAGCAAAACTTCCCTGCGACGTGTGTTGCGCCATTTAAAATTCAAATATATAAAGAGAAACAGAAAAAGTGGTCTAATAGATCGCCCAGAGATAGTTCTGTGGCGTACCAGATATTTGAGAGAAATACAAATATTAAGAAACGAGGGACGTAACATTTTTTACCTTGACGAAACATGGATTAACGCAGGTCATACTATGGGAAAGGTATGGGAAGACACCACAATTGAATCTTCTCGTCAATCACGGTTAGAAGGCTACCCTACTGGCGCGAAAGCCCCTTCGGGTAAAGGAAAGCGATTAATAGTTGTACACGTTGGCAATGAAAATGGCTTTTTGGAGGGATGTGATTGGGTATTTGAATCATCATCTACTGGTGACTACCATGAGAGTATGGACGCTCTCCATTTCGAGGACTGGTTTAGAAAAGTAATAGAAAAACTGCAAAGCGGCGATGTCATAGTTATGGATAACGCTAGTTACCACTCCAGACGTTTAGAAAAAACCCCAACAATGTCTTGGCGGAAACAAAATATGCAGGAATGGCTAGAATCTAAACAGATCGCATACGTGCCCTCGGACACAAAGACCCACTTAATGGAAAAAATAAAGGCAGTTAAAGATAACTATCGAAGTTACGTCACCGACGAGATGGCAAAAGAAAAAAGCATCACAGTGGTAAGGTTACCTCCTTATCACTGTGAGCTTAACCCCATTGAACTTGTGTGGGCAGATGTGAAAGGGTACGTTGCACGAAAAAATACAACTTTCAAGTTAAAAGATGTTAAAAATTTACTTAAAGATGGTTTAACTCAAATCACGCCAGATAAATGGAAAAACTGTGTTCAGCATGTCCTTAAGGTTGAACAAAAAATGCGTGGCATGGATGATAGAATTGACCAAACTGCAGATCGCTTTATAATTAATGTTACAGATAGTTCATCAAGTGAAGATACGAGTGATGATTGCACCGAATAAAAATAAAGTTCTTATATAATATTAAAAATAAAGTTTTATCTTTTGCATAAGTACGTACTTATTCGGTGTCGTTATCACTCGAATCTTTATATGTGTTATAAATTAATGTTTTTTGTTGTTAAATGAATAAAGTACTTTATAACAATAGATGATTTTTCTTCTACAGCGATCTTTCACATAACTTTTTAATAATAGTTAATAAATATATATTATATCAATCATTATAAAAAAATCATTATAAATAAAGAAAGTACTACATATAAAATGTGCCTATATATTGAAGGTTTGTAACCCCTGGTTAAACGACCGAAAGGTCATTGTCCGTTTTTCTCAATCGATTTGGCACATACTATAGTAGTAATATATATTATTCTTATTTTAAATTTATTTTCGTCCGATGTGTAGCTAAAGTATTATATATTGTAGG
Source organism: Parnassius glacialis (assembly GCA_033319125.1). Lineage (NCBI taxonomy): Eukaryota > Metazoa > Arthropoda > Insecta > Lepidoptera > Papilionidae > Parnassius > Parnassius glacialis. The sequence continues at coordinate 51,848,317 of JAVANC010000017.1, forward strand.
GAATGAGGGTAAAAAAATAAAAGAAAATATGAACAAATGAAGGTAGAATGGTAATCTCCCGTTTATTTTAGCAGTATAAAGTATCATGCAGCCGACTAAGGGAACAGTCTGTAATTCTACGAGTCTCATATCGTTATTATGCCCGTTGAGCTAAAACATTACTTCTACATTGAGATTCTGCCCAAATAAGACAAGTGATGCGGTTCTATTCGTGTAGTAGTTCTTCTAGTGTAAGCAAGGAAGATCGCGTTGCTGAGAGGCTGCCCGGTGTTACATCGAGAGGAGTGGTGTAGCTGTTGATTTGCATACTTTGGTGTTATCATGTAATTATGTCCTTCACGTTACACTAATGTGTGATTGTGTCTGGTACATATTACGGTTGGTCGAACTGTATGTGCTCTATACTGAATGTGTAGTGCTGTACACTGTCTTATTCCTGATAATGATTGATTGCGTAAGCAAGAGAGCAAGTTGAACATCCGCTCTCACACTTTTATTACATAGGCTGCACTAAAAGTATCGGGAATGGAATATTTCCACTGTTCCTGTCATATTAAAATCTTTTGAATTGAAAACTCCTTGGTTTCAAAAATCGAATACCATTTATTTATTTAAAAAAAGATTCTCGGCCTTGTCACAAGGTTTTGTCAAACTTGTTTAGTCGTTGAGAAAATTGAATTGTCTCGAGAAAATTCAAGAGCGATGATTTATTATGACTTTCGAAGTGGTTTAACACAAAAACAGTGTGTTGACCGGATGATTTCTGCATTTGGTGATGAAGCCCCATCTAAAACCACAAATTATCGCTGGTTTTCTGAATTTCAACGTGGACGTGTCAAGCCCAGTGATGATCCCCGTCAAGGTCGTCCAAAAACTACAGTCACCCAAGAAAGCGTCGATGCTGTGCGTAAGCTGATTGAGGAAGATCGACATGTGACACACCGCGAAATTCAGGCAACTTAGACATTGGCATGAGTCAAATATAAATAATTTTGCATGAACAATTAGGTGTAAAAAAGGTTGTTTTCCCGATGGATACCGCATTCGCTCTGTGAAGAGCAAAAAGCGGCTCGCGTTACTTGGTGCGTCAGAACTCTCGAAAGATTCCACGCAGGATCCTCAAATGCTGTATACAACATCTTATTAGGTGACGAATCTTGGATATACGCGTACGAACCCGAAACAAAAAACCAGTCACGAGTTTGGGTGTTCGAAAATGAGTTAAAGTCAACAAAAATTGTTCGTTCACGGAGTGTTGCAAACAAAATGGTGGCCACGTTTGTCTCCAAAAGCGGCCATGCTACGACTATTCCTTTTGAGGGACAAAGAACGGTTAATGCAGAATGGTATGCTAGCATTTGTTTGCCACAGGTCGTTTCTGAACTCCGTAAAGAGAACTGCAACCGCCGTATCATCCTCCATCACAACAATGCGAGTTCTCACACCACACACAGAACAAAAGAGTTTTTAGAGCAAGAAAACAGAATTATTAGACCATCCGCCGTACAGCCCCGACCTAAGCCCTAATGATTTCTATACTTTCCTTAAAATAAAGAATAAATTGCGTGGACAGAGATTTTCATCACCTGAAGAAGCTGTGGACGCCTACAAAACGGCCATTTTGGAGACCCCAACTTCCGAATGGAATGGTTGCTTCAATGATTGGTTCCATCGTATGGAAAAATGTATCGAATTTCGCGGAGAATACTTCGAAAAGCAATAAATACATTTTTAAATAGTAATGTTGTGTCACTTCCTTGATTCCCGAAATTTTCAGTGCCGCCCTCGTATTTTTAACAATTAACCTTCAGAGTAAATTCTAATACGAGTAACATTCTTTTATTTAAATAATTTTGAGAATGATTTCTAACATCAGAAGTGGAATAGTTTCTAAAATCAGAAGTGGGATTTAAAGCCTTTTCCTGTAGCTTTACATTGAAATTTCTACAATATATATATATATATATATATATATATATATATATATATATATATATATATATATATATATATATATATATATATATATATATATAATACTATAGCTACACTTCTTCATTCATTTGGTGATTAGTAATGCAGGTGTTTCCTAATACCAAATGTTATTTATTCTGTGCTATTACTAATACCAGGCTCTAAAAAATTAAAATGGTTATACCTCAAATAGTTTTATATTATATAAGGCAATTAAAACATGTAAGATAGAGCAGAAATAGTAAACAATAAATAAGTAGTAGTCATTACAAACATTATTATTATCAGAGCCATAGGCCGACGGCGGACTTACGCCTGTCTCCGATAGAAGTAAGCTTATCATAATTGGTGATGTATGATAAGATCTCTCCGTTCTCCAAGTTCTATAAGTTCTCTCTCTACCACAGAGCTGGAAGTGTGGCCTCGCTCGGACGAATACAACTACAAGGAACCTCTGATAGAATTTCGCATCAACGATCCCGGCAGCTGGCAGCCCTGGTATAACCGCATCACAGACTTTCTGCGAGGTGAGGGGTCCACTAATGGTTTCATCATCAATGAATAGAATAGAATAGAATAATTTTTTATTCAATATAGATCACATGTGTAATTCTTATTGAAAGTCATTTTTTACTTTACCACTGGTTCGAGAAAAAAAAACCTCTGTCCTGGGAAAAACCAGCAAGAAACCCAGCGGGACTTTTTTTAAAGCAAATTTTACAATAATGGTTGTACTAACTATATAAGTACAAAATTTATTTTAGAAACAGCTTGGAAGCGATCACCTCATTCCCAGGGGTTATTATCAACCATGTATTCATTTATACTAAAATAACCCTTTTTATACAGTTTCAACTTAACAAAACATTTAAACTTGCTAATAGAGAGAGCCTGTACACTTTCCGGGACCTTGTTGTAATAGCGTATACATTGCCCCAAGAATGAATTACTGACTCTGTGGAGTCGAGAAACTGGTATCACTAGCTTGTGTTTGTTCCTAGTGTTTACAGAATGCACATCACTTTTTTTACTAAAACTACCTTTGTTTTTGTGAACATACATTAAATTTTCGTAAATATACTGAGAGGCCAAAGTTAATATATTTATTTCTTTAAATTTATCTCTAAGAGACTCTCTCAGTTTTAGATTGTAAATATGATGAAAATTAATAATGATAGGGAAAATGCAAAGGAAGGATGTATGTGTAAGTACTTTAACGGTTATTTTTCAAAGAAAAGCCAAATTTTAAACTTAAATTGAAATATATAAGTGGTAAGGCTTCTACTTTTATTTAAAAATATCCCTAACTGAATATGATTTATGGGCAACAATGTTTTTGCCTACCGATTGACCCTTATGAATGTGTGCGTGCGCAGTGAAATCAGTTAAAATAATGCAATAATGCAATTTTGAATTTAAAAGATAAAAAGGACTGAATGTTTGCGGTCTTTTTTTAATTAATTTTTCTTCACCAATTTGCCTATAATACTTACTCTGAACTTTCTTTATTTTCTTCAATTTTTTTATAGATTGAAAACAGTGGTACCACAAGAAAGTCATCATTATGAAGTTAAGTAAATATTATTCATCGAAGCATGTATTGGAAAAAGCCTTTAGTACACAGGTACCATATGTTCATAATATCAGCCGCATTATTAAATATAGAAGAAAGTTTAAACTGAATGTGGAATAATATAAATTTATAAAAAACCCTTATAATATGCCTACCCTTATAATGTGCCATAAAGATGTATAAACGGCGCCACTTCGACAATTTTTAATAGGGATTTTAAATAAAAATATTTTAAGTTTCATCGAATCAGTTTTATTTCAAAATCACCAACATCCTTAAATTTTCAAGCAACACTCAAATTAAAAATGTCCCATCTAATTGTTTATTAGATTTATATCTTACTCGCGCTCTATCTATTAGAACACTCTGGCGTAACGTCGCTACTAAGGTAGTGTTAAACCTCATTGTTGTTAGGTGGTGTTCACGTTAATTGTGTAAATGTATGTGTGCATCATTCGACTTCACTTAGCTCTTGTAGTCCTCTATACGAAGTATGGAGTGTAGAGTACAAGGAGAACCATCTTATAAGGGACAAAAGTTGAAAAAGTGTCCTACTATTTACTGAAAATAGAGGTTCCAAATCCTACCACAATAGCGCTGGCGTCTGAAAAACTACGATATGAAGATAGCTGTTGTGAACGGAGTGAAGTCAGCTGAATTCAAATATTTAAAAAAATTCATGACTAGAGTAGTTAGTAAAATGCCAATATACAAAATGTCAACTATTTACGTAGTACAAAACCAAGCGAATTGGTCGGTCCTTGTTTATTTCTCCATCTTATTCTAATTACTTTTGGCGCTTTTTTTAATTTATCCTATGCTACTGCAGCACCACCCTTATTGGACACGTTTTTAGGGACACTTTTCATATATAGAGATGATCCTCCTTCTGCTCTACACTCCATAATACGAAGATTAGCCCGTGACAGAGTAAATGAGCAAGCGCCGCCTCCTACACCCCTCCACCCCTACCCCGCCACGCACTTCTGTTGCTAATAGTAGGACCATGGACGTATATACGTCCATGACTAGGACTATTACCGTTCAGAAGGTTCAATTAAAATATTTTTATTTTTGTATAAAAATAAAAATTTAAGAAATATTTTTTTTTCTTACAGATGTTGTTATGGTGTAAATAATATATTCCCCAAAGGTTTTCAGTAAATTAAAAATGATCCTGTATATATAAGAGATTTCCACCTATGTACAGACTTATCACGATATCTCTGGAACCATAAGGCTTAGAGATTTCAAATTTGGTAGGAATATTCCTTTCGCTAAGTAAAGGTCAGCTAAGAATTTTACGAAATTTCACCTATAAGGAGGGTTATGGGGGCCTTAAAAATAAAGAAAATCTCTATATATAAAAATCAATTGTTATCTGTTAGTCTCGATAAAACTTAAAAACGGCTCAACTGATTTTGATGAAAATTTTTTCAAAAAAATTTGTGGCGGAGCAGGGGTCGCTGTCAGCTGGAGCAACTAAAGATTTAACATGTCAAGCCTTTTCTCCCACACGTACCCCATGCTCGCAAGTTTCCTAAAAATATAAAATTGGTAAATACCTTCTATAGCCTTTGTGTATTATTTGAAAATCAACAAAACATCATAGTATACGTGGTTGAACCATCCTGTAACTAAATTATGACTACAGTACGAATGGATCGACTCGACCGGGACACGACCACGCCATTTTCAGATTCAGTTCATTTTTCTGTATGAAAACTTTCTGACTCTGATGGCTCGCCTCCCGTTGTGGGATACCGAGTCCTTCAGTCTAAAATATTAAAAATTTTGCCTAGCCTGATGTTAATTTCATTCACAAAATGATAAAAATCAAATCATCATAATGTGTCGCATACCAAAATTTTTTGTGAGATTTTGATGACAGTTGAGCACATTTAAATATTATTGGTTGGGGACAATTTTTCCAAGCCACCCAAGCTAAAAAAATACTTGAAATTTAAATAACCAAATCACCATCGAAGCACTTGTTATAGCTTCTTGCATCGTTTCCAAGTGTGGTTTCCACTAATGGTTCTTCTACGCACAGACATTTTAATTTACTTACACTTTTAAATATAAAAATCCACTTCAAACCATTATCACAAAAAGAGTATTTAAACGATTTCATGGTATAAGTAAATGTACGAGTATATTATAATCAAAGTTTAAACAATATTAGTTTCAGGAGCAACAATTCGTCGGCAATTAAATTCCCTCCAGAAACTCAAGAATAAAGTTTATTGTTTTATAAATATTAGGGCTGCCTGGTAATATCTTCATGGTAGAGCCATGTTGCAGCTATAATAGTAATATAGTTGTAGCACGAATGGGTCAGCTCGACCGGGGAAGGACCACGCTCTCACAGAAATACCAGCGTAAAATAGCAGGTTAACGCTGCTGTGTTTCGTATGGTGAGTGTAGAGAACCAGAGACCCTTTTTACTGGACAAGAGGCATTCCATCTTAGTCCTCACGGGTGACAACGCATCTGCATTTTGAGTCTTTATTGAGGATAGATCTAGATGTCTATGGGTCACAGTAACCACTTACCATCAGGTTGACTGTGTGCTCGTTTGTCACCCGATCCTATAAAAAAATATATTTCTACTTACATATTACTTATTTGGTAGATTCTTATCAATTACCTAGTGTCCATTGCCGAGGCTATGTCATAAAAGTTATTGAATAGATTGTTATTATTTTTTAATAATATATTATAATTTTTTATATAAATTATAATTTTTAATAATCTCTCCACAGATTACGAGACCACCGTGCCCGAAGATCCGCCAAGAGCTCCATGTTCGGTACTTCAGCGCGAGAATCGCATTCCAAATCCCAACTGTGAACGAGCGTTAGGTATTTGGTCACCTTGCACTGCTGACAATTACTATGGTTACCGCGATGGCCAGCCTTGCGTGTTTTTGAGGCTTTCTCACGTAAGTTTGGTTATGAAAATTAAGACAAATGCATTTTTTTCTATAAACCAAGCAAATAACGTCGTGATTGGGAACCAATTCTGAAATAGTTATAAAAGTCATATTTTTTAAGATTACCCGTTAATCGTTACCCTTTCTAAATTATTTATAATGTACAACAGTTTTAAAGCCATTTAGTCTAGTTTTAATATTTAAAAAGTATTTTAAGAAAGTATAATCAGTTATGTTATTATTTTTATTGTAAATTTAAAAATATTGTGTACTTTTGCGTAGATCCACTACTGGGTACCTGAGCCTTACAATGCGACGATGTCTATGGCACTACCCCCTGAAATGCCGAATCACATTAAGCAAATAATAGTAAGTGGTTTAGTATTATTGTAAATAATTCAGAATAAATACATAAAACGTTAGAAAAAAAAAATAGTGGCCAAATGATTAACGGAGTATGAAACTTCTTCTTTCTTTAAAGGCCATTTGTTTCTCCATTCCATGCCAGTGAACTTCTTGCATTTTCATTATTAGAATAAAATATAATAGAATAACTTTTATTCAATATAATTGCAAGAATACTTACTGAAAGTTGTGTACCTGTGTTTATATCACTAATTTGGGAAAAAATCACGTAGGAAGAAGTAGCAAAAATCCAACTGGTCTTGTAAAAAAAAACTAGCTGTGCCCCGCGGATTCACCCGCGTAATCACGTGTCCGAGGTGCGCAACATGACCTAGTTCAAGCATTTTATAACAGCTAGGGTTTTATGCGTCGTTCGCGCGCCCAGACAAGTATTGAATTATTTTAATTTACTATGCGTCCAAATAACATTTATTTATTTTTATTTACTTATTTATTTCAACTAACAACTATCATAACAGGAAGAAAACCTAATGCGACAGTGTAGTACTTATCATGCATAACAAAAATGTGGTCATTAACTGTAACATATTGTAAACAATCCTACCCTAGTAAATTCACTCAAGGTGCAATAGAATAGGTCAATGCTTTCAGCCATTCTATTAAGAATGCGTAACGTTCGCGTTAAAGGCGCCTTATCGAATAAATTGGTACGGGCTCATACATAGCATAACGAACAACATAGTATAAAGAACAAAGTTTATCTTCATAAAATTGTCTTGATGATGAAGTAACTTTCGTTCGTAAGGATAAATAGGCCATGCCTAATAATAACGCTCATAAATCACTTTTAATTTTTCAATATTTTTTTGTCACAAAATACCAAATTATGGCTAATGTATAAGGAATAGACATATGGTATCGCGGACTTTTTTTTAGACGGATTAAAGATCTATATTTTTTTAGAACATTGTATTTACGTATCCCTCACGATAACACCAGCGTAAGCGGATAAATCATTTCGGGAGTGCTTTTTCTTCTGACTTGCTTAACAAATATCCATATTTAAGGCTAGCTGAGTAATATAGCATAATGCTAGATAGCTTTTACTATTCCACATGAATTTGGCTATAATATACAAAAAGAATTTTTCAAATCGGACTGATAGTTCCAGAGATTAGCGCGTTTAAGAAAACAAAAAAACTTTTCCGCTTTATTATATTAGTATAGATATTATTGGATCCCAATTAAAACGTGTAGTGGCGGTGTAAGAAGGCGGTGTAAGAATATCCACTACTCCATATCGGTGCGTGCGTGTCGTAAGAGACGACAGAGGGAAACTAAAACAGAAGATAGACAGCAGCATCTTCCTCATAACAACTCAAAATATAAAACCGCTGTTGCCAACCTGCCTGCCAAGCTTGGCAACTAAGGCGAAATCCTCCCTATTAATAATTATAAATTAAAAGATTAACGTTTAAAGTCAATTAAATTTGGTGTATGTAGAGAACCGAAGACCAGGGTCTAGGTGCTCAGTAATCCGGGGTTACAATCAGCGTTTTGATTCTAAATCGAGGATGAATGTAGATGTCCATAGGCTACAGTATCCACTTGTCATCAAGTGGGTTTTGTGCTCGTTTGTTATCCTTATTCTATAAAAAGAAAGTAGTCTAGGTGTGCTTGAATAAATTGAAAGTTTTGTGTAACTGTTGCGAACAGCACCAGCGGCCCGCGCACATCTACGGTGACTTCGTGTGGGTATCGTGCGGCGGCGAGTTCAGCTCGGACCAGGAGAACATCGGGCCTCTGCAGTACATCCCGGCGGGGCTGCCGCCCGGCTTCCCAACCAGTCGCTTGCACACGGCCGACCGAATCCCGCGCGCCGCGCAGCGTCTGCCCGACCGCCTGCCCGGCCCGCTGATCGCCGTCTTCTTCGAGAACCCGCGCCGTAACTACTTTTTTTTACCACATTTTTAGTAGCTTGGCTCGCAGTCCATATAATGACTTGTGCAGCTAATACCAGGCTGTGTTGTCTCCCCTGTCCCCATTATACAGATAAATAAAATTGAATTGTATGTATGTCTGTAATATTGAAATAACTGTAGATATTCTTATAAGCTTAGATGGTTATTTGCACGCTATTAAGTCACGTTTACAAATTTGATTCCATAGTGGGAGACCATTCAAAAGTGATGATTACAAAATTGGGGAATACAGTTTGGCGTTGCAGCTACATATCTATCGTCTACATCCAAAATGTAATAAAAACACTTGATAGACAAGGGGTCAAAGAATTAGTTGCATTGAGTGGGGACTGTGACGTAGCTACCATTTTGAGGTTGTTTCGTTACGTACACGTATTCACGTAAAACACACGGCCGTGTCCACGACACATCCACACTCTGATTTTGTTTTACTAAGTTTTTATTAATTCGCTTTCGTATTTATGCCTGTTCGGATCGAATTTAACAATTGATTTAAACTAACTTCCCGATGTGGTAGAAATTTGAAATTTTGAACAGAGCTCAGAATCCAATGACAATATAAGAATATGAAAAATAAAAATGATTTTGAAAATTTTACTCGTTCAAGCACACTTTTAATAGTCTTTTTGACCTATTGACTGCTTCGTTGATCTAGAATGGAAAGCGTGACTGCTGATCACGTAATCTCCGGTTGGATTCTTAATAACAGCCCGAAGTCAGGAAGTGAGATAGTCCGCCGTTACCAAAATTCGCTCTGGAAAATATTATCAACATGAGCTTTATGTAGATAAATAAACACAGGCGTTAAATAGTACCCAGGCCGGCAATGGGCAGTCAGCGTCAGAGGTGCGAAACATCTGGTATATACTGCAACATTCAAATTGCCTACCGCTTGTTTAACGTGACGATTAAGGCCGATCCTTTTTACAACGGGGAAGGCCCAGCAGTATACTTCTACGGGATGATGAAGAAGAGGAAGATGTGTGTATAGTGTGAGAAATGGGTGATGTATGTATGAATGAATGCAATGGAAATTTTTAATCTAGTGCTCAAACACTTCCAGAAGTCTGAATGATAAAAACTAACCTAGTATTTAATTCTCACAAAGATGATCACAATTCATGATCAATGCGTATTATTCCAGACTTTTCAAAATGTAGGTAGGTAAGTATTAGTTTCTTTAATAAAAAAATGTTACATTAAGCCCGGCCACTTACATACGGAATTCCGTTTCGGAATTTTGAACGCGTCGGTCACACATACGGAATCCGTTTTGCCAGCAAATTTTCGAACGGGAAAGTACCGTACGTGTGTGACGGGCCATAGATTTTATATAAACTTGCTGCGTTCGGAATCTCGAATTGGAATTCCGAAACGGAATCCCGAAATGAAATTCCATATGTATATGGCCGGCCTTAGATTTTTTTTAATAGAATATGGTGACAAACGAGCACACAGTCCACCTGATAGTAAGTGGATGCTGTGGCCCATAGACATTTAAATTTATCCTCAATTAAAAATCAAAATGCAGACTGTTTGAGGGCTAAGATAGAATGCCTCGTTTCCAGTAAAAAGCGTCTCCGGTTCTCTACATTCACCATACGAATCACAGCGGCATTAAGCTTCTATTTTTCCCTGTTATTCTGTGAGAGCCTGGTCCTACCACGGTCGAGCAAACCCATTCCAGCTACAACTTTAATATCGCTGCAGTGTGGCTCTACCACGTACATAGAAGTTAGAAGAAGTTTTATTAAGTTGTGGAGGTGATTTGCGCTTACACACCGACATACAACTAGACCCGGAACATTTCCTCGTCGGTCCATATTCCGTGTGAAGGCCATAAAAGCACTTGTTCTTTAAAAATATTTTTTTAACAATCTATATTGTGTTATAGCTCTGAATCATAGGTGTATTTGTATAGTATGTTAGTGTATATGTATATATAGTGGACGGTTTGATAAAATTGAAATGACAAACCAACTTACAGTCTACCTTATGGTAAGTAGCTACTGCAACCCATGGAAATCTGGTACCAACTTTTAAGAAAAGAACGTTAATAATGCGTTGTCACCTTTGAGCGTCTGACACGAGGACTAAGATGAAGTGCTTCACAGCCGATAATTATACTATATATAATATACTAGGTTATAGAGATCCTTCAGACCTGAACAGCGCAGTACACACACAATTAATAGGGTGACAGAAATAGGTCACCCATCAATTATGCGTGCACTACTTGTGATTTTACCCAGTCAGATAGGCTCCTTAAAAAAAGGAATCCTATAACCCAGGTGCGAGATGTCTGCTATGATTGTCAATCCATCTGAGTATTAACGTAGCCTAGTGTTCAACGACGACCGGGACTGATGATGATGAAGATGAAGACTATATATAATATTAATCATTTCAATAATATATTTCGACAGGTGGCGTATTGATTAACGTGGAGTGTCGCATCTGGACACGTGACATCGTCTACGATCGCTCCAGTCACGTGGGTCGCGCACGCTTTGAGATTTATGTTGAATAAGCTATGGGGCGATTCCTCATACATATTGTATATTTAGATTATAATGTTCCAACTACAAATTTAATTTTAAATATAAGTGAATACTATGTATAAAACCTTTGATAAGCCGGGGCTATAGGAGTGTTATTAAAACGCACGATCGAAATAATATAATGTACAAACTCAGATCTCAATGACTCAAGGCCATTTTAGTCATAGGACATTAGAGTTTAACCACACTAAAATAAGGATTTAAACAATATTAATCAAGTATCTTACTTTCAATTACTGTCACTGCTTTACTGCAATGAATAAAAAAGTATCTTAAAAGTATATTTTTATTACACCAAATAATAACATGAAGGGAAGGGACTGTTCAACTGATAAATTAAGCGTTTGCATTTTACATTAAAATTTTTGTGTATATTATTTGACAAATATTCGTATAATATACATAATTACATCATATTAATCTGTGTACATAACTTAAGTATGCATAAGCATAAGTACGTGTACTTATTTGTCACTGTTGTCAATACCTACCGATATCGAATTCAAACGATTTTTTTCTTTTTATGTTTTATTACTAACCATAGCTCTTCTTGGCTAATAAGCTATTAATTAACTAGGTAAGTTTATTTCGGCCAAAGATTACATTTCGACTATATTATAATATTTTTACTTGTACTATTATATATTATTGTATTTTTATTGTACTACTGGAACACTACTGGTACCATATATAAAAAGTAATCTGTGGATGGTACGTAAATTTATGTATATGTTTGAATAAGGTGTTGTTGACACGCTGTCAATTGTTATATTTTATGAGCTTTTTTATAGAAATTGTATGAAAATAGCAGAATATGACGTCATAGCTTCTTGTATTCAAATTAACATTTAATTTGATCATATAATTATAAATAAAAAAAAATAATTTGACTCTTATAAGTTATATTATGATACAAGTTATATTATGATGGTAATTTATCAAAGATAGTGTCCATACCCCAGTTGATTTGATTTTTATCTGTTATATATATATATATATATATATATATATATATATATATATTATTACTCAACTGAATGTACTATTTGTTTGTCCTTCGTCTGATAAGTAGATCGAGTAAATCGGCGGAATGGTAAGATTTTTCCGTTGGTCATCTCATATTGGTCTAACGAATATGAAATCGTGTGCCCATTGATCTGAATGAAATTTAAGTGTACTACCTGTGCGGTTAAAGAATGGGAATGAAAATGGCGTCGCCTCTATTAACCTCTCGCCTGCGCACTGTCGCTATCTACGCCGTTAATTTTTCGTTTAGTTTTCGATGGTGGGACCTCTTAATATGGCGAGCAAGTGGTGAAAATGAGGCGACGCCATTTTAAATCCCATTCTTTAACCGCATGGTTAGTACTAAATATACTAATATAAATCCAAATTTGATGTATTTTTAAAAGTAATTTTTAAGAATACAGTTTTGTATGAATAAACGTAAGCTTTATTTACCTTTTTTATATTTTCTATTATTTTAAAATAAAATAGATAAAATATTTAAGTTTTCTCGTTGCTCCCGCCAAAAAGATTTCTTTCTAGTAAATTTTCTGCGTCCATAGCTATAACTGTAAACTTGATAATATATTAGTTTATGTAAAGTCTCTACGGATAAAGAATGGGATTAGAAATGGCAGTTCATCGAGCCCGTACCGTCAACATGCACAGTACCAATAGCGAAAACCCGCTAATAACGGTATATCATTATAACGTTATATTAATCGGTTAATTGAAAATTTTCTATTAATGAGAAAGTATTTCAAAATAATACGCAAGTAGGTAATACATTAGTTTTATAATAATATTTATAACTAGCGACCTGCTCTGACTTCGCCTGGGTGGGATCTATTAATGTGTCATTATTTATACTTAATATAATCATTTAAATACCGTTTATTTTTTCTTATCAATAGTTGTATTTTAATAAAGTCGTTAAAATTAAGTCAAGATCACTTCGGGTATTACTCTCTCTTCGTTCGTGAAGTTTTATACAATCGGTGCATCCATTTCGAAAATTAACTCGGACAGAGAGACAAACGAAAATTTTAAAATGGTTGCTTATGTCTCAATAGCATGTAAATATTTTATACAAAAATATTAACCAACAAATCAACAAAAATTATGAAGAAAACTCTCAGAACATGTTGCGAAACCGGACTGATTTTTTTTTGTACTTTATGGCATTTATTTATCATTGATTAAAATGAAAAATTGAACTGAAGTTACATACGAAAAACGCATATCGCAACGTATTTCTTTGCAGTCTTTACCGGCGGGTGTGAATATAGCTAGCGACAGTGTGCAAGCGAGAGGTGAATAGAGGCAACCCCATTTTCAATCCCATTCTGTAACCACACGAGTAGGATGTAGCAATATTCATATTTAATATAATATAGGTTTTATCTTAGGGTTTTATTCTTTTGTAAGTTTTAGCGATGTAAGTTTAATAATCAAAATTAAAATCAAAAAAGATGTTATTGAATAATACATTATCTATTGATGTGATTGAATTTGAAATGATAATATGTTATGTAGTGTCTGATTTTTTTTAAATAAATGAAACCTAACTGCATAACTTATTTTTATTATTAAAAACCTTATTTACAATATAAAGTAGGTAGGTTATAAATTATAATGGTAAAAATATTTTTTACTTGTTTCATTCCACTTTCAGTATCAGAAACCTACTTAAACAGAAATACTTATTTATTTAACAAGTACGCTTACAATATGACAATGTCACAAAAAACATACACACTTTTATATTTTCTGATATGCATATCAATTACAAGTGTACATAACATTTACAGATTGAGTCGTGCAACTTATCACATATATCTACAGTATACAGTATTCTTTATATTTAAACATTAGATTTTTACATATAGCTTCGCTTGCGTGGACTTCAATGAAAGAACATCATCACTGCTTCGTGCCAAAATTAGTAAACTAGATCATTTCCGACATTTTTTTTATTTTACCAATTTTCAGATCCCATTGCTCTATGACTATACATTCAGTATAGAGTAAATACAGTTCGACCAACCATAATATATACCAGTCACAATCACACATTGGTGTAACGTGAAGGATACGATTACATGGCAACACCAAAGTATGCAAAGTAACATCAACAATAGTTATCTCAATATAACGCAGGGCAGTCTCTCAGCAACACCATATTTCTTGCTTACACTAGAAGAACTACTTCACGAAGCTCTACCTTCAATTCTTCTTATTTCCTTTAATTATTTTACCCCCATTTCTAACAATATTTAGTAATGCTCTTGAAGCGCCACTAGACGCATGCGCATGAGACGCGCGATTCAATGTGAAAGGATAGTATAAATTCCATAGTGTTTGATACTCATAACGCTCCATGCCCGATTTATGCTTGATGGCTGACAGCATTATGCCTAGGGCTTAAATAGCGTGGTTCATCGCCTACAGCATTAGACGTAGAGAAGAGGAACTCGTGGTTAGGTAATAGCTGCGCGGATCAATGGTTTTTTTTAATAGAATAGTGTGACAAACGAGCACACAGTCCACCTGATGGTAAGTGGTTGCTGTGGCCCATAGACATCTACATTTATCCTCGTTTGCGAATCAAAATGCAGATGCGTTGCCACCCGTGAAGACTACAATGGAATGCCCCGTTTCCAGTAAAAAGGGTCTCCGGTTCTCTGCACTCACCATACGAAGCACAGCAGTGTTAAGCTGCTATTTGACGCTGATATTCTGTGAGAGCGTGGTCCTTCCCCGGTCGAGCCGACCCATTCGTGCTACAACTATACTACTAATATAGCTGCAGCGTGGCTCTATCACGTAAAAGAATCTGCGAGATTAAGAAAATGGTCAAGCATTCATGGACTGACCGCTGCAGGTTCAACTTAACATACCGAGATTGAGAGAATGGAGTACATCTCTATCCTCAGACACTTGGTGCACTTTACTGTGTTAAGATCATTATATTTTTAAAATTCATGTAACTAAAATGATAATAATTTTATTATTACTTTATACTTTTCAGGGACAGATGAAAGAATATAAACATAAAGCATGATGAAGCCTCATAAACGTATTGGCCTTTAAACAGAGAAATCTTATTTAGCTGATTCTTACTTAAATTATTAAGTTTATATTCATATTTAAGTCGAATGTTAAAATAAACTTCTGTAATGTATTTAATTATCAATCATTAAATGTTTGTAATTATCAAAAGCAAGCTTATATGAAAAATAAACAGCCATTATGTACTCCGTGTTTACCTTTACCTCGTAATTATACCTAGTAATTTTCTTCGCAATTTTTGTTCTGCAAAATCTTTAATAATATCTGATAAATTTATATTGTCGAAAACCTTGTATTCTATTGAAATCATAGTCAATACAGATGTGTCATGGTGGATCGCAGATAATTTTTTATTATTTTTCATTTGGAAAAGCTTCTTTTACCACTTGCAACTGTTACTGATAAAGTTAAAAGGATCCTGAGCGGAATACTGATATCAAAACATTTTGAGGAGATAAATTACTATTTAAAATCATACAAATGACTAACAACTCCTCGTAAAGTTCTAATGCATTTATATCGCTTGAGTTCTCCTGAGTTAAAACAGCCTCGAGGTTCTTACAATGGTCTAACAATTGATCTTTTGGGAGTTCTCTTAAGACATATATGTTATACAAAAAAGCAAAATGTTTACTGTGCTGTATCCATAATGTGAATAAATATTTCAATTTTATATTTTTGAGGAGGCATGAGAGATAAGACGAATGAGTTGATCGAAATAATGAAAGAAAGAGAATTAGATATCGTGTGTATGTCGGAGACCAAACGGAAGGGCAGTGGTACTGAAGAGCTCCCTGGCGGGGCGTTAGCTCTATGGTCCGGAGTCCCGGAGAGCGAGAGCGCCCGCCAGGTAGTGGGGGTGCTGCTGTCGTCTCGGTTGGTCGATGTTATGACTGAATATAAGGTTGTGAACTCAAGACTTCTCTGGGTTCGCTTTAAATTGGGACTGACGAAGTTATTCCTTTTGGCTGTTTATGCGCCGGTAGCTTCGTCGTCCAGGGCTGAGCTGGAGGAGTTTTGGGAGAATGTAAGAGAAGTTCTAGATTTGGCTAGGGGAAACGAAAGAATTGTTGTATGTGGTGATTTGAATGGATGGGTTGGTACCGCTCGACCAGGGTACGAGTCGGTGCTTGGAAAGTTTGGCGATAAAAGGGTTAATGATGCTGGCAAGCTTATACTGGCGGTATGCAAGGAAAAGGGTCTTCTTGTGACAAACACTATGTTTAATCACAAGAAGATCCATATGTATACTAGAGAAAGTAAGAATGAGAGAAGTATGATTGATTTGTTCCTGGTGGATGACCGACTGCGAAAACAGGTGATGGATACGCGAGTGTTCAGGGGTGCTGACCTGGGAACGGATCACTATCTAGTGATTACTAGATTTAGGGGTCTGTTCGCGGGTTGGCGCTACCGGACGGCGGTAACAGAACCACAGTCGGTCTGTCGCATCCGAAGCTGGAAGCTTCAGGAAGCGGATACTAGGGACAAATATCATACGAGGGTAGCCGAAAAGCTTGACAACATCGATGGCAGAAAAGAATAAGTTGAAAGAACATGGCAGAACCTTAGGGATGGAATGGTAAGTGCAGCGGAAGAAGTGTGTGGAACGATTAAAAGAGGCAGTAGTAAAAGAAGAGATGCATGGTGGAATGATGAAGTGAAAGAAGCTGTAAAGAAGAAGAAGAAAGCATGGTTAGACTACTTGGCCTCTAGTAATGATAATGATATGAGAGAGAAGATGAAAGAAAGATATAAGCTGCAGAAAGTTCACACGAAAGCATTGATTGAGGAAGTGCGTGAAAGGTGTAGAATGGAAGCGGACGAAAGGTTGTCGCACAACTTTAAGGAGAACTCCAAACTCTTCTGGAAAGAGGTTGGAAGGACCCGAAGTGGTGCGAGGGCCTTAAGAATGAACAAAGTGCTTTCGAGAACTAATGACGTCCTCTCAGAAAAATCGGACGTCATGCAGCGATGGAGCGAATTTTATAGAGAAATGTATGCGTGTGATGATCTTAGTGAGGGATCCGGGGATGACGTCGAGACTGGTACGCCAGACCCGGACCTCGATGACACTGAGGTCATCAATATGAAAGAGATTGAACGTGCGATTCGAAGTTTGAAATGTGGTAAGGCTGCGGGACTAGACAGAGTTACTGCTGAAATGGTCAAGTATGGTGGGCCTCGCGTCTGGGACAGCTTTCATCTGCTGTGCAATTTGTGCTGGCGGACGGGGGATGTCCCGGATGATTGGCGATCCGCAGTCATTGTGCCTTTATATAAAGGTAAAGGTTCACATTTTGACTGCGGGTGCTATCGGGCGATCAGCTTGACCAGTTTAGCAAGTAAAGTTTAGTCGAAGGTTTTGACACGTAGGATGCAAGAGAAATCGGAAAGATTTCTATGGGAGGCACAATGCGGATTTAGACCTGGAAGAGGATGCACGGATCAAATGTTTTCTCTCCGCATGATCACGGAAAAGCTTCTGGCTGCTAACCAGAGGATTTTCTGTGCTTTTGTGGATCTTGAGAAAGCATTTGATAAGGTTGTAAGGAAGAAAATGTGGGAACTGTTGCCGGGTTATGGTGTGGATGGTCGATTGCTAAGGGCTGTGCAGTCACTTTACTGTGACTGTAAAGCCTGTGTGCGGGTAGGGCATGACCTGTCACCCATGTTTAGCGTCCAAACGGGCGTGAAACAGGGTTGTGTCATGTCTTCCTGGCTGTTCATACTGTATCTCGACAGCTGTTTACAGAAACTGAAAGATAGCTGTTTGGGTGTGAAATTGGGTGACATTAAAGTAAATTGTCTGCTGTATGCTGATGATGCAGTGCTTATTGCACCATCAGAGGCAGAACTGCAGGCATTAGTCACGTGTATGAAAGGGGAATGTGAAATTAAAGGTCTCCGCTTGAATGCTAATAAAACTAAGGTTCTGGTATTTGAAAGGGACGAAGAGAGAACGAAGTGTGAAATATGGGTAAATCAGGAATGTCTAGAACAGGTAAATGAAATTGTATACTTGGGGAGTGCTTTTAGCCGGGATGGAAGATGTGATTTAGATGTGGACAGGCGTGTCGCTGCCGGGAACAAAGTCAATGGTGCCCTGACTGCGTTAGTCAAAAGGCAAGGCGTAGTGAAGAGTGCACACCTTGCAATACATAACGCAGTGTTGGTACCGACTTTGTTATATGGCAGCGAAACCTGGGTATGCCAGAAGAAGCATAAAAGCAAGTTGAATGCAGTGGAGATGCGATCTCTTCGTAAAATGTGCGGCGTCACCATGGCTGACCGAAAGCGAAACGAAGAGATTCGCAATATGGCAGGTTTGAAAGATGACCTTATCACAAAAATTGATAAGGGCGTGCTTCGATGGTTTGGGCACGTTGAGCGAATGAGTGAAGACCGAATGGTGAAGAAAATATATAGCGCGAAAGTTAATATTAAAAGGTGTCGAGGTAGACCGAGACTAACTTTCGAAGACCATGTGAGCAAATTGCTCGAAGAGGGGAGGGTCAAGAGTACTCGGATACCTAGACGTGCATGTATGAAGAAGATCATGAATCTGAAAGAAGCGAAAGAGGTATGTAAGGATCGTGACACTTGGCGATCTGTTCTCTCTGGCTACCCCGTCAGGGATTGTGCGTGACGATAAGTAAGTAAGTAAGTAAGTATATTTTTGACTAGGCTCAATAATTGGTTCGTCAACACATTCATAATTAAATTGCTTTTTTTGGATCTTACACGACGTCTATCCATATTGTCAAAGTCTAACACCTTGCAATCAATTTCAGAAGCTAAGGCTTTGGCGTCATGAACTTGAGTAAAATACTAATCTGAACGTGAGTTTTCAGAGATTTTTTTTGTATTTTTAAGTAATTTAATGACGGAAACTAAGTCAAAATCTTTACTTTGCATTAATTTACTAACAGGGTTTATGCGATTCAAAGTTTCGTACCAAATTATAATGGAACATAAAAAATTAAACTGTCTAATTTGGTTCAACAAACCCGAAGCTTCCATTCCAAGCTTTGGTAAACACTAAACAATGCATATAGTCCTTTCGCATTAAGAAAATTGTGAGTCATCAGTGCAACTACAGGGTAAAGGTGTATTCACAGTGGAGTAAAAATTCTTTTTTTCCAACATTTAATTAAGTTTAATGGAAACAAATTTTCTTAAAATTACTTAAATCACTAATCAGTATCGCTAGATTCTCCAGTTACATTAATTATGAAAGAATTTTGTTCTGCAAGTTCCATGATGTCATCCAAATTCCACGTGGTATTTTCTTCGCGTATCACGTGGTCGTAGCACTTCTTCCAACGATTAGCGTCTATTAATGCTATTGCGTCATCTAATAATTTTTTTTGTCACTCATTTTGAACGTGGAGTTATTGGCACCAACATAATTTTTTATTTGGGCCCAAACAAATTCAATTGGATAAGTTTGCAATGGCAAGGCGGTAGGCGAAGAATTAATGTGAATTAATGTAATAATGCCATTACTTTTGGCAGTCTCATCTATTAAATGTTTATTACTTTGTGGGGCGATTTGGGCAACTTTCATGAATAATTCTTTTTGTAAATAAGTCATGTCCATGGATTTGCCTTTGCTTTGCAGCCAATCTATTATTTGCTGCTTATTCCAGATGGTTGTTGGTATTTTTTCGACTCTTACCGAATGATAGGGAGCGTTATCCATGACAACTACACTTCCTGGTTCTAGCTTAGGCATTACATTAATGAACCAATTAAGGATTCTTTCACCATCCATCTCTTCATGATCGTCTTTTGTAGACTTAGATTCAAATACTAGTAAATCATCTTCCACGAATCCTCCGTCGCTGCCAATGTGCAATACAATTAACCTTTTACCTTTTCCTGTCGGAGCTTTTGGACCGGCTGATAAGCCATCTAGAAAGGCTTGTCTTTTATTTTTTACCGTTGTATCCAACCATGCTTTTGTCTTTACGTGTCCGGCGTTTACCCACGTTTCGTCAAGATAGTAAATGGTTTATTAGCGGCTCTACATTCTTTTATTTGCCTCAGATATTTACACCTCCATAAAACAATATCTTCTCTTTCGACTAACAATGTTCTGCTATCCTGTTTATCGAAATCGAAACCAAGCTCGTGCATTATTTTATGAAGTGTGGTACGTTTGAAAACAGGAATATCTTCGTCAGCTTCGCAAAGTGTCATAATTTTGTCCAATGTCGAATAGTCATTATTTAAATATATTGAGTGAACTTTTGTCCTTATTGCACATTTGTCTAGTTCATCTAATTTATCGACCGTCGATAGTCGAGCTCTTTTTTTCACGGGTGATTTTAATATGTTAGTATCCTTTTGTTCTTTAATAATTTTATAAACAGTATTTTCAGACACACCACATGCACTTGCTGTTTTTATTACTGTGCTCTCCATAGTCGCATTTAAATCACACAGTTTAAAGTATTTATAAACATTGTAAATTACGCGTCTCTCTCCGCTATGGATTATTGATCCACTTTTATTCTTTCGAATAGGAGAGGTATTCATTTTCAAAATTTAATGTTGAACGAGTAACACGCAAAATACACAACCATTTTGTTCGAAGGCCTGACTTCAACTGGTCACTGTGAACTCGACTTTCTAATTTATTGCATTTTAATTGGCTGCGGGGCGTGGCCAGGCCGGCGGATAACGATGACTCACTATTTTCTTAACTCGAACGGACTATAGTAAACTTGTCCTGTTTAATGTCTTAGTATTTTTTTTGCTTCGATTCGACTTTCCCATCTCGTGACACTAAGTTATTTTAGAGTAATAATACTTTTTACGTTCCTCAAAAGTCTGTGTCCACCTTAATGTTAAAGTGGAAAAAATGCATATATTTATTGCACAGTATTAAAAAAATTGTATCTTCCAGTGAGGACTTTGCCATGTAAACGTACCACTAAGTTTAAAGAATGACTACTGCAAGGAACGTAAAATGCCCGTGGATTGATGTTTTCAATCCTGGCTTGGACTTTGAATACCTTTCATATTAGATTCATTATCGTACCCTTACCCTCCCAACAGCCGCCGCGAAGCAGACACAGGAGTTGCCTATTTTCAACGGCTCGGCTGCGGAATGGTTATCGTTTAAAGCCGCGATGAGGGAGTCCACGCGTCTGTATGGATTCACCGATACGGAAAATATGGCAAGGTTGAGAAACTGTTTACGTGGTGAGGCTAGAGAGGTAGGGGAAGAGTGGGTAATGGGAGTCAGCGGGTGATGGTGGTCACCTACTTATCTACATAACTACACATCCTCGAGTCGCATAAATGACATCTATGCACCGCTATATGCCCCCAGCCGCTGTTTCGAACGATTCTCACCAGTAACCACCGCGCGTTTTAAAATAATAGCTGTTTTTTGTTTTTGCGCCCGGCCGATGTAAATTTTTGTCGAAAGAAGACAAACGGTAAGTTTCTAATTTTATAATGGATCTAAATGAGACTTTTGTGTGTAATTAGTCTGACATTCATAATAGTGATGTATACCTTTGATCACCAAAACAATTTCAACTTTTTTTATTTCTGACTCTATTTTTATTAGTGTAGTTGTGCGTTATGGGAGTCTTACAAAATCCGATGCTAACTAGAGAGGTTACGAGTAAGCTTAGCCCTCACTTACGGTCGCGTTGGTACGATTATGCGGAGCACTACGGAAGTGCGGACGAACCGGACATTGTCACACTATCCCGGTTTATGATGAGAGAGGCTGACCGTGCGTTAAGTCACGCCTATACGTCCGTAACGCCGACTAAGGAATCGCCCGTAAGACGAGAAGCACCGCCGTCGAAAAGGATAGTGTTGACACGCCGCGTAGAGGATAGGGCCCGCGACGCAAAGACGTTCACCGCCCAGGAGGACACCGGTAGTGCCTCGTGTATGTGTTGTGGGGGTGAACACCCAATCGCCAAATCTAGGAAGCTGGCACAAATGGGTTTGGACAACCGGTGGAAGTGGGTAAGGGAAGATGGGGTGTGCTTTAGGTGTCTAAGCAGTAAACACTGACGCCTACGTTGTAAGGCTAGTGCGGCGTCGACGGCTGCAACGCCCCCCACCACGCCCTGCTTCATGCCCGCAAGGCCCGCACACCTGAAGCGTCGGTAAAACCCGACGAAACCGTGCTCGTCGCGTCGAATGTTAATAGTAGTGCGTCTGTGTTATTGAAAGTGTGCCCCATTACCGTGCGCGGACCGCGTGGTAAGGAAGTTGATACGTATGCGCTACTTGACGAAGGCTCTACCATATCATTAATCGACGACGACTTAGCTTGCGAGTTAGGAGCGGAAGGACCGGTAAAGCCGCTCAATATTAGAGGCGTAAATAATAGTCAACGCGAGGCCAATAGTAGGTTAGTAAATATAGGGATACGTGGCAAGACGCGCAGTGTGATTTATAATGTAAGCGCGCGAACAATAGCGGATTTAAAGATAGGCTCGCAGTCTGTGAGTAGGGAGTGCTTACGGTTGAAGCACTTACGCGACTTACCGAGTTCGGTATGTTACGACGACGCGAAGCCGAGATTATTATTAGGCGCCGACAACTGGCACTTAATAATCACCCGTAATTTGAGAATAGGACGTCGAAGGCAGCCCATAGCTGCACGTACGTTGCTAGGGTGGGTAATTCAGAGAACCGTGCCGCAGTTAACGTGTAGGGAAGACGGCGAGACCGTATTACACGTAGCAAGCACTAGAAGACGGCCAGATAGGGACATCCGAAT
The DNA here is from genome assembly GCA_033319125.1 of Parnassius glacialis. Classification (NCBI taxonomy): domain Eukaryota; kingdom Metazoa; phylum Arthropoda; class Insecta; order Lepidoptera; family Papilionidae; genus Parnassius; species Parnassius glacialis. Next base: position 51,871,547 of record JAVANC010000017.1, read on the forward strand.
GTTTGCCAGTCAGGACGAGGAGCTAACGGAACTCCTCAAACGGCAGTATGAGATAGATTCTATAGGTATCTCGCTAAAGAGTAGGCCGCGACGGGAAGAGGAGCGCGCTGTCGACAAATTCCAGCGCACCGTCAAGAGGGTCGGCGAGCAATACCAAGTTGGACTGGCATGGAAGGACGACAACGTGCGGATGCCACCCAGCTATGAAATGGCAGCTCGAAGACTACGGACGATGGAAAGGAAGATGGACCAGTCGCCGGAGTTTCGGGACGCCTACACAGCCCAGATAGACAACCTCCTGGCGAATGGATACCCAAGGGAAGCCGAGGGGACGGAGAGGGAGGACCCCAAGAGCTGGTACCTGCCACACTTCGCAATGCGGAATCCGAACAAGCCGGGGTAGACGAAAGTAGTGTTTGACGCGGCAGCGCGCGCATCTGCTAGACGTCTTAATGATTATTTACTCGACGGCCCCGACTTATTACGGAACTTACCGGGCATACTGTTTAGGTTTAGAGAAAATGAGATAGCCGTGTCCGTGGATATTAGGGAAATGTTTTTACGTGTGAAAATCAACCATCGTGACCAACCCGCGCAATTGCGTCTCTGGCGAGGAAACGAGCGACACAGCCTACCGCGGGAGTACGTTATGACGTCAATGATTTTCAGCGCGAGGAGCTCGCCGTTTCTCGCACATAGTGTTAGAGATTATAACGCGCGCGCACACGCATAGACATACCCGTTGGCACTTAACGCTATCGTACGTAGCCATTATATGGACGACTATTTAGACAGTTATGCAACGGTAGAAGAAGCGGTAAACACGGCAAGGCAGGTTACGGAAGTGCTCCAGAAGGCCGGTTTCACCATGGCAGGCTGGAATTCTAATCACGCAGCTCTATTGGAAGACAAGCCGGAGGAACTACTGGCGCGCAAGCCTAAGGAAGTAGGCTTAAGGCAAGACAGCCCGGGCAGAACCCTAGGGTTGTTATAGATGGCCGACGAAGACGCCCTAACCTTCAACACATCGATGAATTGGGTGCTGCAGGAAGTAAAGGCGCTACAGCGACCACCGACCAAGAGGGAAGCATTAAGCGCAGTCATGTCTGTGTTTGACCCGCTCGGACTTCTCAGCTACCTCACCATCACCGCCAAGATCCTGCTACAAGACCTGTGGCGTATGAAGAAGGTCGGATGGGATGACGAATTACCCGAGGAGGCAGCGGATGAATTCTAGAGGTGGCTGCGAGTCGTCGAGTAGGTGTCACGACTGCGACTGCCAAGGTGCTATGCTCCTACGGGGGGAGTGGTAGAGCGTCAACTTCACATATTTAACAACGCAAGCGAACGTGCGTACGCATCCGCGACATATTGGCGAATAGGATACAGCGACGGAACGGTTAGGGTACGATTAGTAGCGGCCAAGGCGAAAGACGCTCCGATTAAGGCGCAAAGTATACCGCGGCTAGAGTTGCAGGCGAACTTGATAGGCGCGCGACTCTCGGAATTCGTACAAGGCGGATCTCGGATTGCGTACTCTACTACGGCGCTCCACTGGATACAAAATGATACGGCGCGTTACACTCCATACGTGGCTCATCGGTTAGAGGAGATAGCTGAAAAGACATCACCCGAGCAATCGAGGTAGATACCGACTGCGGAGAACATAGCAGATCAGGCAACGCGCATGAACTTCGTGACCAAAGTAGAAAGCGACCAATGGTTCACAGGATCGTCATTTCTTTACGAGGACGAAGACAGATGACCTCACCGCAAGGAAGAGAAGGCATGGGATGATGAAGAGTTGGAGGAAATTGTGGCGCACCAGAGCGACACCAAGGACGCTCCACACCTGCCAGACATAGAATGATTCTCTTCCTACGAGAGATTGATCAGGGCCACAGCAAGAGTACTGCAGTTCGTCGATGCAATAAGAGGAAGGGCACATGGACTGATATTGCAGCACATACAGAGAGCAGAGCGGATGTGGATAGAATACACAGCCTTCAGCGAGGGAAGAACCTGGCCACCGGCAGCGCACTTAGGAAGCTCGACCCCATATTGGAAGATGGAATACTACGAGTCAGGGGAAGAATCGACGCAGCCGACATGGACGACCAGATGAAGAGACCCATCATACTGAATGGACGCCACCAATTCGTGACGATGCTTGTGGAGAAGGCGCATCAGGAAGCAAACCACGCCAACAGAGAGAGGGTGGTCAACGACCTACGCACCAGATTTCATATCCTCCGATTACGACCTACCGTACGAGAAGCGGAGCGGAGATGTCTGCGATGCAGGGTACGCAAGGCGACACCACGGCCTGCGGTTACAGGAGACCTACCACCCGAACGGTTAGGGGCGTTTGCGCGACCGTTTACGTACACTGGAGTCGACTATTTCAGAACCCTGATAGTTACGATAGGACGACGACACGAAAAGCGGTGGGTAGCACTATTCACGTGCTTATAATTTTGCCGTTAAGAGAATGCGTTCCTGACACGTCGCGTTTGAACTAACGACGTAACTTTGTAATGGCGTTGCAGTTACGATAAAAATATTTTTGCTGGTTGTTTACCGTTTTAACAATTGATGAGCATTAAAACAACATTATTATATCAATAATCAATGAATGTTATAATTTTGTGCCAAACTGAGTGTCAAATGACTTGGTAAACAATATTTTTCTAAATCTATACTGCGCTATTACAAGGCTATGTCAGCGCTTTATATTTGTAGTGCTGTGCTAACAATAACAGGCAATAACAGTATCGTAATCTGTTCTTATACAGTTATACTTTATAAAATAATATGTTTTGTTTTTCTTTTTAAGAATTTGAAAATAATGGACTATAAGATAAATTTTATTAAATATAAAAATAAAACTACGAACAAACCGAACGCGCGAAAGAAAGTAGCATTTTTATATTTAGGTTGAAAATGGTAACCCCAAATGGCGTTATGGGCCGCCATTTTGTGACGCTAAAACAGTCGTCTGTTGTCGTTTCGTGCGCATAGACCACGTTCTTCAAGTGTTTTCGATCTGTTTTTATTTGATTACCCGGCTTTCGTTTAATGGACTGTTTCTGCTTTTCAAACTGACATCGGCGCTAAATCGGACTTCGATTGTGTTTTGTATTGCGTTCTTTATACTTTTGGTGCATAATAATGCCTAAACGTGGACAAACATTGAAAAGTGGAGCCCGTGAGTTAATCATCAAGCTGCAATATTACTTTGAGCGGGAGCGGCAAAATGGCGGACCCCTGTTACCTGTCGAACAAGTACAAGAACGCGTCTCTCAGGCGCTTGGAGTTAGCAAACGAACAATAACAAATATTAATAAAGAAAAGTTCGGCTCTACTGGCACGGAAGATAATATTTTACGTACTCCGAAGAAGAAACGTAGAACTAAACCCGTGACTATTCCAGAAATGAATATCTCAAAAGGAAGAAGCTTTTAGCATCGTTAAGAGAAGCTGGACTGTTTAGCGGAGGTAAAACTGCTTTAACCAAAATCTTAAAAGATATTGGTTTTTCGTATAAAAAAACAGACAAAAGAAAAATTTTATTGGAACGATACGACATAATTTTAAAACGGATAAGTTTTTTGAGAGAAGTAAAAAATATTGATAACTGGGATAATGTCGTGTTCATTGACGAGACATGGCTAAACGCCAATCACACGGTTTCCCGTTCTTGGACGGATGATACACAAGCGTCGACGTCGAAAGTACCAATGGGTAAGGGGGGGGCCCGTCTGATAATATGCCACGCAGGTTCTGCAAAATACGGCTTTGTGGAGAACGCGTTACTGGCATTTCAATCAAAAACCACAAATGACTACCACGAGGAAATGAATGCCACTACATTTAAAGAGTGGTTTCAGAACGTGCTTTTGCCCAGCCTAGCAGAGCCTTCTGTAATATTCATGGATAATGCCTCCTATTACTCGGTTCAAATACAGAAACCACCTACCCAAGCTAATAAAAAAGAAGAAATGGTGGCTTGGTTACAAGCAAAAGGCATTGACGCAAATATGCAGATGCTAAAACCAGAGCTAATTAAATTAGTTAAAGAAAATAAAGCGGCAAATGTGCGATACGAATCGATGAACTGGCTCTGGAGTACGGTCATCGCGTTCTAAGAATTCCACCATATCATTGCCAATATAACGCGATTGAGCTAATCTGGGCTCAAATAAAAGGTTACGCCGCCCGCCACAATACTTCCCCGCCATTCAGCACGAAAAAGATGATGACACTATTAAAAGAAGCCTGCGGGGAAGTCACAAGAGATGACTGGGCAAAGGTTGTTGAGAAGGCTAAAAACCTGATTGTGGAACATTTTGACCGAGATATCAGGATTGATTCTGTTATTGATAATAATATAATTATACATGTAGGCGAAGATGATGATGAAGACACCACCTTCTCAAGCGAATCGGAGTCTGATTAATATTCTGTACGCAAATTCAATTCAATGTACTTTATTGCATAGAAATACAGATTGTAACTTTGTAACAAAGAATAAATAAAACAATTTTATTATATTAATATTACCTTTTTTTGGTTTCCACATAAATTACTAAAATATAAATTTTATATGATTCCGCCAATTTAAAACGAAAATAATCTTAAAAATAACGCGGCGGTTCATTTTGGAGGAACGGTAACGAACTCAGTGTTATGTTGTGCTCATCACTAGTCGTGACTAACTGATAGGTGTCAGGAACGCATTCTCTGAACGGCCGAACTATAACGACGCGCGCGGTTTATTTAGAGCTAGTTTACTCCCTAACAACAGACTCGGTGATATCGGCATTGTGGCGCATGGTGGCTAGGCGTGGGTGGCCACGGGTCATATACTCCGACAGTGGCACAAATTTTCATGGAGCAAATACAGAACTGCAACGGGTGATGGAAGAGTGGGCACCGCAGCTGAAGGACTACGCGCTGACTCGGCGAACAGAATGGAAATTCATCGCACCGGGCGCGCCTAACCAGGGAGGCGCATGGGAGCGTCTCGTGCGCTCAGTGAAGAACGCACTCAAAGCCACTCTACATCAGAAGAGCTCACGGGGGGAGACGCTAGCGACGCTCCTGACAGAAGCAGAAAATACAGTTAACTCTCGACCGTTGACGCATGTTCCGGTCGACATCAACGACGAAGAGGCGTTGACACCCAACCACTTCATCATGTTGGGACCATCGGGCCTACCAGTCACCGCGCCGTGCACACCCATCGATCGTCGGGCGTGGAGAGCGGCGCAGGGGCTCGCCGACGAGTACTGGAGGCACTGGGTGAAATAGTACCTGCCTGAGACGCTCAGCAGCGCCAAATTCAAGAAGAGAACCTCGTCGTGGTTGCGGACGGCAAACTACTAAGGAACGTGCGGCCGCGGGGGGTCGTCACGAAGACATTTCCTGCACCGGACGGCGTGGTGCGCAACGTCGAGGTCAGGACCAGGGGCAGAGTGCTGCGGCGACCAGTCAGGAAGATAGCCACCCTACCGAGGGAAGCTTAGGCTCGCAGGCTACGCCGGGGGAGGATGTTACGGACGGCGAGGGGAGCCGCCGCCCTGTCGCCCCTTCATACCCCGTTGCGCCCCGCGCACCCCGCACACCGTCAGCAGATCATGTGATATCGCCGACCAATCAGCGCGTGGCATCACCTCACGCTACTCACATACTGAGACGCTCTCTTGCGAGATATAAGAAGGGCGTTTTGGTTTCGGAAGCGGCACTCGAAGACAACAGCAAGAAAAGATACATCAAGAGCAATCAAGAGAGAAGAATTTATACTCCATTGAAAACTCCCCTCTGTGTATATAGTTAATTAGTGATAAGCCGCATTTGTAAATAGTTGAATACATTATAGTCTACAGTACCATCTTTCTTTTAAGCAGTCCCTAATGTAGTATACCTCAACATCAGTCAGTTAGTTAATCAATACAGTCCACTTGCAATAGTAAAATCATACAGTCCACTTCTGTCCCTTCCTCCCTTCCTTCCCTTCGCCGCCGGATAAGAAGCCAGAAGCACTTCTGTCCCTAATAGATATGTATGGATTAAATCGGGACGCATATATGTAAGGAAAACTGAATCATCTGAACATAAATGTATTAAAAATTTTGAATCTCTCAACAGTCTAAGCTAACTAAACTAATTTATTAAAGTAGATTTAATTACAATAATTCATAGAAATGTGTTCGGTTATCCTACCACAACATACGATAATATATCATGTTATTACCAGAATGTCCGAGGCCTAAGATCGAACGTTAGAGATGTCTCATTAAAAATTCAAAACAATACTTTGACATTATAATGCTTACAGAAACGTGGTTGAACTGCACAGTTTATAATTCTGAAATCTTTGACGACAGATATACAGTGTACAGAAGGGATCGTGTATCGAATAATAAACTCGGTGGCGGGGTTCTTATAGCTGTATCTAACAATTTAGCATCTAATAGAATATCCAATTACGATACTGAATGTGAAGATCTTTGGGTAAAGGTTAAGATTTTTATTGGCAAGAAATGCGAATTTCTTAAAACCTGTGCTGTGTACCTACCACCACCCCTAAATAAAAACTTATTTAGAACATTCATTAACAAGACAAATCAAATTATGGATAAGTATAACACAAAACAGACTTTAATAGCAGGTGACTTTAATATTTCAAATGTAAACTTGGAACTACATAGCTCTGGTACGTATCTTTTACCGATTTTAAATAGCAACAATAACATAAATAATTTACTCTTAGATTTCTTGGAATGAAATGACTTCAAGCAGTTCAGTTATATTAAATATAGTAATAAAAACATTCTAGACTTAATTTTATGTAACTCCGAAATAGTAAAGATTAATGAATGTTCCAATCCTATACGTAATGTTGACACTTACCATCCACCATTAGAAGTATCTATTACAATACCATCCAGTTATTATCCGAATCATGTGAAATTACAAAAAAATAACTATTTTAAAGGCGATTACGATCAGATAACTAAAGCCCAGGACGAAATCTTATGGGCAGATGAACTTTTAAAATATGATAATATTCACGACTTGATTAATAAATTCAACCTAATACTTAATAAAATAATAAACCTTTATGTGGCTAAAAGTAAAAAATGTGGCAATAGGCATCCGCGGTATGGTACAACTCCTATTTGAAATATATCTATTAAAGCAAAAAAAGAAGTTTCATAGAAGATACAAGATCTATAATAATCCCTTAGACCTACTAGAATTTTAATACCTCTGTCACGATTGTGAAATACTTACAGAAACATGTTATGACAAATACACATCTACTCTAGAACACGAAATAGGTAGAAATTCTAAATATTTTTGGACATACATTTCTAACAAACGTAAAAACTCTTCTGGATACCCACCTTCAATGTATTTAAGTGACAAAAAATCAAATGAACTAAAATAATCCTGTAACTTATTTGCTGCGCACTTTTCCAGTGTCTATAACACCCCAACAAATAGCTCACTATATTTGCACGATTCGCAGCAACAGCTTCCTGAAATGTCCAATATATACCTATGCCAAAAAAGCATAATAAATAAAACAAAACGACTTGATATAAAACAGAGTGCCAGACCTGACAATGTGCCCCCTATATTTTTAATTAAATGTGCAAATTCAATATCCTGCCCCTTACAACTAATTTATAACGCTTCACTTAAGACAGGGAGTTTTCCCGATAAGTGGAAGGAAGCAAGAATAGTACCTATTTATAAAGATGGAAAAAAGGAACTTGTATCTAATTATCGGCCTATATCAATCCTCTCTACCGTATCAAAGATTTTTGAATCACTTGTCCATCCATTTATATTCAATCATGTTAAAAACCGCCTATCTCCCTACCAGCATGGTTTTATGCCCAAGAAGTCTACTAATACTAATTTGCTAAATTATGTTTCCAATCTTATTGATTCAGTTGACAAAAACCTTCAAGTAGATGTAATATGTACTGATTTCGCTAAGGCATTTGATAGGGTGGACTATAATATACTTGTTAAAAAACTCGAATATTTTGGCATTTCTAATACATTTTTAAGCTGGTGCAAATCCTATCTCTCTAATCGAAATGCCAGAATAGTAATTGATGGCGAGTGTTCGGATTCTTTCAATGCTATTTCTGGTGTTCCGCAGGGATCAAATTTAGGGCCTTTATTCTTTGTTTTGTTTATTGATTAAACAGTGGTAGAGCCACGCGGCAGCTTTTGCTGTCGCACGGATGGGCCGGCTCGAACCGGGGTGGTACCACGACCTCACAGAAAACCAGCGTGAAGTAGAGGTTTACCTCTGCGTTTCGCTTGGTGAGTGCAGGTGGCCGGAGGCCCTTTTTACTGGAAATGAGGCATTCCATCTTAGTCCTCACGGGTGACAACGCATCTACATTTTGATTTGTAATAGAGGATTGATGTAGATGTCTATGGGCCGCAGCAACCACTTACCATCAGGTGGACTGTGTGCTCGTTTGTCACCCTTATCCAATAAAAAAAATATAGTAAATGTTTTTAAAAATTGACAGGTTTATTTGTTCGCAGACGATTTAAAAATAGCTAAAGTTATAAAACAAGAATCTGATCTAATAGACTTACAAGCGAATCTTGAGAGACTTGTAAAATGGTGTGAAACAAATCGAATGCTGCTCAATCCAGACAAATGTAATTTTATAAAATTCACAAGAAAAAAAACATTAATGAGTTCTTACAACATTTTGGGTAAAAAGCTGAAGGAAACTAATTCTATTAGAGACTTGGGAGTAATATTTGATAGCAAATTAAGATTCGATAAACATATAAATTCTATAATGACTGCTTCTTTCAGGTTGCTCGGCTTTGTTCTTAGACAGTCTAAAGATTTTAAAAAGGTAACAACAATACTTCAACTGTACAACCGTTTGGTCCGTAGCAAACTTGAATATTGTTGTCAAGTATGGTCTCCCGCTAACAAAAACCACCTTGAAAGAATCGAACGTGTTCAAAAAAGACTCATTAAACACCTAATATTTCGTTTTAAGGCGTCAAGTCATAGTGAGTGCTACAAAGAGAAACTCGATTACTTTAGGATGAAACCACTGGCAGTTCGTAGATCTCTTCTTAATTTAAAATTTTTTCATAAACTTTTCCATGGTAAAATTGATGACAGTGAGCTGTTGAGTAGATTTAATATTAATGTACCTCGGAGACCTCCTCGCAACCCATGTCCTTTCTTTAAGGCTGATAGCACTAGAACAAAACTTGGACAGAAATCTACAATAACACGTATATCACGTGTATACAATGTATGTGTAAAAAACATAGCAACACTAGACATTGGTTGTGACGGGCTCACACTTTTTATGATAAAATGTAATGATAGTTTGGAAAATTAATTAGTCACTAACTTTATGCCAAACTTAACTTTTATTTATGTTACAAAAATTATTATCTATCTTTAGTTCGTTAAACTTATTTTTGTTATTTTTGTTACAACTACCATTAAAATAGTCAAATTATAAACACTGTTTTAGAAAGATGTGTTCTCCTATAATTGGTAGTATATAGTAATTTGTAGATGTAAGGCATGTATTAGAAGTAATTTAATAGGTATGTACAACTGTTGGAGATCCATACAAATAAATAAATAAATTTAATCAAACCAACTTTATTGCCCAAAATCCTAGGTTCGAGTTCCTATGGTAAGAGTCCTTTTGCTTTCAAGCAGTGGCTTGATGTTTACAGAGACCCAGTAAACTAGTATGTCATATTATTATATTCTCGTTTTGTTACTTAGTAACAATTTCATTTTATATTCAGTATTTAAAAAAATATAAATGTGTTTATTAATTTCGTTTCTTTTTAAATTAATATCTTTATTTTCAGTTATATAAATCTTTTCCTTTTTTTAAATTAACATTTTTATACTATAAAAATGCATTTCAGTTTTATTCCTATCAAAAAAGCAACAAAGCTTCTTCTGTTTAAAGCACAGAACACAATTACTCTTTATCAAGAGGTTTAAAGTAACATGTCAGGTTGTAATACTAGCAACACCGTTAGAAAGAGCTAGTCATGTTGTCGACTCGTACCGTATGATCGACTTTCAGTTCGATTTCAAAATGAGAGTAATAGAATCGATTCTCGAGTAATCTTACAAGATTGGTTTTAGAGTCATCGATACGTTCATTTTTTAAACGTACAAAAAGTATTACAAATTCGTATACGTACATACTTAAATATCAACAATATTATCAACTTTAACGCAAAATTCTTGCCGTCCAAAAATAAAACAAAAACTTGCTGTGTATGTATCTGTATCAAATTATATTGAACAATAACAACAATAATGTTTTCTTATTATTGTTCATTGTTCGATACTAATTTACGTGAATAATACACATGTAAAAATAAATACAATTCATTTTATTACAACTGAACAATAATTTTTAAATAGGGGCCAAAAGTAGACTTTAGGATAGTTATAATGAGAATTACTGCCTTGTCAGTTAAAATATTATGATTCCTGTATTACATTTTCATGAGTCACAGACTCACAGATAAAATAACTAAAGTGTCGGAAGCTTCAAGGCAACCAAAAACTTTACAAATAACCTTTTTATTGTATTGATATTGCATTAAAATAGTAACAGCATCCATTACTTCATGATTAACTTGATAGATATTATTCAGTATGTATGAGCTTAAATTATTCGAAGATTATCACACATATTTAATAAAGTTATGTTGTATAATAGCATATATTATCTTAAGTAGTGACTTCTACGTGAATCAGACCGATTCAATGGTTTGTTGGATCGATTCGTTGAATCGGTCTGGCGTTTTAGATCGCATTAAAAAATCGATTCCTAAACCTCAATTAATCGATCTCAGGTAGACGTGACTAGAAATCCAAATTGACATTTAGGTTGACATTGTGTTTTTCATTCTGCTGAAAGTACATGATTTAGTATTTGTAGTTGTAGTCTGTGGCCGAAAGCATCGGATTAAAATATCTGTGTTTGCTATTCACTCGTTAGAATTTTCTTGAATATTATTTGCTTTAGGTTTTATATCCTTGTACAGTGCCTGTAAAATGGCTTTGCTTAGGCTTTGTGTATTCTTAACAGTGATATGCAGTCCTATAGTAATAGGTAAGTTTCCATTGAGAATTGAAATACCGTGTTGCAAGTTCTTTGTTACTTTTATCGCGTCACGTAGTTCAATCCGACGCGTTGTGATGTTTTTGCGTTGTCAATGATGATTGAAAGCTATTTGCGCAATTAGAGGTTGAGAGGTCTTGATTCCTGTCTACTACTACTGTTGTATTTCAATAAGATCAAATTTACCCTCTTTTTCCATAGGTCAAGGATATATAACGACAGAAAAGCCGGTTCCTAGTCACCTTCCTTCACGGGCGGCGTCACAGAATCCACCCGCCTTGAACCCAGTTACAAATTCCGACGACACGCCTGTAGATGTTCATGGACCGTCGTCAATGATTTCCCTCTTATCGTCCAAGCCGGACGCCACTCCAGCACCGAGTCCTGTAACTACGACATCCACTGCTGTGCCCACTACTAAACACACAACTACACCAGAGCCAGTCCCTACTACCACAGTGTCCACTACTACAGTGCAACCTACTACTACTGTTACTCCTACTCCTGAGCCGAAGCCCACGCCGGCGCCTGGTCCACTACCACCCCCATCACAAGGCACGTGGGCATACACCGACAAGACCAGCAACGTGACATGTATCCTCGTGCAGTTTGCAGCTCAGCTCAATGTGACGTACCCAAAGAACATTAATGGCTGTAAGTATACTTAAATTTTATTATTTTTAATACTTATTATGCTTAAATATTTGAGGTCTTATCATAATTACCATGTTAAGAAGTGTCGTTACATTTTTAAGTGTATCATCATTATCATCATCATCATCATTACAGCCTTTCACAAGTCCAATGCTGAACATAGGTCTCCCCCAAGGAATGCCACAAAGCACGGGCCTGAACCACCTGCATCCATCGACTTCCTGCATATCTTACCAGGTCGTCACTCCATCTAGTTGGGGGACGTCCTACACTTTGCCTGCCTGTACGAGGCTGCCACTCGAGAACCTTCTTTCCCCATCGGTTGTCGGTTGTTTTGAAGTGCATAGTGCAATGAAATTTTTAAACTGCTGGTGGCTGTGTGTATGTGAATTTAGATGTACCATAACAGTAAGGACTTCTCAGTATAATGTATTGATTTCTCATTAGGTTTTTAATGCTAATATGTTATGAAAATATACATAGCGGTAGTGAAAGGTTATCCGCTGCCCTATATCATCCCATGGGTGTCTGTGATAAGAGGCCACATAGAGAAATGAAGCAGGAGACAAACAGCTGCTTCTCCCTGATAACAAACAACAAAGTAATACAAAACTATGGTTGCCCATATACCTATCAAGTGTGGCATCTTTGATTTTAAGCAGTGGATTTTCGATAGGCTGTAATGATGAATGGATCATGATATGTTATGAATATATTTTTAAAGCTATGGGTTTAAGGTAAAAGGTAAAATGTATAGATTTATATTTTGTTACCTTTAAGAAACTGCACTGCAAAAAGGAAATTAATCACTAGATCTCACTCATGTTGCAATCAAGTGTTTCTGAAATTTGTTACAGTCTCACTGTATATGAAAGGTAACCTTGAAGCCTTGATTTATTTTTCTGGCTCAGTTACAACAGAAGTTTATTGAATTAGAGGTATTAAATATCTAGAAGCATTTATTTTATTTAAAAAAAAAAGAACCTGACTCCAAAACACTAAGGTTTAGTTTCACACTTACATTCAATACCAATTTCAGAGTTTTTCATGTATGTATTTCAATATCTTCAAGGTTAATTAACAGATTTATGTAACAATTTTTTAGTTGTACATTTAGTAAAGCATTTTATTCTAAACTAGCTGTGCCCCACAGTTTCACCGGTGTATAATGTAAGAAATCACTGATTGATTTATAGATTTATAATACTTCAGTATAGACAATATTTTTGTAACATTTACATGTGGTACTTTAAAATATATTGTATAGATGTGCCCACTTGAACTGGAGTTGAAATTCACACAACTCAAGTTAAATTGGAGTTAGGCAACTTTATGCAACTGGAGTTAAACTCGAGTTATGCAACTTGAGTTAGCAGGATGTAGCAGAGTAAATTAATTGTTACTTATTTTTTTTTATTTGTTTATCTGTTTAAAAAGTGATATGTATGTACTAACCTAAGTCTTGTTGGGTTGTGACAACTATCCTTACTAAACTTAGTAGATAGGACTGAAATATACTCTTTCTTGACTTTCTTCATTTATTGCCTTCGGTTAATTCGTTAACATAATATAGGACGACTTAGTTAAAAGTATTTCAATCAAGTATTTTCTAAATAAATAAAAAGTGCTTTTGCGGCTCGAATTGTCAATGACCTAGTCCTCTCCAATCGGCTCAATTCACTGGCGCTGCAAAGAGATGTTGCATCCCTTTGCATTTTATTTAGTATTTCACTGATTATAGCCATTCAGCGAGGAAATTCAGCCAGCATATTTGGCACAATACCATGGGAGTAGAGGACTGTATGATAATTTAATTTATTAGTTTTAGTTTTTTTATTATATTTTTTTCATTATTTTATAAATTTCTATGTTATGTAAATATTAATTATGAGGAAACGAAATATAATTTGTAAATTAAAATACTTAAGTAATCATAACCTCTTGTAAGTCAAATTATCTGTAAATAAGTTAGTATTTTCAGCAAAAAAATTATATTCTAAAAGAGACTATCTATATCTATGCACACAATGAATGAATCGCACTCTAACTCTTTTGTTCGCTTGTTTGATTCGTTCATGTACAGCCAGCCCAAACTTGAATTAGGGAGATCCAACTCGAGTTAGTAACTAGAGTTGACCAATCGTTAATATAATGGTTCTTTCGATTCTCATCAGGGCAGCTAGGGTTATGCGTTGTTCTTATAAAAATTTTTAATTATTGAATTATTAAAATTTTTCATTATCTTGTAAACTATTCCATAAAGAATAAAATAAAATAAAACTATGTATCCAAATAACATGCTCTAAAGAGCAAAGTTTATCTTCATAAAATTGTATTGATGATGAAGTAACTATCGTTTATAAGGATTAATATGCCATGCCTAATAATAACATTCATAAATCTGCCTAATAATAACATTCATAAATCACTATTTATTTTCAATAATTTCCAATCACAAAATACCTTATTGTTTTTTTTTTATAGGAAAAGGGTGACAAACGAGCACACAGTCCACTTGATGGTAAGTGGTTGCTGCGGCCCATAGACATCTACATCTATCCTCTATTACAAATCAAAATGTAGATGCGTTGTCACCCGTGACGACTAAGATGGAATGCCTCATTTCCAGTAAAAAGGGCCTCCGGCCACCTGCTCTCACCAAGCGAAACGCAGAGGTAAATCTCTACTTCACGCTGGTTTTCTGTGAGGTTGTGGTACCACCCCGGTTCGAGCCGGCCCATCCGTGCGACAGTAAAAGCTGCCGCGTGGCTCTACCACTGTTATTGTGGCTGGTGTATAAGAAATCATCATCATTATAATCATTACAGCTGTTCACAAGTCCACTGTTGAACATAGTCCTCCCCCAAGTAATGCCACAAAGCACGGTCCTGAGCCACCTGCATCCATCGCCTTCCTGCATGTCTTACCTAGTCGTCACTCCATCTATTAGAGGGTCGCCCTACACTTCGTCTACTGGTATGAGGCTTCCACTCAAGAACCTTTTTTCCCCCATTGGTTGTCAGTTCTTTGAGCTACATGGCTTGCCCATTGCCACTTCAGCTTACAAATCCGTTGGGCTATGTTGGTCACTCTGGTTCTACTGCAGATATCCTTATTTCTAAGATTATCACGCAAAAAAATCCCCGAGCATAGCCCTCTCCATAGCTCGCTGAGCGACCTTGAGCGTCCTCGTACGGCCAGCAGTATAAAAAATAGGCATATGGTACTACATACTTTTTTTTAGATGGAGTAGGGATCAATATTTTTGTAGAACATTGTATTTTCATATCATTAACCATTTCGTCAGTGTACGCAGATAAAGCAGTTTGGGAGCACTTTTTCTTCCAACTTGTTTAACAAGAATCAATATTTAAAGCTAGCTGAGAAGTGTAACCTAATGTTAAAGCCTATACTATTCCTCATAAATCATTCATTTTTCAAAATAATTTTTCAAATCGGACTGGTAGTTACAGAGATTAGCATGTTTAAACAAACAAAAAACTCTTCCATTATTTTATTAGTATAGATAAAATGTAAACTCTAATTAGTATATTTTCATAGTATGTTTTTATCATTTTGCTCTGAACTTTATTTATATTGTATATAAAAGCATTCTACTTTAAAAGATACCATGAGTCATCACTTGAAAAATCTATACAAATAAATAAAATTGAAGTGTCTGTTTCTAATGTCGAAATAACAGCTTTTTACTATATGCATATGAGAGTATATAAGGTACTTATAACAAAAACACGATTTTTAACATTTTTGTCTGTCTTTTTGTGTGTCTGTCTGTCTGTTTGTTCTGGCTAATCTCCGAAATAGCTAGACCGATTTTGACCGAACTTTCACTGGCAGATAAGCTGATGTTGTAAGAAGTAACATAAGCTACTTTTATTTTAGAAAAAGAATTAGGGTCCCGCGCAAAGAAATTAGAACCCATGAAATCCAATCGTAATAAATTACTGGAACAGCTAGTATTAAAATAAATTAATATATTAATATGTACTTAATTCTATGATGGTATGTGGTTACTGGAGCAGTGCACACACTGCTGTGTTGTAACAGAAATATCTAACATGGTGGTGCCGACCCACAAGAACTCCCAGTAGACATGTGTCATTCATTCAAGACCATATGACCCTATCATTCAAGTAATGACTTGTCTTACGACCAGGTCATTTGGGTTGATCATTGGATTAAATGGATCATTTCGAGTTTCAGTACTCAGTGATCTGTGAGGCCCGCTTGATAATATTGCTTGTCGGACATTATTTTTCTTTGGTCGTAAGTCCTGTCTATCATTTGATGTGACCAGGGTCAAATGAACAAATAATTCATGATTGTCACATGTCTAACTTCTGGAGAGAAGGATTCTTGCTACTTATTTGTATTTTCACATTGTCTTTCATGATGTTGAACTTGGACTCTGTTGGACACAGTAAAAGGGTAGGGTAGAGGGTGAACATCTTTAAGTTTTATTTTTATTAACCGACGTCAAAAAGGAGGAGGTTCTCAATTCATAAAGGACTATTGTTTAAGGAATTTCGTATGATATCTTCACAGGTTGAGAACTGATTTTAATGATGCTGTTTTTATTAAATAGGTTATATTTCAAGGGTGGTCCCATATAAATTTTGAGTAAAAAATTCACACCCCTAAGGGTTGCCTATAAATAACTTCTTCTTTAGTAATTTGAAGTTTGTTTTTTACTTTTCGTTAAAAGTTATTACTATTAAAGTCTTATTAAGAGGTAAGATTCTTTTTATGCCTAGAAAAAGTCTGGTTTGGGTAGGTACCACCCATTTAGCTATTTCTACTGCCAAATGGTGCTTGCACTTCTGTGTTTGGCTCTGAAGGTAATGATAGTTAGTGAGGCATTACATCTTAATGCTCAGAAGTGAGAGCACATCTGTAGTTTTCTTTGTTTAAAGTTGACTGCAGGGGACAATGGACTGCATTTGCCACTTACCATCAGGTAGAATGTAGATTTGTATGTCACTTCAGTTTATTATAAAAAAAGTATTACTTTATAGCATAATAAGCTTTTAGCAGATGTTTTATTTAAAAAAAATTATCAAAAAAAGCCTTTGTGAAACATTTATATAATTAAAATAAATGTAATGACATAGGCAGACAGCCGAGGCAGCAGGATAAAATAACATAAGCAGGTCTACCAGTATAAATAAATAAAGCATTTCTGAAGTTAGGTTAGCCAAAACATAAAAATTCTTTAACAAAATCTTTCTTTGTAATTTGTAATTATTGGTGCGTCTTTTAATTTTTTGACATGACAGTTCAACGTCTGCAATGTGTTTCACCTTATGCTTCATCGGGGCATCTAATTTGCAAAAATATATTTTTTTTATTTGCTTGCATAATATTTCTTCTGGCTTACTTTTTGTAGTTGTTGATATTGATCTGTTTTCTTTACAATTTTTGACAACTGTTGGTTGTCACTCCAACACTAGATAGAGTGACGACCTGGTAAGCGGGAAGTTGAAGGATATAGGTTGGATACAGGACCGTATTTTGTGATACTCCTTGGATACTACTCACTATACTGGTACTCTTGACTAATGAATGCTTTTGTGTGAGCTGATTGTGCATATTGTGGAAGTATATGGTCTGCTGTGCAATTGATAACTTCCGGGTCAACTAATTGGGGGCCGGATTAAGCCATGTCTGGACTTATAGCAATGCAGGTGTCGAGTCCCTCTGTTCCTAGATAGCGGGGCTTTAAGCAACTGGGCCCATAGGCATTTGCCTACTTTGCCTTTAGGGTAATTCAGGCTTCTTACAATTAGTCAAAATTTCTCACCTTAATATTGAAAATCAAGGACATTACATTATGAAGGACTAGCCACCTACCCGGACTTTGTCTGGGTAAGATCTATTAATGTGTCCTTATTTAGATTTAATATAATCGAAAACATTTATTTTATCAATTTTTAGGGTTCCGTAGCCAAATGGCAAAAAACGGAACCCTTATGGATTCGTCATGTCTGTCTGTCTGTCTGTCCGTCCGTAAGCCACAACCACTTTTTTCCGAAACTATAAGAACTATGCTGTTGAAACTTGGTATGTAGATGTATTCTGTGAACCGCATTAAGATTTTCACACAAAATAAACGAAAAAAAAAAACAATAAATTTTGGGGGTTCATACTTAGAATTGAAACTCAAAATAATTTTTTTTTATTCAAAACCATACGTGTGGGGTATCTATGGATAGGTCTTTAAAAATGATATTGAGGTTTATAATATCATTTTTTTCTAAACTGAATAGTTTACGCGAGAGACACTTCCAAAGAGGTAAAATGTGTGCCCCCCTGTAACTTCTAAAATAAGAGAATGATAAAACTAAAAAAATATATATGATGTACATTACCATGTAAACTTCCACTGAAAATTGGTTTCAGCGAGATCTAGTAAGTAGTTTTTTTAATACGTCATAAATCGTAAACCGCAATTTACCTTTCATTCATTCAACTCAAATATAAAAATAAAAAAAATGCACTATTCTTAAAATATCGATCAAAGTTACAACGAACTACAAGAACTTTTATATTATGTTACTTGCTGCTACGGAACCCTTCATGGGCGAGTCCGACTTTTGCATTGCACGCATTTGGCCGCTTTTTTAGTTTCTTTTTGAAAGTGTCGTAAGATTTTCGGATAAAATATAGCCTGCCACTTCTGGCATTGCTCTTTATGTGTTTGTGAATGTTCAACATATTCGGTTCAGCCATTTCGAATATTAACCCGGACAGACAAAATTAAAAAAATAAATGGTAGTTCATGACTTAATGGCATACGAATAACGCCCTCATCTTTATATATATAATTCTTCTGTCCATGTGTATGTGACTGGAACTCCTTAACCGTTGGGCCAATTTTTATGAAATTTTGTGTGTGATTTAGTTGATTGTGGTGGCGTTGTTGTCGAGATCCAGAAATCACCCGTGCGAAGCCGGGGCGCTTCGTTAGTCGCAATATGAAACACTTCAATTATATCTATACAAGATGTAACAAGAACCCTGTGGTTCCTGTTAAGTGCGTTATCAGTGTCAGTATTCAAACATAATTTTTATGGTCGAGATCTCTGAAGTAAATGTGTTTCTATACTAGCTATTCCCCGCGACTTCGCCCGCTTGTAATTTAGGGTTTTAATTTTGTTGCGCGTAACTCTAATTATTTTTTCTAAAATATAAGTAGCCTAAGTTACTCCTTATAACATGAGCTAGCTACCAGTGAGAGTCCCGTCTAAATCGATCCTGCCGTTTCGGAGAGTAGCCGCAACAAACACAGACAGACAAAACATTTTAAAGTTGTGTTTGTTATAAGTACCGTATATTATACTTACATATGCAATTAGTAAGAATCTGTTATTTTGATATTACAAACAGACACTTCAATTTTATTAATTTGTATAGATGTTTGAATACTGATTCTGATAACGTACTTAACGAGAACCAAAAGGTTTTTGTTACATGCTGTATGGTACCAAAGATTTAACTATTTAAATTTTTGGTATGGTATAGGTGTGTCAGTAAAGATCCTAAACTTTTTTACTTATTATTTTAAAAGGCTGCAATTTATTTTAACGCCAAAGCTTTATTAATCCTATTCCGAGATTATAATTTGAATGACTTCATTATACGCAGATCTCTTCAAGGCTTCTCTTAAGGCTTCATCGTCTTTGAATGTCTTAAGTCAATTACAGTTGCTAGCAATTTTAAAGGCAATATTAATAATATTAGTGCGGAGATTGAGTTCAGCATTATGCATAACCTACTGAGTATATTTCAGTCTGGGTTCCGCCCTGGTCATAGTACCACTACTGCTTTAATTAATGTTACTGATAATATAAGACAAGGTATGGAAGAAAAAAAGATAACAGTACTGGTACTAGTTGATTTCTCAAATGCTTTCAACACAGTTGATCACGAAATTCTCCTTTCCATACTGTCTCATCTGAATTTTGGTCCTGCTGCTTTGGAATGGTTTGCATCTTATCTTCGCGGTCGACAGCAATCAGTCTGTGTTGGACAAATGTCCTCAGCTTGGGCTGATGTGGATGCTGGTGTGCCGCAAGGCGGTATTCTCTCTCCTATAATTTTTTCAATTTTTATAAACTTTATCACCTCCATCCTCGACTGCTCGTATCATTTGTATGCCGATGACCTTCAGTTATATGTGCAAGCTGAAATTGGGGATATTCATAATGTGATCATAAAACTTAACGACAACTTATCAGCTATCAAAGTTTGGTCTACTCGTTATGGAGTTTTGGTCAATCCTTTGAAGTGCCAAGCTATACTGGTGGGTAGCTCAAGAATGCTGGCTAAGATTAATCTGGCAGATTTACCTCCTATTTATTATGATAGTATTATAATTCCGTTCAGTAATTCTGTTAAAAATCTTGGCCTATATATCGATAGCACGTTGAACTGGAGAACCCAGGTTTCAGAAGTGAGTCGTAAAGTCATTGCCACTTTATGTTCTCTGTATCGTCTAAAACTTTTTCTTCCCACAAAATCTAAGATCATGCTTGTCCAATCACTCATATTACCCATAATTGATTATGCAGATGTGTGTTACTCAGATCTGTCCCAAGATCTTCTGAACAAGCTGGAACGCCTTCTTAATAACTGTATAAGATTTATTTTCGGGCTTCGTAAGTATGACCATATTTCGCAATATAGATCTAAGCTAAATTGGCTTACAATCCGCCAGAGGCGTAATTCCAGAATACTGCTTGTTCTTTTTTCCATTTTAAATGACCCATCTTCGCCTTCTTATCTTAAGAGTAAATTTCACTATCTCTCCTCATCTCATGATAGGGTCCTACGATCTTCTTCTAACAACAAAATCTGTATTCCTGTTCACTTCACCGAGTTCTATGGTAACTCCTTCACAGTTCAGGCTACACGCCTTTGGAACTCCTTGCCCGATGACATTAGAAAAGCACCCAATAAGTACGCTTTTAAAAAATTGATCCGTAATCATCTATTGAAGACAACGCATTTTACATGAATCATCCATTTAATGTGTATTGCTAAACACACGCATATATTCATAGGTATTTGTATGTACTAATTATATATATTAAGTGTATTTAAATATGTATATTTTTATGTATATGCATGTATTTATATCTCCATTTGTATATATATATATATATATATATATATATATATATATGTGTGTGTGTATGTGTATATGTATGTAGATGTATATGTGTATGTATGTATCCATCATATGTGTATAGTTTATTTATTAGTAAAATGTATGTATTATGTAGTTAATTATAATTTTGTTTAGTGTTATTTTATTCTATATTGCCGCACCTACGTCAAATTCTCACCACTCCATGGGTTGACTGGTAGAGAATGCCTCAAGGCATT
This sequence comes from Parnassius glacialis, assembly GCA_033319125.1. NCBI lineage: Eukaryota > Metazoa > Arthropoda > Insecta > Lepidoptera > Papilionidae > Parnassius > Parnassius glacialis. The sequence continues at coordinate 51,892,786 of JAVANC010000017.1, forward strand.
AAGTCCGCCCTTTGTATTCTTTTGTTTTAAGGAATGCAATAAAGAATAAATAAATAAAAAAAAATACTATTGAGTCTCCGTTTTAAAATTAATTGACTGTTTAGTGGCAGTGTAAGAGTAACCACTACCCGATAACGTCTCGTGGATGTCCTAGGTGGCGACAGAGGAAAACAAACCAGGTGACGGCCAGCTGCATTTTGTTATTGACAACTGTTCTCTTCTATTATTTTGAGTTGAAACCAGGAAGATGCTGCTGCCCATCATCTGTTTTAGTTCTCCCCTGTTGCCTCTTACGACACCTGTCGTCCCCGTTACGAGACGATATCGGTTAGTTGATATTCTTACATCGCCGCTACACGGTTTGATGATGGTCTGGTGGTGGCGGCTTGGGTAAAAATATCGTAATACCGATATTTTCTCATAAAAATATCTATCTATATTTATCGTCATATTTTTAATCGCGATATATCGAGATATCGATAATTATTTTAGAGTATCGAATTCGTATCAATTTCGATATACACGAAGCAGCAAAAGCAGCTACAAAGCGTTCATGTGCGGTTGTCGTTTTATTTCGTCGTCCAACCGTCAGTAATTAAATTTTGGGCCAATGATGTCAAATTATATATTTTACAAATTATTATATTTATCACGCGATGTATATATATATATATATATATATATATATACATCGCAAAAAATATCGATATATATATATATATATATATATATATATATATATATATATATCGATATTTTTTTTCACTTGCTGTCCCTAGTCGGCTGATGATAGTTCGTAACGATTATTTTCTACCGACTTCAAGAAGGAGCCGGTACTCAATTCGACTGTATGTTTTTTATGTGTGTTATCTCATAACTTTTTACTGAGTGAACCGATTTCGATGATTCTTTTTTTATTTAAAAGCTGGTGCTTCACATGTGGTCCCATATAAATTTCATCAAGTCCTGACCAATAGTTTTTGAGTTATTCTTAATAATTTATATTGAAGTCGGTTGTACAAAATTTTTAATTTTAAATTATCATAGCAGAATGTTGAGTCTCTCTCAGTCTCTGATACTGCTAAATAGATCAGTTGAAGTGACAATGATCTGACTATATAACTCAAATAACCCCCACGCCATCAATGAAGAAGATTTCACGTAGCAGCCTTGTGCTTGCAAGCATAGTGTAGGTGGACCACCATTCCCCATCCTCCTGAACGGGTTCCTGGCTTATCCGGCGGGAGTCTTAGTGCCCTTGGTCATATGGTCACATAACATGACTGGCCCAACATGGCCGATATAAGTCACATAACATGAGTGGTCCCACATGGCCGATATAAGTGGGCTTAGTAAGCCCACTTCGGATGCCCGCTGGTGGACTGTAAGGGGTGGCTTCCCCTGCCCTTCGCAGTGGCGGTAAAGTCGAGAGTGAAGGGGAATGTTGAAGGGGCTCCGCTTTAGCTTCGAGACTCTGTCGATGTCGCACCGTCGATTGATTCCTAGCAGTGATGGTCGACAATTTTTTTTTTTTTTTTTATAGGATAAGGGTGACAAACGAGCACACAGTCCACCTGATGGTAAGTGGTTGCTGCTGCCCATAGACATCTACATCTATCCTCTATTAGAAATCAAAATGTAGATGCGTTGTCACCCGTGAGGACTAAGATGGAATGCCTCATTTCCAGTAAAAAGGGCCTCCGGCCACCTGCACTCACCAAGCGAAACGCAGAGGTAAACCTCTACTTCACGCTGGTATTCTGTGAGGTCGTGGTACCACCCCGGTTCGAGCCGGCCCATCCGTGCGACAGCAAAAGCTGCCGCGTGGCTCTACCACTGTTATACAAGTACAATACTAGGAATACTTAACTATAGTACTGATTTCTATTATTTAAAGCAATTAACCTCGACATAGGTAATTGTTACGAAGAATTGTTTTTTATTGTCTATATGTAGGTCAGTGTTTGTATAATTAATGATTTTTTAACCTAACGAGAGCATAATAGTTTACGAAGGATTTTTTAGCAATCTCGACACCAGACGCCTCACATCTTTTAGTCCTTTTACTTACAATGGAACGGAGAAGGTGTATGCGTTTAGGGTGAAAGGTTGTTCGAATGCAAACGAATGTTCCCATTTATCTCTATAACGGTTTCACTGATTTGGATACGGTTTTCTATAAAGGTTGTGGTATTCATCGGCGATGGTTCTTAGATTAGATAGGTGTTATGGTGTTAAGTCGCTAGGGGGCGCTGTAATAAATATTTTGTGTGCAAACGAATGTTCCCATTCACATCCAAAAGGTTTGACGGATTTGGATATGGTTTTCTGTAAAGGGTTTGTGATACATCGGCGATGGTTCTTAGACAGGTGTTATTGTTATTGTTGTTAATGTCCAGCGTTAATAGATGATTTTAACGCCATCCATTGGAAACCATGAGATCTTTATGGTGTTTCTCATGGTCGTCAATTACAACACCCACGCGACAAAATTGGGTGATGGAATTTTTTACACCGCCACCTCTTAGCATCGCTCTGTAAGGGGAGAAGCCCATGCCCAACTATGGATTTTTACGCATTAAAAAGAAAACGAAGAATTAAGAAGTAATCTTTAAAAGTTACACTGGGGGTCTGACAACACCATTCTCACCCGACAGCCCTTGAAGGAAGGTTATGTTTATTAGGTGATTGTATGCAAGTTTGTTTGTATTTTTGTTACCGCTTGCAGCGTCAACAGCTTGATAGATTTTGAAGTAAGAGGTGTTGTTATCTTTACAGTGTCACGGCAATTTTTTTTTATATAAGAGATGGCAAACGAGCTTGCGGCTCACCTGAAAGTGACTACCGCCGCCCACGAATAACTGCAAAACTAGGTGAATTGCAGGTGTGTTGTGGACCTTTTAAAATAGTCCCATGGGTGTTGTAAAAGGCGACAGAGGGAAACACATCAGGAGATGGGCAGCATCATCTTCCTAGTAACGACTAAAAATAAAAATCTGCGGTTGTCAACCCGCTTGCCAAGCGTGGCAACTATAGCAAATATACCCCCTATGACGCAATCTATGGGTAAGTCTATGTTCAGCAGTGGACTTCTAATAGATAATGGATAATAGTTTTAATAATATTTCATTCAAATTATACTACTTTTTACGGATTTTATCGCGCATATTAACTTATTTTATATTCCCGACGTTTCGAGGATTTTACAGCACCCGTGGTCACCGGGGGGACTGAGGTGTTTGACGTCCCAATGTCATAGTTAACCACGCCTATCTCCAGATTAAAAATATTAATATGTAAAAAAATCTGTAACAACTAGGTTTATTTAAATGTGTTCGCGTAAATATAAGAAACCAATATTTCATTCGTTAGACTCCTGGACTTATGCGATGTCTTTCGCCACCATCTTTATTATAAGAGTTAATTATATTTTTATTTTTAAACTTAAAAGAAAAATAATTCAGAGCATCTGTATGAGAACGGCAGAGAGAATAATCTTGTTTTAAAATTAAAGGGTCTAAAGTCTAAACGGGTTTCAACTGGTTCGCGGTCGAAACTTGTTTATGTTAAATTTGTTCCATATAAACAAGGAAGGTATGTTGATGGGTTTTTGTAACACAGATTACGGGGTTTAGAAACCTTTCAGTGTAAACTGTATAGTCCGCGTGCGTAGCTTTGTCTTGAAAATTGTGAAACGTAGGGTAAATGGGTCGACGACACTCGACACTTCAGGGCAGTACCGCGTTGTCAAGAATATCAGGTCAAAATAATACTGCGCTTTAGGATTTTTTTTTAAATTAGAATTCGGAATTTGACGGACTTTGATTAAATTAATTATGTAATAGCGTAATTTAAATCGAATTTGGCGTAAATAATACTTTGAATAAAGTTCACTTTTTTTTTACTATTTTAAGCCAGTGCTTGACTTATGGTAAGTGATGATGCAGCCAAAGATGTTATTTAACTTAACAAAAGCTTACTCTCTTGTCTGGTACCCTCATTATTATCGAATGGAAAGACATACTGGCAAATTATTCCACTCCTTTGCTGTACCTATGCATTATGAACGACGAAGCAAACCGCCTGTATCAGAATACGTGGTATGTCGACAGTAAAGCTGTGACGATCAGCCGAGAGTGTCTCATAGTCCTATGATGGAATGAAGAGGGAGGAATTAGGTCATGCAATTCCTGATGTTTTATAAAAATTCGAAAGGCTGGCTACTTGGCGTCTGTGCTCAAGGCTGGTAAGATTGGTTCTAACCATATTGATGTCACCAATAAACCGCACGCCTTTCCATTGACTCTAAAGCCGCTAGGTGGCGTTTTTGTTGCTCGCGACTGCAATGTTTTTTGTGAAACACTGTTTAACATCCAAACAGCGTTGTGCAACGTTTTTGTCCACACAGTTGGTCTATGTTATGAGACTTATAGCAGCTGGTTGATGTTAAGGTCTGCGAGATCTTTAATTTTAAAATTTTGTTTTCATTTTATGGATCACAGATATATTATGTCGAATTAAATTCTCATAATTACCTCAACAACACAATAAGGGTGCCATCATCACTTTTATTATTACAGCCCTTTAGAAGTCTACCGCTGAACATAGGCCTCCCCCAAGAAATGCCACAAAACACGATCCTGAGCCACCTGCATCCAATGACTTCGTGCATGTCTTACCAGGTCGTCACTCCATCTAGTGGGGGCTTTACACTTGTACTGGTTCGAGGCTGCCACTCGAGAACCTTTCTTCCCCATCGGTTGTCGGTTCTTTGAGGTTTATCGCCGCTCCATTGCCACTTCAGCTTACTAATCCGTTAAGAATGCCATATAGCTGGCAATTTTACTTAAATCTCAGGTTGTTGCCAGAGCTAAGTGTAGTTTTTCTTTGTACCACGCGTATACGAGAGCTACACAAGTTATGCGCAACCTATAAATGAAGCTATTCATAAAGATATTAATATGTTTATTGCTTTATAAATTAATCCTTTTATTTTAAACATTTTAAACAGGTCTCTCACCAAATCTGTGATGTTCCGGATAGGAACGAAGTCGCTAAGGTCTAAGCTGTGATATGTAATATTAAACACCATAAAATCCGTAAAGCTAGTTTTATTCTAGTTAGTGGTGTATGTTAGTTCAAGTGTTATATAATGCTTTTGTCTTGCTTGCGGTGCGTGAAGGATAGTCGTGGTGCATAAGAACTAACGACTTCTCTGTTCCTTCTACACTACTATTTCGAGAACACTAGGTAGAAAAACCGTTTGTCACACACTGAACTAATACCTACTACGTACTAGAACAGGCAGTGCGATTTTTTTTTATAACTGGCATTACGGCTCTGGGTTCTAGCCCTTCTGAGCCTGAAGTAACAATGTATAATTATCCTTCATAGTACACTGCTTCACAATATGTTGATGCGTCACATTGTGCAGCCCTTGGGAGATTTGAGCAACTTGAGCCAGCAGACAGCTGACAGTTGGCGATGGTATCTCAGGGCGCTTAGAGACAGTGGGAACAAAGTCGGAGGCCCAGAGTACTAGTTTATAGCACAGACTAAGAAAGTTTAAGCCGTAATGCGTGTTGAAAACGATCAAGTCGCGGCGTCTTTTAGTATTAAGTAAATATTAATTCAATGCCAGCATTGCAAAATAATGTTTATTGCAAAAATGTTTCTTAATCGCTTACCACGACTACGTCTTTGTATCACGAAAATAAATAAAATTACACATGTATTTACATTTTATATTTATGTATGAGCGTTACGAGTTGACATAACCGGTTTGCGTTCTATTATGTTATTTTGCAGATCATAGTGACTTTTCTCGTTAAAAAATTAATGTTTTGATTTTTAAATTTGATTACCGTACTAGCACACGCTTGGCAGACGTTGTTCTGCCATTCCCAGTAGGTTACCGTTACGGCTTGTTAAATTCCATTGCTGAAAATAGATAGGATAATGTATATAACGACTATAATAAACAAACAACTTCACAATAACTATTATTTTCATCACCACCATTACAGCCCTTCACAAGTCCACTGCTGAACATAGGCCTTCCTCATGGAACGCCACAAAGCACGTTCCTCAGTCACCTGCATCCATCGACTTCCTGTATATCTTACCAAGTCGTCACCCCATCTAGTGAGGGATCGCCATACACTTCGCTCACTGGTACGAGGCTGCCACTCGTGAACCTTCCTTCCACATAGGTTGTCTGTTTATTATTTTATATGACAATAATTTGTTCACAACCCTGACAAGAGCTCCATAATAGCGCAATACAAGTCTGGGCACAATACATTTAGTAATTTTTTTATCAACATCGATTGTTTGTCCTGTTGTGATAGTTGTAGCGTATGCAGACATTATCGTTGTTTATTTAAGGCTGCATTATACGTGAACGGTGCCTTCATTCGAAAAAAAACTTTGCTGCTACGAATGTTTGTACCTACGTAGGTAAATAGTGATAATAATTTATCTGACAAATAAAGATATTAATGTAAAATGCGAATAATATGTATTATGGTTAGTCAAAATGTAACCGGACGTAAACAGAAAGACTATATTTATAAGGTTTACAAAAGGTTTTTGTAAATCTGCAATTTCCCTGGTGTTGCAGTTGTTGATGGGCGTTGTCATTTACCATCAGGTGAGCCGTATGCTCGTTTGCCCCTCTAAAAAAAATGTTAAAATTTAGAGTGGGACCTAGCTATTTGCGTTTGACCATGCTCTCATAGAATCCCAGCGTAAGATATGAGCTGTTTCGTATGGTGAGTGGAAACCATTTTCACCGGAAACGTGGCATACCATCTTAGTCCTCAGAAGTAAAAACGCATCTAAATTTTGATTCTCAATCAAGGATAAATGTTATATATATATATATATATATATATATATATATATATATATATATATATATATACCTAGTCAGGTCATAAATTCTGTCACATGTTTAATATAAAATAATTGAAACAAGTTCATTATGTAACCATTTATATACCAAAATGAACTTAACAAAACATAGATTCTTATGACTAAAGTTTATTCAAAATGACCTCCGTGATTTTGAATACAGATCTTCAATCTGCACGGCCAGTCGTCTATCGCAGCACGAACGAGGTCCATGTCAATATCGGCGGCTGGCTTAATCAAGGATGTCTTGAGTGACTCCAAATTGGGATGAGGCTTTGAGCACGCCTTTTCCTCCAAGTGTTGCCATATCTTGTAATCTAACGGATTCAAATCTGGACTGGAGGAGGGCCAGTCTTCGTGCCGGATGAAGTCGATTTCACGCGCCGCCAGCCAGTCTTATGTGCTCTTCGCTCTATGAGCTGGCGCCGAATCTTGTTGGAATACCCAGTGCCTGTTATTGAACATGGTATGAGAACCAGGTTCCACAAGGTTCGTCAGGACTGTATTTTGATACACAACTGCATTCGTTTTTACACATTTCCCACAAAAATGTACCTCTGTTAAGCCCCAATAAGAAACTCCCAACCATACCATGAGCGAGGATGGAAAATGACCTCGTTGTACACGCGGAATACGGTTGCTCGCTTCTTCACTACTGTGTGCGTACACCTTATCATTTTGTTTGTTGTAGCTCTCTTCTACGGTAAAAATGTTTTCATCCGAAAAAATAATTTCCCGATATTTTTTTCCCGCGTACCGCTTCAACAAAGCGCGGCATCTCTTCAGTCTCAGGTCCATTAGACGAGCATTCAAACGATGTCCTGTTTTTCTTTGATATGCCCGAAGCCCTAAGTCTTCATTTAACACCCCTTTCACCGTGGTTCTGCTTAACCCCATCTGAAGGACCAACAGTTTCTGCTTACGTTTGGGATTTCTTTGAATTCGCGCCTTGAGTCCTAACAGACCGAGGGCGACCACTTCTTGACCTGTATCGTTTGATGGTACGATAAACGAATCTTTTGGTTATATTCAAATTTTTCAGTATGTCAAAAATTTTAATTGGCGCGTAACCGCAACGATGCAACGCAATAACTGCAACACGTTCATGAACAATTCGAAATTCGAATTCAATAAACTTTTTTGTGGCCAGCATTCTAAAAGAAAAGTTTTTACTGTGTGACAATACTTACGACCTGACTGTGTATATATATGTATACGTAAGACGGTAAGAGCCGTGGTAGCTCAGATATATAGATTATCTAAAGGTTATAGTTACAATCAGGTGGAATTTGTGCTCGTTTGTCACCCTTATTCTATAAAAAAAAAAACCTCAGAAATGACAACGCATCTATCTGCATGATTCTTAATCGAAAATAGATGTACATGTCTGTGTCACAGGGTTTACTTTTTCTCTTTTTTTAAAAAACCTTACCCCACACTAGAATTTTCTCCTGTGTTGTGGGGGCAGTTTACAAACATAAATTGCACGAGGACAAACATCCAAACCCGGAACAATTATTTGTAGGCTATACAAATACTTGTCCTGTGCGGGCTTCGAAGCCGCGGCCCTCAGCGCAACAACTCATTGCTAAGCCGTAACTATCAGGTTACTATGAACTCATTGTCAAACCATACAAGTATAAAAAATATTACGATCAACGTGTTAAAGGTACGCTAATGGAAAACAGTGACCCGCCGACAACGTGACACAGTTAACCAAACTCTACTGACGAACGACGTCGAGTCAAAACACGTGATAGTTAATTGTGTTTACTCTCTACTTAAAAAGACTGTTACATATACATATATAGATAAAACTGTAAAATTGCCTTGGTTTTAAAATTGTAAACATTATAAACATTAAAAATGATAAAAACTGTCTAATTGCGTGTCGGGGCACGCACAATGTAGAGGTAAGGTTCCGTAGTTGCCCGTCACAATACGTGCGCTTTGTTGGTAACTGAAGAACTTATTTTCTAATCAGTATTATAGGGAGTGGTATTCAAAAATGATTAAAGAACTTTTCGATTTTGATTATAATACAATCTACATCAAACCATTTTCATGCAAAGTCCGCACAAAGATGGTCATAATTAGACTATCTATCTATAATGTTTTCCCGAAAGCGCAATCCTAAGATATATATATATATATATATATATATATATATATATATATATATATATATATATATATATTATCCTGAGGTTCGCCCGCGTAAACCAAGATTACAAGGAATGAAACTGTATGAGGCTAACTTAATATCACATTGTAAACGTCTTCCTTTTTTAAATTTGGTCCAATTAACACTTTGAATTATATCAATAAATACAAAATATAAAAGTTAGGGGATAGTAAACTCGTTTTCCCATTTGATTAATTTTTAGAAAGAGTGCCTGTAGTTAGATCCTATGCGGGCGAAGATGGGGGTAGGTAGGTCGCTAGTCGCAAATTATCTTTTCAAGTTTTTACTCGCAACGGTACTGAAAAATATTTCTCTGATAAAAAATGAGTAAAAATTCGTATGCCCTCGTTCCAGTTACGAACAAGCTGAAAGTTCTTGTTCATTGTGAAGAGTTTTTTTTTTAAATTATTGCGTCGTTTGACGAACGTATGGCTCAGTAATTAGCGTTCCTTCACATTTACTTCGAGGCTGTAGCTTCGAATTAAAAACAAAACATTTTTTTAAATGTTAATTTTATATTGGTATATTTAATGCCATTTGTAAATACTACAGTGACATATGACCTTTGAGGTTTTTATTATAGAATAAGGGTAACAAACGAGCACAGAGTCCGCCTGATGGTAAGTGAATGATGTGGTCAATAGACATAATATTTTTTTTTATAGGATAACGGTGACAAACGAGCACACAGTCCACCTGATGGTAAGTAGTTGCTGCGGCCCATAGACATCTACATCTATCCTCTATTCCAAATCAAAATGCAGATGCGTTGTCACCCATGAGGACTAAGATGGAATGCCTCATTTCCAGTAAAAAGGGCCTCCGGCCACCTGCACTCACCAAGCGAAACGCAGAGGTAAATCTCTACTTCACGCTGGTTTTCTGTGAGGTCGTGGTACCACCCCGGTTCGAGCCGGCCCATCCGTGCGACAGCAAAAGCTGCCGCGTGGCTCTACCACTGTTAAATATACATGTATTCTCATGGTTAAAAATCAAAATGTAGATACCATTGTCACCCCTGGGGACTAAGATGACATGCCTCGTTTCCAGTGAAAAGTGTATCCGGTTCTACAACACTCACCATACGAAACATAGCAGTGTTAAGCTGGTATTCTGTGAGGGCGTGTACCTTCCCCGGTCGAGCCGACGCATTCGTGCTACAACTATACTACTAATGTAGCTGCAGCATGGCTCTACCACGTATGAGATGTGATGAATGAATGATGTAAAATGATGACTATTTTAATACTCTCCAAAACTATCATATTACTTCATCCCGTGGGCGTCTGCCGTCACACTTTTTTACTGGGAAAGAGGAATTCCATGTTAGTCCTCACGAGTGACAACGCATCTGCATTTTGATACCATCCTCACCATCTGGATGCTTGGCGGTCCATGACTGTGCGTTTTACTAGGAGTTTTCTTCCTCGTACAACTTCTCTGTGGAACTGTTTACCACCGGCAATTTTTCCGGACAGATACTACTTAGGAACCTTCAAGAAAAGATCTTACACCCTTCTAAAGGCTGGCAACGCATCTGCAATTCCCCTGGTGTTGCGGTGGTTCATGGGCGGCGGTTATCACTTACCATTAGGTGAGCCACATGATCGTTTGCCGCCTCTTCTATAAAAAAAACCGACCGGATCCAACTTCCTGCCTCCGCGGTGCTACTAAGAATTTCTCGCCAGAAAAGCCCAATAACTGATTTTTACCCGACCCGAGCTTTGATCTCGGGACCTCGAGATCATCGTCGCATTTACGACCACTAAAGACCAACGAGGCAATCATTGTGCGGTTTAATGTTCAGTCTAACGCCACGTGCACATGTTGAGCATTACACGCGTTATCTATAGGCGACAGATCGAACACACCAGATACAGACGGCTCACATACAAACCACACGTCGATTGTTGACTTTACATTCAATAACGAGGGAAATATTTAAAACGTTTTTTTTTAAATTAAAGGTGACAAACTAATACCGTGTAGTGGCGGTGTAGGAATATCCGTTACCCGATATTGTCCCGTGGGTGTAGAAATTAGAACAGGAACTCAAAATAATATAAACTGCAGTGGCCAAAATGCCCTATGATGCAATGTACAGGGGAGGCCTATGTTTAGCAGTGGACTTTTATAGGCTCTAAAGGAAGGATGACAAACAAACTGATGGTTCTATACATCAGCGGCCTGATTCGGCACCATTGGGGAACGATAGGTTTTTCTAATGGTTGCCTCGCAACCAGGCAACGCAGTGTTAGATGGAGAAAGCATCAGAGAGAGGCTTAGCAGTCTAATAGTTCCGTATGGTGAGAGTGGAGAACCAGATACCCGTTTTTACTGCAAACGAGGCACTCCCAGAGGCGGAGTAAATGGCGACAGCGCCCTGGGCTCACCTCATCGGCGCCCCTCTGGCGGCTATTGATTATAACTTATAAACTTTATTATAATTTACAATATAGTTATAAGTTACAAAATAATTAGGACACGAGTACCCTTAACAGGTTGGTGTGAATGAAAAATGTGATGAGAGAGTGAGAGCGATGTAGGAGTAATCAAATAGACGATTTTTTTTTTCGTTTAAAAAACTACGTGCGTGTCCCTTTTTAACCTTGCACCCCTAGGCAAGTGCCTAGTTTGCCTTAAGGATAATCCGCCACTGGGTACTTCATCTTAGTCTTCTGGGGTCACAACGCATCTGCATTTTGGTTCTTAATCAAGGTTAAATGTAGATGTCTATGGGTCACAGTATCCACTTACCATCAGGACTGTGTGCCCATTTGTCACATTTATTCTATAAAAAAACCTAGTTTAATATAAAACTAACCTTTACATTCCATTAAAGGCAAAATATGATACGGCATCTGTGTAAACGGTATAACACCATTTATAGTGTACCTATTTCATGTATTCACAAGTAAATAAACAAAGATGCCCTTTTTACTGGAAATGAGGCATTCCATCTTAGTCCTCACGGGTGACAACGCTTCTACATTTTGATTTGTAATAGAGGATAGATGTAGATGTCTATGGGCCGCAGCAACCACTTACCATCAGGTGGACTGTGTGCTCGTTTGTCACCCTTATTCTATAAAAAAAAAGAAAAAAAAAGAGAGAAACATATCTTATATGCTATTGGCGTCAAGATTTTAACAATATAATACCTTTGCCAAATATGACTAATACTTTAACAAACAAGAAGCAAACAATGCAATTGCATTGTGTCATCAAACCGCCCGTGCGTTTCGGAGCTCTTTATTACATTGAGATCATGCAATTATTGCAATTTTAGGTAGAAAACATAAACGAGCGAAAAAACACGTCTATGTATATAATATTTACGGATCGGCAGTGCAGTCACTTCTGAGACCGAGATGGAATGCCTTGCAGGCTGTAATTCACAATCTCTTTGTATACTTTACTTAGAGGAAGAAATAGGTTGTTTTATAGAAATGGGTTACAAAGGGGCACACAATCCACCTGATGGTAAGAGGATGATGTGGCACGTAGACATCTACATCTATCCTCCTCGATTAAGTATCAAAATGCAGATGCGACACCCTGAAGACCAAGGTGCCTTGTTTCCAGTAATAAGGGTCTCCGGTTCTCTACGCTCACCAAATGAAACACAGCAGCCTTAAGCTGTTATTTTACGCCGGTATTCTGTGAGAGCGTGGTCCTACCCCGGTCGAGCCAACCCATTAGTGCTACAACTAGCTGCAGCGTGCCTCTACCGCATATAAATTATGTAAATATCTCAATCAATAAAGTCTTTCAGAAATTACACGATCACACAGACGCGCCGACGACTTATAAATCGTAACGTAATTTTATTCAGAAATCGTTGTAAAATAATCAATAAACAAAATTGTGTCAGTGAAATATAGTTTTGGGCATACTGTAAGCCAGCATGTACACTGTTTTAAAATAAATAAATATAGGTTCATTAGGTCAGCATTTATCAAGTGTAAATCAATAATATTTTCAACATTGTTTACGCAACAAAAACTAGTGAATGTTACTAATATTCACTTTGGTGATATCCAATTAATTATATTCAGAGAGTAATATCATAACAATATTATATTAATGCATGCACGGAGTGTGTTTTGATTAAATATTCCTGTTACAAAGTCCTGACTCGTGTGACTGACTCATCTATCAACGCACCGCCCAAACAGCTAGACGTAGACGACACTAAGATAGGATTTTGGAAAATTCAAGCCCTTAGAAGGTGAAATGGGATGTTACAGTTTGTACCACATTTTTTATTTTACGGGGCGACTTCATATATTTGTATGGTAAAAAATTGGGTTATACCATATTCATACTGATTATTAAATGGCGAAGCTTGCGAAGTCACTTATTGATTTCACGATGTCTGTCCGTCTGTCCGTCCGTCTGTCCGTCTGTCCCACGATTATCTCATGAACGGTTTCGAATTTTCAATTTCTGTTTTCAGCAATCGATTACTGATCACCCAGGCATCTGAACCTCCTATTTTGATTTTTTTTTCCAACCGCTACAAAGCTGATTGCTTCGCCACTTTGCTATGCTGTTAGCTTGCTAGGTTTATTAAAAATAATTTTTGTTACTTTAAAACTGGATCACTTTATGATTACACTAATACGTAGCAGTTTTTAATTTTACGAAAATCTAATCTTAGGGTGTTAAGACTACAAAAACAAAAACAAAAAACAGTCTGCGTGAAAAAAATGGCTTTTTAAGATTTTGATGGTGGCGATACCTTTAAAACGAAATTGTGATATTTTTGGATAGCACATATTTTAGAGCTTTTCAAAATCTGTGCCTATTTACCCCTTAACAGGTGGATCATAAAAAATATTTAGGCGCAATATGACGGGAAATATTAAGAGTTTCAAGTAATATAAATAAGCTTTGAGTGGATCTTTGAAGGATACAAGTAGTAAAATTAAAAAAAAAAATTGTACAACCGACTTCAATATAAATGAAATGAGAACATCATCAATGAGGTCGAAGTCAATTTATAAAAATAATATATAAAAGAATCATCAAAATCGTTTCAGCTAGAAAAATGTTCTGAGGTAACACTCATTAAAAAAATAGTCTAATTGAGTACGTCAAATTTGTAGATTCAAGGAGTTCCTCAAGCATAGAGTTATAACTCATAATGATTTATTTAAGAAGGATGTTAAATGTTCGAAAGACCTTAGTCTATTTTCTACCGACTTCCAAAAAGGAGACGGTACTCAATTCGACTGTATGTTTTTTTATGTGTGTTACCTCATAACTTTTTACTGGGTGAACCGATTTAGATGATTCTTTTTTTGTATAAAAGCTGGTACTTCTCGTGTGGTCCCATATAAATTGATTAAGGTCAGACCAATAGTTTTCGAGTTATTCTTAATAACTTATATTGAAGTCGGCTGTACAAAATTTTTAATTTTAAATTATAAAATCTGCGATCATTATCATACTGAAATATGAGATAGTTTCCATGTGATAGTTTGAACTCCGTTGTATGCGAATTCATAATAAGCGTGAGTCATGACTGGGTCTGGACGTACAACACTGACGCGGATAACAACGCGGCAATACCTGGCAATACCGGTTAAGTTGCATGAGTCTCGAACACCTACCCGCACCACACGAGCCTTAATAACTTACAAGGTATTTTCAGTTGAGTTTACGCCGCGTACGGTGCTGACTAATATGCGATCACACCGTTATAACCTATTGAAGTCCACTGCTAAATAAAGGCCTCCCCCATACCATGCCCTACTGTGGACATTTGCCATAGTTGACACGCTTGGCAAGCGCGTTGGCAACCGCAGTTTTTTATTTTTAGTCATTATTAGGGAGACACTTCTGCCCATTTGTTTCCCTCTGTCGCCTCTTACGGTGTCCACGGGATGATATGGGACAGTGGATATTCTTACACCGTCACTACACGGTAATAGATATCGCTACTTTTTATAGTTTTAATGCACAATTATATTATTATTATTATAAAGTGATGTAGCACAATTATTTTTGAGCAGACAGCTCGATGAATCATCATCTCATATTCCCCTGTATCATATATTATCATTTTTAGAAATTCAATGCATGAGTAACACAAGAAAACTGCTATTTTTATCATGCACCCGAACAATGCACAACAAAAACTATGCTAACAATAATGATTTCGTTGTTGAATTCATCCAGTGCATTTCAGAGTAATCCGTTATAAATGTAATACTATGTAACGCCTCGATTACTCTAATGTCAGCATCCGTTGGATGTCGTCAATGTTTTTGGCAATGACGATGGGTGGCGGAAATGAGAGCCCTTTAAGAGGATATCCGGGTTTCAAGAAGTTTGAAGAATTGATTTTTAACGGTGTATTGCTGTCGTGCTGTACTCGAACCATCTATTATTAAGTGGCGAAGCTTGCGAAGTCACTTATTGATTTCATGATGTCTGTCTGTCTGTCCGTCCGTCTGTCCATCGGTCCCACGATTATCTCGAGAACGGTTTCGAATTTTCAAATTCTGTTTTCAGCAATCGATTACTGATCACCCAGGCATCTGAACCTCCTATTTTGAAACTGATTGCTCAATGGCAACCATTAGAAACCGCTACAAAGCTGATTGCTTCGCCACTTTGCTATGCTGTTAGCTTGCTAGGTTTATTATATCTATGACTCGAACGACCGAGCTAGGCAACCGAGAGAGACAACTGCAGCTCCGACTGATTATACAATTTATTATTAAAAATTGACAAAATACGAGTACATCAGCCCATATTATGGTATTCCTCTGTTGTCATCTAAACTGAACGATTTGTGTTTTTTATTCAAGAGCAATATATTATGTTATATTTATGTCTTTATTTCATTATATTCGTTTTAGCAATTTTAGAAGTTTGTAGTTTTTTTATTTTATGGGAAATAAATAACCATAGGCACATGGCAGTGGCAGTGGCAGATTGTATCGTAAAAATGTTTTCTCTAGTCTCATTATCCAGGGAGGGAACAGAGAAATTTACCTCCAGACCGAATTTCGCTCACGGCGGTCCGCCTTGAGGCGTTTCCCTGACCGAATAACCTTGAGCATGGAGCCCATTTATCATAGAATTCACACAATGTTTGGAATAAATTTTAATTAAAAAAGAAAAGCGAACTTTAAAAATGAAGTAAAACGTGAATAATATCGATTTTCAAATTATTTATCCATTAGTGTAATCCTCAAATTGTTAGAGCGTTGCCTTTAGCAACAGATGCATGTAATCAATAATTTTAGTTATTTATTAAAAGTAGATTTTAAATGTATTTATAACACATAAAACAAATTAGAACGTGGAATGCGATGATAGGATATCGAACATTAATAATGTGCCTGTTGCGGACGGCGAGGGAACCGCCGCCCCGTCGCATAGTTTATTAGTGCCGAATTGTAAATACCTTGAATACAGTATAGTTCTACAGTACCATCTTTTCTTTAAGCAGTCCCCTAGCGTAGTAATATCAGTACAGTAATCAATCAATACAGTCCACTAGTTCCAGTAAATAAATACAGTCCACTTCGATCCATTATAGTGCCTTTAGATGTAGTTTATTACTCATAACTAATGAGATAATAGTCTCTGAATAACGAAGAAAAACGCACTATCGCAAGGTTTTGGTCGGGGGGGGGGGGGGGGGGGTATCGCCTTAACGGAGACTAGCCATCTGCGCAAGACAGTATTATAAAACACATGTGTATGCGCAAGCACAGGTGCATCCTTTATTCCTTCCCTCTCATAGTCGTTGGGACGGTAATTAAACAAAATCTGAGAGTGATCGGGCGCAGGACCAACGGCTATACGTGCTTTCCGAAGCACGCGGGTGAAACGGCCTACTTTCCCGACTCCGGGTTGCTACTGAGAATAGGGTTACCATATCTCAAGATTTGTCCTGAGATTTCAGTATTTTTAGACTCTTCTCAGGATTGCGGCTGGATTTTGCAAATATCATGAAATCTCAGGATTTTTAGAACTTTCAATATAATACAGCTTACATTTTAAAGATCTCTTTAATGAAAAGTTAAACAAACTGAAAATAATTTTCCTTTGGTAATAATTCCACAATTAAAATCAAAACTTATTTATCCAAGTAGGTACTTAAATAGTTTTATCATACTTAATATGTGAAGATACATTTTTAAGTAAGGTTTTCTTCTCAAACTGTAAAAAAATCTCAGGATTTTTAAATGGAAATCAGGCCTCTTCTCTGGATTTTTAATTTTTTCATCTGGTAACCCTAACTGAGAATCTCTTGACAGAAAAGTCCACTAACTGATTTTGACCTGACTCTGAATTCGAACCCGGGACCACGTGATCAACAACGTTTGTATAGACTAAACGCCGCCCGGATATCCTTTTAAGATATGCTGATTTGTTTGTTTTCGCTGGTGTTGTTGTAAGAAAAATGTGTAGAAACTTTAAAATCCTATAGAAACATAATAAAAGTAGATAAGTGAAAAAAATATAAGTAACAGGTAATATTTCAGTTAACGTTGGGAATCTCGGAGTTAATAGTTAGGTTTGTACAGTGCTAAAAGGGGCGGATTTATGAAAAGTAAACAATTATTCAAGGCTAGGTCGCGTGAGTCAGCTGAGCCGGCGTGTCGTGTTCGTGTCGCGGACAGCCGGTCGGTACTGATCTTTGTCACAGTTTTTGTCATATATACGACACAGGCAGTCGTACCATTATAATAATTTGTATGAAAAACCATTTGACGTGACATATCATGTTTTCAAAGAAAATACTTCATACGTTTTTAACCTCTTTTTTTATTGGCCCGCCAAAGTCCAGTACTCGACGATTAACATACATCCCACCCATTCCATCGCAGAAATTTGATATAGATGTCTCGCACCTTTGACGTTGCTAAATAGAATAGTATAATTTTTGATTCAATGTAGATTAAGAAATACTTATTTAGTATACCTTTACAAATGGTTCGGGAAAAACCCTGTCCCAAATGAAACCCAGCGGGACTTTTTGTAAACGACAGGGTTATATTATCATACTTCAGAATTTACATTTAGAAGATTTTTCTGGTATTTTCCATTGTCACCTCTTACGAAATCCACGGGACAAAACGGGCTCTTGGGTACTCTTACGTCGCCAGATTTTTTTAAAAAAAATACTAGTAATGCTATTAAACATTACTAATATTCCCTTTAACCACTTCTGGTAAGCTCAAAATGTTTGTGTTAGAAGTGGTTCACGACAGTAATCGAATGGCGGATTCGAACCCACGACATTTCGAGTTCGCGGTCCGCGCCCTGCCATTAGGCTACTGACGCTTGTTTTTTAAATTAAGGTATGGTAATAATTTATTTGTAAAAATTCGTTTTTTAATAGTTACAATTAGTGTTGTATGACACATTAAATACACTATCAATTATTTATCGATATTTTTCAAAATGTGTGCTAGCATTCTCGTGTGCATGAGTATTTGTATAACACACATTCACTGGTGGTAATTGGTAATTTTATAAATTTCATTATGAAATTAAGGCTCTTAAGCCCGGTATTGATCATACTTTAAGGTATTATAATTGGTTGTGAAAGTAAAAATCTAATGCCTAATGTTATAAGAATTCAGAAGTTTAGTTTGTGATTGAATGCGTAGCGTCACTGCAATCTCAATCGGCGTGTGTGTGAAGGTCTGGTTGTGATTCCGCGTTGTATGCGGTTTTGATTCCGCGATATAATACAATCAATAATCGCAATTGCACATTTCCCCCGTGTACCTACATATCTTTTGCACCCCAATATTAAAATTGTGATTTCTCTTGTAAGACTTAACTGAAAGCCGTGCTGCAGCTATATTGTAGTATAGTTGTAGTACGAATGGGTCGGCCCGACCGGGGAAGGACCACGCTCTCACAGAATATCATCGTGAAATAGCAGCTAAACGCTGCTGTGTTTCGTATGGTGAGTGTAGAGAACCGGAGACCCTTTTTACTGTAAAAGAGGCATTCCATCTTAGTCCTCACTAGTGACAACGCATCTGCATTTTGATTCTTTATTGAGGATACATGTAGATGTATATGGGTGACAGCAACCATTTACCATCAGGTGGATTGTGTGCTCGTTTGTCACCCTATCCTATAAATAAGCAATATAGCTATCAATAATATATCTAAAAATATGTGATTTTTTTAATTCTTAGAAGCTTATTGTACTTTCTTAACAACTTTTTAAGTATTTAAATTTACAAAAACTAATTTTATCGATAAATTTTCAGCGACATCCCTAGCCTACGTGCTCCTCAATGTCCCGGCTAACGCGACGGTCGCGGACGGCAGTTGTAACGCCACCGAACAGTGGATAAAGCTCACGTGGCCCGAGAGTGGTGACTATAGCATGCTACTGGTGTTTACCAACAACGCCACCACCAAGGATTACGCGCTCCATAGTTTAAACGCTACCATCACACCTGACATCCTGGTCAACTCCTGTAAGTAAAAATCTCTATTTAATAAATGTCTTTTCTTTCTTTATCGTGGTTTACATACATAAATTTCACTAGGACAAAGATCCAAACTCAGAACAATTATTTGTAGGCCAAACAAGTACATATTCCGTGCGGGATACGAACCCGCGGCCCTTAGCGCTGCTTAGCTAAGCCACTACGCGACGGAATCGTCGTGTGTACCTACGTTAATGGGTTGCACGATAGTGTTTCTTTTTTCGTCCTGTACCCGAATTTATTGTTTATTGCTTATATTTTAAAGTTGCAATTCTTCTGCAACCTTAATATTTGCCACACCCCACTTTGGGCAAGGTGAAGATAGGCAAACAAGGTAACAGTCCATCTGGTGATATATGTCTAGACTCTTTACTGGTAATGCGACGTTATGTAAGTACTCAAATGTGATGACACATTTTACATTTTGGTTCTTAAAGGATAGATGTAATAATAATGTCCTCCATACCGAATTTCGGTCACGGCGGCCAGCCTCAACGGAGACTATCCATCGGCGCAGGACAGAATTATAGTGCCCAAGTGTATGCGCAAGCACAATTGCACTCTCTATTCCCTCGCTCTTATTGTCCGATGGGACGGTAAACCGACACGGCCGGAGAGAGATCAGGCGCAGGACCAACGGCTTTACGTGCTTTCCGAAGCACGCGGGTGAAACACCGCCAAGTTCGTGACTTCGGGCAGCTACTGAGAATTTCTTGATGGAAAAGCTCAATAACTGATTTTTGTTGGTCGTACCCGGGATTCGAACCAGGGACTTCATGATCAGCAGTCGCACTACTACAACCACTAGACCAACGAGACAGTCAAAAGTTGAAAAGAGGATAGATGTAGGTGTCTATGGACCACAGTAACCATTTACCATTAGAACTGTGTGCTCCTCTGGTATCTTTTATTGTTACAGCCTATCAAAAGTCCACTGCTGAACATGACCTTCTGCCACGCTTGGCAGGCGGGTTCACAATTACACTTTTCAATTTTAGTTATGCTTCTGCCCATCTCCTGGTTTGTTTCCCTCTGTCGCCTCCTACAACACGCACGGGGCTATACAACGTGTAACAAAAACCCTGTGGTTCCCGTTAAATACGTTATCAGAGTCAGTATTCAAACGTAAAGAAATATTTTTTTTTTCAAAAAACTTGAACATTAAAAAAATTAATTATAATTAAAAAAAATAATTTGCAAATTTTATGAGGTTTCACACGAGGTTTCACACGAGGTCTGACACGAGCATCGGTGAAGGTGGGTCTTTCACAATCCTCTTACACTCCGGATAATGCAGAGGTTAATAAACCACATACAATTCGAAAATTGTTTTTTTAAATTAAAATATTTTTTTTAATCTTCAAGTTTTTTGAAAAGTGTTATTTCTTTACGTTTGAATACTGACACTGATAACGCACTTAACTGGAACCACAGAGTCTTTGTTACATGTTGTATAGTAGTGGATATTATTATACCGCCACTACACGACCGAAAGTTAGCGTAGAATATTAAAAAAAAATTAAACTGTAAGCCAATTAATTGGTCCTTAAATGCTCCCTTAGAATCCGTAATTGCTCCACGTTTATTCCTATTAGTTATTTTATAATTAATTTGAAAAAAAAAACAAATTTTCGAAAATTTCATTTTGCTATAAAACATCTCCTTTTTTATTTAAATTAAACTGTATGCTAATTAATTGCTCCTTAAATGTTGTCTTCGAATCCGTTATGGCTCCACGTCTGATACACGGTTAGTTAATTTATAATTAATGTTGAGAAAGAGTGATCCTATTTGAGTAATAGCGCCATCGTCAATAGAATGTTACTACATTCTATAGGTAAAGTCATTTTATCGAACAAAAATTTATTGACTCTCAAGGTGTTACGTAGATTAGATGCTAAATGGCATAAACCCAAAAAAATAAAATTAATCGATTGCCATGAATGGATTGGACAAACATGATAATAATATTTTTTTGTGTTTAAGCCTCCAGCGTCTTTTCTACGTACCAACATGAGAGTTAATCAATTTTGGTCCGATAAAATGACTTTACTTATAGAATGAAGTAGATGGCGCAATTAAAAAAAAAATTAACAAGGGAGGTAATTTAAAAGCCCAATAAGGCAGAGCAGCGTTTATTTAAAATAACAATTTGTAGATTTTCATTTAAATAAATTTCTGTTATAATATTAATATTGAATATAATATATTAACGTAATATTGAACTTTGGTTTAATTAAAATAAAATTACATATACAGTAGATAATTAGTAATTACCTAATAAACAAACTAAACCGATAATTTCTCTTAAGATCGAAGAAGATGATGCACTGTGACTCATATGTATATAATTTTATGTAAATAAATGAATGATATACACAATCTATGCTACTCAAAAGTCATTGATGAATAATTGAAATGTTTCCATGTAATACAAAAGTTTCATATCAATCTTGTGTCTTCACGACACACAGTTTTTAATATTAATTATTTATTATAAATATTGCAAACATATATTTTCGTTTTTTAATTAAGAGCAAATTGAGAGCAATTCTTAAAGCAAAAATAATTTATAATTTAAAATTAAAAATTTTGTACAGCCGATTTCAATATAACTTATTTAAGAATAATTCAATAACCATTGGTCTGACCTTGATCAAATTCATATGGGGCCACACGAGAACTATCAGCTTTCATATTAAAAAAAATCATCGAAATCGGTTCCCCCAGTACAAAGTTATGAGGTAACACAAAAAAAAAACATACACTCGAATTGAGTACCGTCTCCTTTTTGGAAGTCGGCAGAAAAAGTAATAGTAATTGACGTGGGGAATTACGGATTCTAAGAAAGCATTTAAGGAGCAATTAATTGGCATACAGTTTAATTTGAAAAAGTAGATATTTTATGTTTTATAGCAAAATTAATTTTTTTTTGGAAATTAAAATTAAATTAAGCAATAGACGTAGAGAAATGGCGGATTCTAATTGAGCATTTATGGAGCAATTAACTGATATACAGTTTAATTTTAAAAATAATGTTCTACGCTAAACTTCCTTTCGATCACTACACGGTCAATTCGTCGCTAACGCCGCAAAGGGGCCTCAATTTTACAAAAACTTACGGGAGAGCAAAAAAACATTTATTATTCCATATTTATTTATTTTTTTCATAAAAAAATTAATCTTATTTGTTGTTTTCCATTAAGTCTAATTTAATTTTATGAATGAAAAAAGCAAAATTTTTAAAAAATTGAGGTTCGCCCATTTGTTGCTTCAAGGACGAATTGATATCTTTATTGCCATAAAAATATTCCCGATCTTGATAAATTGATAAATTTTAATGTTTCTCTTTATTCAACTGGAATTTTTTTTAAACGGATTTAAAGATTTCGACGTAATTTGCGGACAAGAAGTTTCACTGATACACATTAACAAGTGCACGTATCTATTCAATTCACAACAATGAACATGAAGTTTTACCAAGTGATAATAATCCCAAATATAAAAAAATTACTCAAATTCTTTTTTTTATAATAATATAATGAACCAGTAATTGGATAATCAAACGTAAATATGTAGGTACATACGTATGTACGAGTTTAATGAATACAACCGATAGGTATATAATTAACGATAACTTATCGACCCTGTGAGTTAACTAATGTCGTGTACTGTTATATGCGTACTTACGACTGTGAAACATACATTATGCAAACAATATAAATAAAAAAACTGATTTTGTTATTTAACTTTCGTTAAATAGTAATTTATTTTTTAACTACAATGACGTTAATTATGTAATAACTACTACGAGTACGTATTAAGTAATAATATTGTAAACTATATTTAAATTGCAAAAAAACGAATATACTTCTTGAATGAGTTGCGCAATGGGATGGGCGATCTTATCGACTTTTCCTGAGTCAGACTTAAAATATCTACTATTAATACTTAATGTCGGCATGTTCTACCAAAAGTAAATAAAATAAAACAATAATCTTCCTAACGAAAAGTTATATATGGAATCAAGAACAATTATGACGTTAAAATGAATGGAATTGAAAAGAACCAGAAACTCTTTTTACTGATAACTAGCTAACAAGGCATTCCTTAGTCCTCGGGGATAACAATACATTTACATTTGGCCTCAATTGAGTATAAATGTAGTTGTGTATAGGCCACAGCATTCACTTACCATTGACTTTTTTATCGCATACGGGTGTCAAAAGACACACAGTCCAGCCGATTGTAAGTGGGATACTGTAGTCCGTGATCACTCCTCCCCGATTTGGAATCAAAATGGAATGCTTCGTTACCAGTAAAAGGGGTCTCCGGTTCTCTACACTCACCGCACGAAACAGCTGAAGTACCCAAGTCGATATTTTACGCTGGTATTCCTTGAGGGCGTAGTCCCTCCACGGTCGAGCCGACCCATTCGTGCTGCAACCACAATCAACTATTAACGTGGTTCTAAGTCGGTGTGATTGTTTGTCACTTCTTTTAAAAAAGCTACAGCTGTCTGTGTTCACCACTTACTGTCAGGTGGACTGTTCGTCATTAATTGAAAGAACATATTTATTTACTGCTTGCTGCAGCTTACTTTTACAAAACATTAATTTTACAACCAAAAAAAAAACCTAACAAAATATTAAGAAAAAAAATGGATTGCAGCAACAAAAAGGCCGCCGATACAGCATAATGCTATAGTAAACCGAAGCGCTGATATTCTGTCCAAGTCACATAAATTGACTCGCGAGCAATCGCTGTAACTGCCCGACGGGTAGGACTACGCTCTCACAGAATACCAGCGTGAAATAGCAGCTTATTGCTGCTGTTTCGTATGGTGAGAGAGAGATAGAGAGATTTATCAGGTGGATTGTGTGCTCGTTTGTAACCCTATTACCAAACATATAAAAATAACATTAAATTATGTTATTTTTATATGTTTGTACCTATTTTGTATTTTATTCTGTGATCTATATCTATATAAATAAAATATAAGGTTTGCAGTTGTGCGCGCATCACGTAAAAACTACTGGATAGATTTCAATTAGGTTTTGTAAGTTGTATTTCTTAGACACTTTCCTTATCTAAAAATAAAATATTGCGATATCTTCATTCTATATTAAGTTATTAAAGTTTTAAGGAACAAGATTTTTATAAGCACCACGTGTTCAGTGATGTGTTTTCTTTGTTAATATATCAAGCAACGCGGACGAAGTCGCGGGATCTCTTAAAAGTATCAATTGCTGTCCGTTAGTCTCGCTAAACAGCTCGAACGATCTTGATGATTTTTTTTTTCTGCGCGTTCGAATGGGTCGTTGGATATTTTGGTTTTACAATTTGACTCTGTAGGTGACGCTGTTGTCGAGATACAGAAATCACTGCGAAGCCTGTGCGGTTCGCTGGTATTCTAATATATATTCTATAATCTCTATAAAAAAATGTAAGGCCCTTGCCCGGCAGAGAAATGACACATCGTATGAAGGTTGCTACATCGCTTTTCTTTGGTGTCCCCGCAGCCCTGAAAAACCCAGTGGAGTTCTGGCACGGTGTGGAGTGGCAGGTGCCGTTGGCCACCTCGTACCGCTGCTCTCCGGCCACGCAGCTGAACATGACTGCGGAGATCACCAGCATGGCGGCCACGCTGACAATCTCGCAGCTGCAAGAGGAGGCGTTCAGGAACGCAAAGAACAGCAACACCTTCAGCGCCGGTGAGTAGGAACTCTGTACTTGTTGTGAATAGATACTAAGAGTCAACGGTCAATCGTACATTTTTAATTCAGATACTTTTTTATTCTGCTTGAACATAAGAGATCACCTTCCGCACATGAAAACTGTAAAGTGAAATTAAAGTAAAGTTATAGTCTATCTATAATAGTGTGCTACCACACCAATCGATCGACGCCATTGATCAATGTTGATTAATTTTTTTGATTGACACTTTTCCTTCGATACAGTAACAGTAGTTAAAAGGCGATCAGTTCTTCATTTGATTTTGTAATAAAAAATGCCTGAGTGTCGTGGAACACTCGGTTGAAACGAAGTTCCTTGCATAGTATATTATTATTGATAAACGTAGGTATTATATTATTGATTAACAAAAACAAATAAATGAATTACTAGCGTCTATTAAAATAAGGCTTCATTTGAAACAAAATAATATATCTTTCATGGCAAAATAAGAAAAAGTGTGAGGGAGATGGGTATTATTCCATCTCACTTCCTTATTTCGCCGCCAAGGCCGTCTACACTATGACACAAGGGGTAGTAAAGAAAAAATCTTATACTTTTTGTCGCCTAGCTCCCATCCGCCAAACCCGTACCGTCCGATAAAAAACTTCCTTGCAATAAATTGACAAAATAAATAAAATCTCTCAAAGTTATTCGACCGTGCCGAAATTTGATATACCAGTGATACATGTTTGACTTAGAAGGGCCGGTTTTAGGCGACATTTGAAATCGTAAAATATCGGCGCGCGGGGAAATGTTCCCGACGCAGATAAATTTTTCAGTGAAACACGATATTTCAGTTCAACTCGGTAAAAATTGTGAAGGGAAAATAGAAATAAGAACGCCGTATTAACATATATTATTAAATAAGGTACCTTATTTTCAAAATAAATTATACCTGGCTATATAAGAGAGTCTAAGAGAGTTAGCGGCCAGCCTCCGCAGAGTCTACTTCACCTGAGGATGCCTCGTGTAGAGGCGAAACACGTGTCGTATTTTCGAGAGTGGTGTGTCCTGCCTAGTGTGGTGGTGCTGAGGATGGTAGTGCTGGGATTGACGGCGACGGGTATAGTGCGCACGATTGAGGGAGGGTGGGAGGTCCCCCTTAAAGCTGGGCAGGACACATCATTTTCTTTCTTTACGCGGAATTAAGCAAATTAATTTATAACAACCCCATTATAATGGATTTCCGCAAAGTAACGTCTGATTCTATCAATTATCTTAGAATTGATAAGTCCGTTTCTCGGATTTCGACAAATATTCATCTCATTAGATATGTCATAATTACATAGCTAGCATAGACTATTGAAATAATTTGATATACAGGACCAGCCCAGCCAGCCCTGAAGTCAGTAAAACATTTAAATCAGTAGTACTCTAGAGTCTGTTACAACAAACAAGTCCCGTAGAAAATATGCAAACTAAGATGTTAGTATGGAATTTGACAGAAAATGTCAACTTTCCTGAGACTGACGCCGCGGCTAAGGTTCTTCTTTCACGTCAAAGATTTTTCTTTAAACCTGAGGCTGTCCATCAATAAGGCAGTAAAAGTTTTATGCCAAAATTATTCCATATAAACCGATGTACAAGAAATATTACGTAAAAGGGTACTCGAAAGTACCCTGTTGACTCGGCGTCTGGCCACGCCGGCTGGGTTCGATGTCCGGTCAAGGTAGCTCCTTATCTGCGACGCGACGCTCCCAAGTTCATTTCCTGCGATTTCAAAGCCGAGCAAAGCAATATATCAAACGTCCTCTTGCCCTCTCTGATATCAGCCAGTAGAGTAAATTACAAGTTAAACTTTCAACAAGTTGTACTGGTTTTGTTCGCCTGGATTCTGACGTAAATGATATTAAGATTAATTATTATTAAAAAAAAACCAAGAACGCTACAACAGTGATCTAACAAATATAAGATATATTTCATATATCGACGTACAATTGTAAATATTTGACAGTTCCAAGTCCCTACTTCGGGAAACGTAACAAGTGGCAAGTGACTCACAAGTAGACGTGGGTCGGCTCGACCGGGGAAGGACCACGCTCTCACAGAATACCAGCGTAAAATAGCAGCTTAACACTGCTGTGTTTCGTATGGTAAGTGTAGAGAACCGGAGACCCTTTTTACTGGAAAAGAGGTATTCCATCTTAGTCCTCACGGGTGACAACGCATCTGCATTTTGATTCGCAAACGAGGATAAGTGTAGATGTTTATGGGCCACAGCAACCACTTACCATCAGGTGGACTGTGTGCTCGCGTGTCACCCTATCCTATATAAAAAATTGTAGAATTAAAAAAAATACTTAAGTCCAATAAAGTCTACGGAATAAAATTAGTTTTTACGGATTTTATTGCGTATATTAACTTATTTTGTATTCTCGACGTTTCGAGCACTTCACGGCGCCAATGGTCACGGTACCCGCGTGACCATATGACGTGAGGTGTTCGACGTCCCAATGTCATAGTTAGTCCAGCTGTCCCGCTATTCCTGGTATCGGTGGCGACCATGGTAACGGCGGGGCAGGGTGTGCTAAGAATCTCCGGTGAAGGTTTGGTTATCACCTGAGACGACTCAACCAGGCAAAATTTAACGCACGCACCCCGAGGACTGACGAGAAGATCCTAAAGCTGAAAGAAGAGATAGAAAAGTTGCGCTGGAATAATATAGAATTATCTGAGGTCCGAAGAGAGGTACCTCAGATAATCACGCTAATCCTCGAATTCGTCCACTTGTTCTATCATCGGGAAGGTGACCATCTGTCCCAAGAAGGTGTCAAATTTTTCGTCCATAAGTCTCCCGTTAACAACGTTGCAAAGATTGTGAGTATGTCGACGAGGGTTGCGTACCTTATACTCAGAATCACCAAACGGTATTCTTTGAAGGTCATACGGGCTTACGCACCTACCTCGGCACATCCCAATGAGGAGGTTGAGGAGATATATGAGGATATCTCTAAAGCCATGTATTCCTTCAAAACCCACTGGGAGACTTTTACGCAAAACTAGGCATAAGAGAAAACAGTGAGCTGAAGATAGGGCAACGGACCCCAAGGGGCCAGCAGCTTGCCGACTTAATAGAGAAAGAGGGACTCTTTATGATGAACTCTTTCTTCCAGAAGCGGCCCCACAAGAAAAGAACCTGGTCAAGCCCCAACGGTTCGACAAAAAATAAGATAGACTTCATTATGATGACTTGACGGCAAATGTTCAGTGACGTATGAGTGATCGCGAGGGTGAAAACGAGCAGCGATAACCAAATGGTTAAAGGCAAACTAAAACTAAACGTTAAGTTGGAGAGGTCTCGTCTAATGAAGTCAACGGTCCGTCCCCCTCGTGCTTCTAACCCAAAGTCTCGAAAACTTTCAGCTCGAGTTAAAAAATCGTTTTTAGTGCCTAGAAGACTGCAAAGAAGTGGACAATATGAAGGACAAGCTTGTGGAAACTGTCCATGCGGTCGAAGCTAAGTTCTCTAAGACTTGTTGCAGAAGAACACAAAAACTCTCAGATTACGCTCTCTATATCTTGGCTGTTAGAAGGGAAATGAAGCTCACCGTCTTCAGCAGATTTGACAGCATACACCCAGGCAACTGAACAGACAGATCTTTAAATGCATGCGGCGAGAATTACGCAACTTCAATACAGCTCGTATCGATACGATCGAGTGGAACCAAGGCTCCAAAGTCTTTGCCAGAGATCTGTCTGTTAGAATGAACTGAACTGTCGAAGCTGAAGACCGTGTGTGTGTGTGTGTGTGTGTGACCGTGTGACCGTCGAGTGTGGGCAACATAGTTTCTGGGACACCTGAGATTTTGAGTGAGATTGAGAAACTGTGGACAGCTGTACACGTCATCGTTGAAGCTACAAGCACGTGTTAGTTACGATCCATGAGCAAGTCTCTTCCGACACTATTCCGATGATATGCCGGACGTCAGTCTAAGCGAGATTAGAATGGCTCTCCAGCGCCTTAAAAACCGCAAGGTCCCAAACGAGAATGGAATTACAGCGGAGCTTCTGAAAACAGGTGCAGAATCGGTACTTAAAGTCCTTCAGAAGCTCTTTAATTCCGTTCTCCATGGTGCCACTACTCCGGAGGCGTGGAGCAGAAGTGCGGTGGTCTGTGGAAATGTGGCTGTCTTGAAAAACTACAGACCGATTTATCTCCTGAGCCGCGTCTACGTTCTGTTTTCGAGTCATTACGAATCGTCTCGCACGCAGATTCGACGACATCCAGCGTCCAACAAGCCGGTTTCCGAAAAGTCTTTAGTACCATAGATAACACACATAACCTTGGGAAAATTGTATAAAGGACCGAAGTGTACAATCCGCTACTTTGCCTTGCTTATGTATACTATGAGAAAGCTTTTGATTCTGTCGAAATTTGGGCAGTGCTGCGATCCCTTCAGTGGTACCAATTGGACTGTCGGTATATCGAAGTGCTGAAATATTTGTACAGTAGGGCTACTATGGCTATTCGAGTACAGAACTATAGTACGAAATCTATCCAACTGCAGAGAGGTGTAACGTTATATATATGTACGTTATATCCCCGAAACTCTTCACCCCTGCGTTAGAAGAAGTTTTCATGCTGCTGGACTGGAAAGTATACGGTATTAATATCAATGGCGAGTACATCACTCACCTTCGATTTGCCGACGATATAGTCCTTATAGCAGAATCGCTGGAGAACCTAAGCACTACGCTCAATGAACACAAACAAACACACAAAACAAAGATCGTGTGTAACGTTCATGTCACATCTAAGCCGGTAGTTGGGAGCACTAAGCTCGAAGTTGTTGACGAATATGCTTACCTGGGACAAATAGTCCGACTAGGTAAGTCCAACTTAAACCAAGAGGTCAATCGACGGATTCAACTCGGCTGGGCAGCGTTCAGGAAATTACGACACATCTTCTCGTCAGATATACCTCAAAACTAGATTGTACAACCAGTGCGTGTTGCCAGTGACGACCTATGGATCTGAGACGTGGTCCTTCATTGCTGGCCGTATGATGAAACTCAAAGTCGCTCAGCAAGCTATGGAGAAGGCTATGCTCGGCGTTTGTTTGCGTGATAGACTTAAAAACGAGGGTATCCGGAGTAAAATCAGAGTAACTGACATAGCCCAAAGGATCAGAAAGCTGAAGTGGCATTGGGCCGGCCATATATATCTAAGAACCGACAACCGATGGGGAAGAAAGGTTCCCTAGTGGCAGCCTTGTACTGACAGGCTAATCATAGGACAAGTCCCCACTAGATGGGAGTGACGACCTGGTAAGACGTGCAGGAAGTCAATGGATGCATGTGGCTCAGGACCGTGCTTTGTGGCATTCCTTGGAGGATGCCTATGTTCAGCAGTCGACTTGTGAAGGGTTGTAATGAATTAATAATGAAAAGGCAGAGTTTAAGGGATTACGACACATCTCGTCAGGTATATCTCAAAACTTGACAACGAGATTGTACAAACAGTGCGTGTTTCCAGTGAAGACTTATAGATCTGAGACGTGGTCCTTCATTGCTGGTCGTATGAGTATGCGACTGGCTGGCTATGCTCGGGTTGCTTTGCGTGATAATCTTAGAAATGAGGATATTCGCATTAACCGGAGTGACCGTCATAGCCCAACGATTAGTAAGCTGAAGTGGCAATGGGCCGGCCATATAGCTCAAAGAAACGACAACAAATGGGGAAAGTAGGTTCACGAGTGAAAGCCTCGTATTGGTAGGTGAAGTGGGGGGTGAAACCCCATTAGATAGATGGAGTGACGACCTGGTAAAACATGCAGGAAGTCGATGGATGCACGTGGCTCAGGACCGTGGTTTGTGGCATTCCTTGGGGAATGACTGTGGATTTGTGAAGAGCTGTAATGATGATGATGAACTCCTGAGGGGGTGAGATAGAGTGTTAAAGCATGTAATGAATAAATGCGTGGTTGTGTGGCAGCACGCGAGTGCGGCGGCGGGGACCTGCCGGACGCGGTGCCCATCGCAGTTGGCTGCGCGCTGGGCGGGCTCGTGGTGGTCGTGCTCATCGCCTACCTGGAGGGCCGCCGCCGCTCCGCCGCGCGCGGCTACCTCTCCATGTGAGTACAAAGTGCAACTTACACAAACACTTGTATGTACACTGCACTATACCATCGCGCTGGGCTGCGCGCTGGGCGGGCTCGTGGTGGTCGTGCTCATCGCCTACCTGGAGGGCCGCCGCCGCTCCGCCGCGCGCGGCTACCTCTCCATGTGAGTACAAAGTGCAACTTACACAAACACTTGTATGTACACTGCACTATACCATCGCGCTGGGCTGCGCGCTGGGCGGGCTCGTGGTGGTCGTGCTCATCGCCTACCTGGAGGGCCGCCGCCGCTCCGCCGCGCGCGGCTACCTCTCCATGTGAGTACAAAGTGCAACTTACACAAACACTTGTATGTACACTGCACTATACCATCGCGCTGGGCTGCGCGCTGGGCGGGCTCGTGGTGGTCGTGCTCATCGCCTACCTGGAGGGCCGCCGCCGCTCCGCCGCGCGCGGCTACCTCTCCATGTGAGTACAAAGTGCAACTTACACAAACACTTGTATGTACACTGCACTATACCATCGCGCTGGGCTGCGCGCTGGGCGGGCTCGTGGTGGTCGTGCTCATCGCCTACCTGGAGGGCCGCCGCCGCTCCGCCGCGCGCGGCTACCTCTCCATGTGAGTACAAAGTGCAACTTACACAAACACTTGTATGTACACTGCACTATACCATCGCGCTGGGCTGCGCGCTGTACGGGCTCGTGGTTCCACAATGTTTATTTGCGCACTTTGCCTTGATTATTGATAATTTCAGATAAGTATGTAAATTATTTCGTATTTGTCTAAAAGCAGTAACTGTCGTAAATGAAAAACTGCGTGGTATATTTATCGTACCAGCTACACGCCCGCGCCCGCACCCGCGCGTTTTCGGGATATACAACTGTAACACAAATTTTGTTCTGATTTGCTGATTTATTAGTATTAAAAATCTTCGCTTACAGCCTATATATGTCACAATGATCGCTTATGAGAGTCACTGACAGAATAACAGCGCAGTGACCATGGCAAGTGGCAACAGGACCGTGCTGAGTCGAACGACTTTTCGATACCGTTGCAACCTATCAAAGTCCACTGATGAACAGATGCCTCCGCCATAGATTACATCATAGGGGTGATATTTGTCATAGTTGCCACGTTTGGCAAGCGGGTTGGCAACCGCAGTTTTTCATTTTTAGTCGTTATTAGGAAGACTCTGCTACTCATCTCCTGATTTGTTTCTCTTTGTCGCCTCTTACGACAACCTCTGGTTGATACGGAGTAGTGGGTATTCTTACACCGCCACTACACTGTACCGGGCACCGGGGCCTCTTCGTTACTGCAACCTAAATGTCTTAGTGTATATTATTTTTTGTTTGTTTGCTATATTCTCATTAGCAGCCCACCTGCATGTAAAGGGCTACTGACCAATGCCAGTGGACACCTTCATTAAAACTCTTACTAGGAAGCAGTGGCTCCAAACTAGGGCAAGCCCAAGATATGGTTTTGTTGTTTTTAGCAGTTTTATAAAAATAAACCAATCTTGATCTGTCTCCACTCTTCAGTTTGATATTCAGTGCTGTCGAGGATGTGTTTAACAAAGCACACAGAAGGCATACTACTGCTAGATAGATTGTATGACTATATGCATACCTTTGGTGACTTTGAAAAAAGCCGTTTGGGTTTGCTTGAGCGAAAGAAAAAGATTTACATAAAATACAATACATGAACAAAAAGAAAAGCGTGAACAAAGTACAAACAAACTATGTACAAAATTAAAAATACAAATTATTTATATTATATTCGATTTAGAATATATAATTATTTATATTCTAAATCGAATCATCTCTCTTTTTTAAAGAAATATTTGATTACGTCCGCGTAAAATGTTGGTGAACGTTTTAATTGTACCAATAACTGTTAATGTGGATATGAACTCAGTTTTATCAACAAAGTTTAAAGATTTTACCTTTT
Organism: Parnassius glacialis; assembly: GCA_033319125.1. Classification (NCBI taxonomy): domain Eukaryota; kingdom Metazoa; phylum Arthropoda; class Insecta; order Lepidoptera; family Papilionidae; genus Parnassius; species Parnassius glacialis. The sequence goes on from JAVANC010000017.1 coordinate 51,926,116, forward strand.
CCTCGCCGATTAGCACTTTAACACACTTCAATTCATCACAAAGAACACTATTATCCTCCATTTTCGCTATATGTTTTTAAATATTATAAATTTTCAACTCGCAATATTCATTCGCTCAAGTAAATTCACAGATTAAACATTGAAATGTGAAGTGTAGTTGCAAACGTATCGTCCGGGCGTCCAGGTGCTCGACTAACTTCACACCAAGGCGTCAAGGCGCTCGACTAACTTCACACCAAAAGCTGGGCTTTTGGCTCCATACTAATTGCTACATAAACAATCGTACTTATATTTCATTATAGAACATTTTGCCACGGGTTGGAAAGGGAGCGATCGTCTTCTCGAAAGCCCGGTAAAAAGCCTACGCGTGCGAGAGAGACGACTAATCGCTCAAGTCAACTCCTTTTTTATGATAGCAGTATCGCGCAGTAAAGCAATCTGCCAAGTGTTGACGTTGCATTATAAGGCTACTAGGTCATGACCTGTGTAGAACAGAGGAGCGCGCGGGAAATTTGAAATAATTTGAAAGAGTTTACGAGTTATTTTATTAGTTGATATTATTGATTGAACAATTTGATACGGCAAGCCCAGCTTCTCGGCTTCTATAGAGGCTTCGCTCCTGCTAGTAAGACCACAGTTACATGATCACCTTTGAGCTTGCGTTATAACGGTAAAGCTGTTGGTCCTGTGCCTGATCTCTCCCCGGTTGCGACTGATAACCTTGCTATCGGACTATGAGAGTGAGGGAAAAGAGAGCGCACATGAGTTTGCGCGTTCACTCGGGCACTAAAATCCTGTTCTGCGTAGATGGCTAATCTTTTGAGACTCCGCGCCGTGACCGAAACTCGGTCTGGAAGACATACTTTCTTCTCGGATTTATTATTATTATTAGAGAATATATGTAGCTTTCAAAGAAGAATCGATATATTAACTAATAAGAAATGTTTCATTGCCAGTTAATGATGGTTCAATCCACGTAGACGAACTGTGCGGGACAACTGCTAAATCGGACAAATTATGCATGATAAGTAGAGTATTTTAGTCTGACTCGTTAATTATAAAAGTGTATATTTTTATACGTGGTAGAGCCACGCTGCAGCTACATTATTGGTTGTATATTATGGACCGGAAATGGCCACGCTCTCCAATATTAGCGTAAAATAGCAACTTAATGCTGCTGTTTTCCGTTTGGTGAGAGTTGTGAACCGGAGATCCTTTTTACTGGAAACGAGTCATTCCTTCTTATTCATCAAGAGTGACAACGCATCTGCACTTAGATTGATAATTGAGGATAGATGAAGGTGTACAACCTCCAATTACCGTCAGGGGGACTGTGTGCTCGTTTTTCTACCTTTTTCTATAAAAAAAAACAGGCATGGAAAAATCATGATTTTTTTAATTTTAATCAAATCATGCTGATTTTTTAAACAAAATCGTGATTTTTTTAAAACAATCGTGATTTTTTTGAATTTTTTGATTGTTTTGTATATTTGGAAATTCACGAGTTGGTAACACTTTTTGACATGTAGGATTAAAAGTTTATGAATACACTAGCTGTTGCCTGCGTGTTATTTGAGGTTTTAGTTTTTTTGTGCGGAACCCTAATTCTTTTTCTAAAATAAAAGATGTCTATGTTACGCCTTAAGACATCAGCTGTCTGCCAGTGAAAGTCCCGTCAAAATCGGTGCAGCCATTTGAGAGATTAGCCGGAACAAACAGATAGACATAAATTTAAAAATTGTGTTTTTGTTATACGTATTGTATATACTTTCATATGCATTTAGTAAAAAAGCCGTAATTTTGATATTACAAACAGACACTTCAATTTTATTTATTTGTATAGATATGTATGAGACTGATTAAGAGTAAAATAATTAATACTGCAGTATTAATTACAGTTCATATGTTAAGGGTGAATTTCTAAAAAAAAATAGATTTTACTAAATTTATGAGACTGACAGACCTCGTCGCTACGTCTTTGTTGAATTTCCAAAGTTTATGAGACTATTGTAGTAGAATAATAAGAATAACATAAAACAACAAAAGATTTTACCTTATTTTAAGCCAGTTTTATTTCATTTTCTGCCTACTACATTAATTTATATGTGTTGATTTAAATCAATGATTTTTTAATCAAAATCTTGCGATTTAAATCGTGATTTAAATCATAATTTAAATCAGCCAACCCTGAAAAAAAAACATATCTCTCAAAATGTGTGACAATAGAAAAATATCAAAGCACGCTTTTTGGTGGACGAATTGAATTACGTTTTTTTTTTAATAGGATAAAGGTGACAAACGAGCACACAGTCCACCTGATGGTAAGTGGTTCCTGCGGCCCATAGACATCTACATCTATCCTCTATTACAAATCAAAATGTAGATGCGATGTCACCCGTGAGGACTAAGATGGAATGCCTTATTTCCAGTAAAAAGGGTCTCCGGCCACCTGCACTCACCAAGCGAAACGCAGAGGTGAACCTCTAATTCACGCTGGTTTTCTGTGAGGTCGTGGTACCACCCCGGTTCGAGCCGGCCCATCCGTGCGACAGCAAAAGCTGCCGCGTGGCTCTACCACTGTTAAAAACGTATATTTGATCACTAGTTCCCGTCGCTTAGTTTACTCTGCATCTCTGCATATATACGACATCAGTATTTTGACTCGATGTCAGAATGTTTTATTTGTAACGTTGTACGCTAGAGCAATGGTGGAGAGAAGATTGTTATAGATGTTTTATTTTACGAAGTTGTTCTAACCTTATTCTACTGCTTACAAGAGGACACATTTATCTTTTCAAATCGCTGCAAACAACTTTTCTACGTTTATTTTCCTTTCTGACGGTACTCGATAGTCATTTTTAACTTTGGCTTACGCATATTAAAACAATGTGCACATACACACCTACACTACATGCAAGACCAAAAGTAAAAAATTCTGATATTTTTGATTGATATGAGACTTATTTCTTTTTCAGGTAAAACGTGACCAGAGTGGGTTCCGTAGTTAATGTAATAAATATAGAAACAAATAAAAAATATTCGTATTTGCGTCCGTACATCATAGGCACGGCGCACATGTCGTGGTCGAATTCGCCTACACCATTCCCAAATCCCTTAATGAAATCCATGATGGCGAGTAGTGTGAGAATTGCTCAAGATTGAATATTTGTTGAACGTAATGTTCAGAATATCTGAACATTTTCAATAATGTAAAATATGTCTGTCATTAATTTACTTTAATGATTTAGACATAGAAGATAAAGACATACTTAAACGTCGCAGAAATAACCCTATTAAATAAATTTATTGATTGCTTCGAAAGTTCCAAACAAATGAAATCGTTTAAAAAGAAAACTCTTATTAAATTTATGAATTATATATATAATTTTTGATTAATTACTACATATTAAATTTGCCATTAATTCCAATAAAATATCATTAAACCATAACATTGTAGACATTTTACCTCCTATCCCGATTGTGTTTTTATAATGTTTTTACGAGTAAAACAAAGTGATCTCTAAGTTTTTATTTTATCGCGAGCGGGAGTAATAGAGAAACATCATTGATTAAGAAAACAAATATCTTCTAGAGTAATAAGTGATTATTATAATTTTGTATGGTAAGTAATACTGTTATTATATGTATATTTTATTATGTGCCAATTCAATTATAGTGGTGTATAGTTCTTGCAATTCACGAAGTCCAGCGTGCATTACTTGTGTTTAAACGTGTACATGCACGTTGCGATAGTGTGCGTGCGTGCTTTTGATCTCAAGCACACTTTAGCACGTATACAGATACGTGTTTACCATAAGTAAAGTCCGCTCGACTTAGTGAATAGCAAGAACTATACCTATGCTCTTTCGTTCCCTTTTTTTTTACTTTATTTTAATTGAATATACTTACTGATAACAAGCTATGGATTTTTAAAAAGCACGGGAAAACAATCTTATCCTCTAAAATGTTTTATGATTTATTTCTATATTTTTTAATAAACATTTCGATGACTCCTTCGGCTTAGGTATTTCACATTTCGAAAATTTATAAAATAATTTACTTTAAAATGCTGATTCAAAAACTTACTACTTGTTGCAGTTTGCTCTGTTAAGCCTAAGTATTTTTTTTTAATTTGACGTCGATTTATATGAGTAAAGTCGCTCGTGTAAAGTCCAATTATTTGCCAATGTTTCTGTAAATTTGTTCATTCCAAAAAAAGTAATATTTTACTCTCCCTGGTAGAACTTTGACGCTTTGAATTGACAACATTTTTTTAACGGTGTTATTAATTTTATTTCGTAAATTAACTGTTTTAACGCGATGAAAATTATTAAAATAAAATAGGTGCATAGATTGACACTTAAAGAGTATATATTGCATAGAAATGTGATGTCATTTAGTAGTTATAATGTGAGTAGGATGAGGTAGATGGGTAGAATATTTTTCTTTTTCAATTAATATTGTTTTTTTATCCTGAACAAGTAATCGTTTTCACGATTTTTTTTTGTATCCAAAGATTGTCAATAAATTTTTAAACCATTTCAAATAATATCCTTCAAACTGATTTTCATTTTAATGTATCGTTGCATTTGTCTTTGATAATACTAAGTGTAATTAAAACATAGAAATATATATTCATTGTAACACTGTCCCTGTGTAATAGGTTATTATAATTATGAAGTTTATTGTAAAGAATAAAGACTTGCTGGGTGATTTTATTGTTGTTTTACATCTTTTACCGGAAACCTGGAGTTTTGTCTTCAAAAAGAATGCAAACAAGATGTTTACGTTGCTACGAGAGTCCAATTTGACGTGGTAATAGAGAGGATAGAAGGTGCATTGGAAGGATTCAAATGTACTAATTTTGCCTGTGCAATAAATTCCAAATATGTATATCATAGAATTATAATATTTTCAAAGATGGCGTTTGGTGGTTATTTAGACGGTTTTATATTGCAACATTTGTAAAATATTAAAATCTATACTAGTCAGCACCAGTTGTTGACTGTATGCGTCATAGATGGCCTTTCGGCGCCTAGACTCGCGATAGAGCGCCGCTGCGATTCTTGTGATGTAAGAACACGTATGAATAAATAAATGTTTTTATTGCCACATTCGGCTTTTATTTCGAAATGATACAATAAATACGTATTCATTATTATTAACTATAATTATGTACAAGCTTACGATACTTAATATTTACACACTTTAAAACTATTGAACACGACAAAGTGTACCCGACGAGTGTTGCAACTTTGGTGCTTATTATGTTGTTAATAAGTAAGTGGCCTTGATTTATACTATTGCTGTCAAAATGGAGTAATAATTTTATAAAAAAAATTACCATCAGTCATTCATTTTTTGATAAATGTCACTCATTACATTTAGTTCTCTTTAAAAAAAACATGCGCGAGTGTCGTGGAACACTCCGTTGGAACGAAGTTCCTTTCGTAGTACATATATTATTATTGATAAACGTATTATATTATTGGTTAACCAATACAAATAAATGAATTACTAGTGTCTATTAAAATGAAGCGTCATTTAAAATAATATTTCTTTCATGGCAACATAAGAAAAATGCGAGGGAGATGGATATTATTCCATCTCGCTCGCACTATAGTAAGGGGTCGTGTTGGAAAAATCTTACACTGTTTCTCGCTTAGCCCCGCCAAATTCCTACCGAGCGATAAGGAAATTCGTTCCAAAAATAAAATTTAAGATTTTTCATAGGTAAATATAAATTAGATAATAGGTAGTTTTTTACTCGTCGGGGTGATTCATTATATCAATGACACAATCAGATTTGCATGTCATAACTATTAAAGCTGTTCCCTATTTGTTATTATATTACAAAATGTCCCGCATTCGAGTAATTTGACGTGTTTATCAAGCTCTTAAGAAATTTATCGATTTTACACTTGGTAATTTGCAGCTTTCCACATTATTTTACTAACAGGCAAATAAGTAGGCAAGCTTTAACCCTTTCACTGTCCCGTGCACTACATATAGGGCACTGCTATTGTTTTACTATTGTGTCTGGAAACCGGACAGTGAAAGTGTTAATATATTTTTTTTAATAATTGGTATATATTATATGTGCACAATTATTTGGCCGACTTCAAAAACAGGATGAGGTTTACAATTCTAGTGTTTTTTTTATGTATGTTACGCGATATCTTCACTAATTGACACCCAATTTTGTTATTAAATTTAGTTTTTTTTTGGAGTTTATGGCCTGGTATCTAGACCTTTAAGCCAAGTCTTGAGTATTATTATACGGTTTATTATAATTTCCCCAAGTTTATTATCCTTCATAGTTCACTGCTTCACAATATGTTGATGCGTCACATTGTGCAGACCTTGGGAGATTTTGACGGCAACTTGAGCCAGCAGGCGGCTGACAGTTGGCGATGGTATCTAAAGGCGCCTATGCAAACAGCTTATCTTGAGAATCCATCACCATCAGAGCACTTGTTTCACCGTTTCCACTAATAGTTCACAAGCATAGACAGTTAATACATAAAATCGCACCACTTTTACATATCAAAAACCACTTCAAACTATTATTTAAACTATAATACAGGAGCAGCAAACCGCCGCCGATCAAGTTCCCGCCAAAACTCTATTAAATTTAGTTGTACTTCAGGGGTGTTCCTATATAAATTTGGAGAAAAATTCCACCTCTAAAAACTTATTTTAGTTCTTTGAAGTCTGCTTATACTTTTTATAAAGATTTGTTCCTTTGCCCACTTGCCGATTCACACACTTTAAAAACTTATTAAATATACAAGAGCTAACACAAAAACTTTATTTTTATTTACAATTTTTATAAACTATTCGAATACTGGTTGCACAAACATTTTTAAGTACTTTTAATATATATGTACACAATACACAAATGAGTATTTAGTGTTGCTGTGTTGCCAACTTTAAGTAATAGTGATGTTATTAGAAGAAAAATATTTACATTATAGCCTCTAGTATAGCCTCGTTGTACTTACAAGTAATCATTACAGCTTTATTATTATTATGTTTAAAGGAATTTTTAATTATATATTTTTAAAACAATAATGTCAAAAAAGATTTACACAACTCGTTGCGCTGAGGCTTAAAAATTTTATTTCCAGACTACTACATTACATTGTTGCGAGTTATTACATTAATTCGTCCTCTTAATTTGTGGTGTTCTTAATTTCTTTTATACACATACTATAATCAGGATCTCAGATCATTTATCATACACATTTATATGGCACGATTATTATATCTATAAAAATAAGGCACGTTTTACTTATACATATTATGATATATTCAGTATCTACTGACTGTAAAGTTAATAGCTCTTATTACAAAACTAATAGTCTCCGGTTTAAAGAAGAGTTTATCAAGAAGAAGAAGGTCCTTTAGTCGTTGCGAAATTTCACATTTTGCTATCAAATTCCATAAAAGTGGCTACTGACTTGCCTGCCGCAGGGGCAAGCTAGGAAGCACAGCGATCGGAGCAATATCGAAGGTCGCAGGGCCAACTTAAAAAATTGCGCCTGCTTGCCTGCACACATCACAATTAAGGAGGCAATTAATGGTCATCCCCACTCCTACACCCTAAATTGCCCCTGCCGCAGGCAGGTCAGTAGCCACCTTACGTACTATAAATTTTAGGTCGCATATTTTCCACGGGACTTGAAACAGATCTAGTTTATACCTTATATTAATTATAAACAACATGATTTTGTAATGAGACGGATGTTTGCAGCGTTAAAAAACTTTATTCATTATGCAATCAAGCGTCAATATAATCGTATCTAGGAATCGATTTCATCCTTTTGAGGTATGCGAGACGAAAAAGTACTCAAACACACACGCACATACACATAAATACTTTTAAAACTAGCATCGGACTCTGTGGACCTCAAGCCTATGATGGTTGAAATTTGGACTTTTAAATATTACTCATTACCACCTACTTCCAATTTTAACAGCGCGCAGAAACATGAGAACGAGAGAGAGACGTCTTCATGACGTCACGCATAGACGGAAACTGCTAGCGGTAGAGCTGAAAAGCGCGGGACGCGGTCAGCGGACGAGAGTGGGGGACAATATCATAATGTACTTAAATTAGTTGCAGTATGCACCTTCTTTTGATATTTTAAATAATATTCTAACTTTCTGCACGCGTTTTCTACATGAGCTATTGTGTGTATATTTGAAATAATGCGGTGAAATCTCTTCCACCTTAATGTTTCAATTTAACGCCAGTCCCATATTCAAGTTCCTGTGTTCACTGCGGTATGGGGCATGAGTCGAGCAACACGTTATGAAGCGACTCCATTTCGTTCCAGTCTAAAGTCTGACCCGCCACGCTTACGTCGCGGATGCAACCCTTGAAGTTCTCCCGTCCTTCTGCCGTGTCTGAAGCGCCTTCTGGAATTGTGCGTTTTTATATTAAAGTTTGACGTATTTACTTTTCTATCATCATTTAAACAAAAATGAATATCTTACATTCTAAATTAATTATATTGTTTTGAATGCCTGGTTGGCATAGCGACCGGAAACACGGTTACTGAATCCAGGACCACATAGTCCTTGGATCGAATCCCGGGTCGGGCCAAATTAAGTTATTTGATTTTTCTGTTAAGAAATTTTCAGTAGCAACCCGGAATTAGGAAGCTGGTGGTGTTTCACCCCCGTGCCTCATAAAGCTTGTAAATCCGGTAGTTGTGTGCCTGATCTCTATCAGGTAGTGTCGGATTACCGTGCCATCGGGAGTGAGAGCACAGAGAGTGCAGCTGTGCTTGCACATTCACTTAAGCACTATAATCCTGCCCTTCAAAGATGGCAAGTCTACGTTGAGACTGGCCGCCGTGACTGAAATTCAGTCTGGAGCAAGTACTTATTATCTATTATTTTGGATATTTTGATGACGTGGAGTACGTCACGTCGTGTCGAGGCTGCGTGGTGCTAACACTCGCCCTTCGCTAAAAGGAAAGGCCTTTATCTACAATACTTACCGGATAAGTACGCGAGTAACGCGCGTTGCACAGTTTTCTCTGTCTCGCCCCTACCTTCCTCTAGCCAGTGTGCAGTTTTCTGAATCACGCCCCCGTCCCTAATTACACTGTACTCATTGGGTTAGGTTTTTTACGACGTGCATCGCGTGTACAGTCGGCTCGATTCCACTTCATTCCTTTCCTATCTACCTCGCGACGCAGCGCAGTCGGCGACGTACAGTACGTTATGTACAGTCGCAGCCGATAGGGTTCATTTACTACCCCAGTCATAGTCATAGTGTGTAAATTCACCGGGAAAAGCAGTACATGCAGCGCGGCGAGTGCAGTCGTTGCTGGGTTTTTCACCACAGTTCTCCAGCACGGCTAGCATGGGTTGGGTACAAAAAAATTATCCCCCGATTATATATATCCTGACAAGAGATAAAATTATCTTGTCCTTATGTCAAAGCATGGCAACGGGGAGAAGTATATCCCCGCTTGACATAACGAGTACATATCCCCCGTATGAAAGATAAAAAAATATGCTTTCTTGACATTTGAAAGGGTCAATTTTATCCTAGGTCATTGGATGTGGGTTTAAGTTTATATTCATACAAAAAATCTATCAAGTATAAGTCTATCTCCCATTTTATCTATTGTGGATATTATATCCACCGTTGTGCGTTGTTAAGCGGATAAATATTTTCTCCTTTCCCCGGGGATAACATTGTCTCCCGTCCATGCTAGCCCTGCAGAGAGTGCAGTATGCTTACCGGGTGGCGCTGTAATATACAACGTGCTGTGTACAGTCGCGGTCGCGTCGTGTTAAATTACTTGCTTAATTTCAGTGTGTACATTTACAGGCTACTCAGCAACTAGTTGGTAGAATTTCCTTTCTGCTTAGGAGTCTGCCTATGTAGTTCCCACTCTTTTACTTATTTCTGTCGCCATATAGTCAGCCTGCACTGCTGAGTTTCGGTTTGAAGGGTTATAGAGAGTCAGTATAATTAAAGGCTTTAAGTTATTTCATTATAGTCCTCGGAGGGTACAAATCTGTTTAAAGTTGGCTGCAGGTATTCATAGACAGTAGTACACACTATCAGGTGGACTGTTTGCTCGTTTGTCACCCTTATTCTAATAAACCACCCACGCTCTTACCTACAGTCAGAATTGCTGTAAGCGAAACAAGGATTATTAATCCTCTCTTACGAGAGATGCGGAACCAGGAAATAAAGCATTATATAAGCGAAATAAGCCGTCAAGAAAACTACCTATTTCTTTTTATTTTATAACTGGCTTTACGGCTCTGGGTTCTAGCCATTCTGAGCCTGAAGTTACAATGTATAATAATCATCCTTCGTAGTACACTGCTTCACAATATGTTGATGCGTAACATTGTGTAGCCCTTGGGAGATTTAGACAGCAACTTGAACCAGCAGGCAGCTGACAGTTGGCGATGGTGTCTCAAGGCGCCTAAGCAGACTGACACCTTATCTTGAGATTTACATCACCATCAGAGCACTTTTTTCACAGTTTCCACGAAGAGTTCATATGCGCAGACACTTAATACACAAAATCGCACCACTTTTACATATCAAAATCCACTTCAAACCATTATTTAAGCAATAATACAGGAGCAGCAAACCGCCGCCGGTCGAGTTCCCGCCAAAACTCCCCTACCTATTTCAGTGTTCCAGTTTGTATAGAGTACGAATGGTATAGAGACAGTATAATTGCAGGCTGTGAGGCGTTAAATCTCAGCCCTCAGACGTGACGACGCATCTGTAGTGTTGTTTGTGTGAAGTTGGCTGAAAGTGTCCTGTGCAAGCTCACCGGGCAGCGCGGCGACATGCAGCGGCGCGGGCGCGTGCGGCGGGGCGACGGTTGGAGCCGGCGACACGGAGCGCTGCTCCGGCTCGGAGTCCAGCGTCAGTAGCGCGGCGGCGTTCGACACGCGCGCACGCACGCTGTGCCACGTGCCGTCGCACGCCGCGCGCCCGCTCGTTGCCAGTGACGTCACGCGCGCCTCGCCCACGCTCAGCACCACCTGCGCACGCGCATGCACCGTCACATTATAATTTATTACGACTGCCTCGTTGCTCTTAGTAGTCGTAAACGCGATTGCTCATCACGACGTCACAGTTTCGAAACGGGACAGGCCAAAAATCAGTTAGTGGGTATTTCTGTCAACAAGAAATTCTCAGGCGCAACCGGGAGAAGTTAGCGGTGTTTCGCTTCCGTGCCTCGGATAGCACGTAAATCCGTTGCCTAATCACAAAGCGTCTGATCTCTCTCCGATCTAGTCTGATTACCGTCCCTTCGGACTGAGAGTGAGGGAATAGAGAGTGCACCTGGGCTTGCGCATACACTTAGGCACTATAATGCTGTCCTGCGCAGTAGGCTACCCATCTTTTGTTTCATCGTGTCTTCATACTATACTCTGGGTGTCATTAGAGACGCCCACGGCATAGTATATTTATTATGTGGTAATGAATATTCGCACACATTACCAACGACAGAAAGCCGTGTCACAACTTCATAATCAATTTGCAGCTTCGAGTTATATGGAAATATTACTCAAAATCGTAAACTGACTATAAAATGGACGTATTAACACAAAAAAATCAATATTATAATTTTCTTATTTATGTGATTATAAATGTTTTCCATATTCCGAAATCGGAAAGATCTGCAATTCGGCAATACGTAAATCAATCGCCCCATTTCGTCCGGTTATAAGAAATACCAGAAAAATATAGCTACAGGTATATTACGGAATACAAAATACCCAGACCGAGCTAGAGCCATACTGCAGCTAGTTTAGTTATAGTTGTAGCGTGAATAGGTCGGCTCGACCGGGGAAAGACGACGCTCTCACAGAATACCAGCGTAAAATAGCAGCGTAATGCTGCTGTGTTTCGTATGGTGAGTGTCTCTACACTGCGTCTGAGGTCACGTCAGAGGATCACAGACCCTTTTTACTGGAAACGAGGCATTCCAACTTAATCCTCACGACTGACAACGCATCTGAATTTTGATGCGTAATCGAAGATGGATGTGGATGTCTATGGATAGCAGCAACCACTTACCATCAGGTTGGAATGTGTGCTCGGTGTTACAATTATCCTATAAAGAAAAACAGGAGGAGCAGCAGCGTTAAAGGTGCGAGTCATCTGGTAGGTACTACGATCGCCAGTTTGCCTGTCAATGATAACCACTATTAAAAAGTAAATCCTGGGTAGGATTTTGTACAAAAAAATTTTGCTTCGTTATGAGGATATCCACATAGTCTTTGTGATCAGTAAGCAAAAGTCGCAGTAGGCTGGCAATAAAGCTCGAAGAATCGTAATATCGGTCGACACTTACCATCAGGTGAGCCGTATGCTCTTTTGCCCTCTCTTCTATATAAACAAACACTTAGGAAGAAAGCTTTTCGAGTGGCGGCCTCGTATCGGTGAGTGAAAACTTGGGCGCCACTAGGTGATATGACGACTTGGTAAAAGATGCAGGTGGCTCAGAACCGTGATTTGTGGCATTCCTTGGGGGAAATCTATGTTCAGCAGTTTACTTGTAATGGACTGTATTGATGATGACGATGAAAATTTTTTGAAGAGTCAGTGATATGTGTGTCTGGTTCTTCTTGGTTTCCTCAGAATACAACTAACTGCTTTTAAGTTAATTCAAATTCGAAGATTTTGGGAGACCATTTAGACGGAGCAGCGTCAATAGGGCGAGAAATGTGTGTTAGGATCATTCCAAACCTCTTAATGACATAGGACATGTCCACACGTAAGAAGAATTTTATTTATAATGCTCATTAATGTCATACACATAGGTACATAAATGTCAGTACCTAATGAAGTTGTCTGTACCTGGTGTACTTCAACATTATATAAATTAAATTTTACCGCGCCATCTTTGAGCTCCAACACGAAACCGTTGGAGGCAAGCAGTACACCGTTGGGCGAAGTAGAACGAAAATGGAGTTTCAACTCGGCCGATTCCATGTCCTCGGTCCACCATCGAGTCGCCCACACCGCGTAAGCGTCACCTGATCATGATTTAAATGAATCTGAATGAAAAATCAACCATTTTCTACTATATAGCAATTTAATACAAACTGTCTGAAGGACAAAGGTTTTAGACCATAGAGCATAATTAATTCAAAAAGTGGGAAGGTGTAGTTGTAGTTCGTCGTTTAATAGCGGCGTAAGAGAATCTACTTCCTGATACCATCCTGTGGTTTATGGAGTGTAGAGTAGAAAGAGGACCATCTCTATATATGGAAAGTGTCCCTAAAAACGTGTCCAATTAGGGTGGCGCTGCAGTAGCATAGGATAAATTAAATAAAAGCGCCAAAGTAATTAGATTAAGATGAAGAAATAAACAAGAACCGACCAATCCGCTTGGTTTTGTACTACGTAAATAGTTGAGATTTTGTATACTGGCATTTTACTAACTACTATAGTCATGAATATTTTAAATATTTGAATTCAGCTGACCTCACTCCATTCACAAAAGCTATCTTCATATCGTAGTTTTTCAGACGCCAACGCTATTGTGGTAGGTTTTTGAACCTCTATTTTCAGTAAATAGTAGGACACTTTTTCAACTTTCGCCCCTTATAAGATGGTTCTCCTTGTACTCAACACCCCATACTGTGGGTGTCGTATGAAGTGACAGATCCTGATAAATAAAAACTGCGGTAACCAACCCAAGCCTGGCAACCACGGCAAATATTTCTCCTATGAAGCAATTTATGGGGGAGGCTTACAAGCAAAAGTTGATTTTAAATAGTTTAATAATGAATACTGGTCATATTCGTCTAAGACAACAATTACTCAGTTTTAGATATCGTCAAAATGAATGGATGCACGACACGAAAATGAATGCACGAGTCCATAGCATTCCGTTGCGTAACGTTCACCAGTGTGGGTGTCGTAAGCGACAGTAGGAAATGAAACAGCAGATTATTAGTGATGCTACTAATCCTGGTGACTAAAAATAATATAACAGTGATAACTATGCCAAATATCCTCCCTATCAATCTATGGGGGTGATCTAGCAGTGGATTTTTCTTAGACTGCAATGGTTAAATGTTAGGAATGGAAGTAAAATTGGCTTACTTGTAGCCCGCTAGATAAAACAATTCATCACTCCTTATTATTTTCTGCGTGTTGTCGATGTGGAACGTAACACAAGTGTTATTTAATATTTAGGAAGATATCCTTTTCTAAAATAAAATTTTTATACCAAAACTATTTTTATACAAAGATTAATATTTACAAATTAAAAATAGCTTTCGTTAACTATGACATCAGCACGTCAAATAGCTAAGTCCCCTTTGTGACCATGGCTGCCGTAAAGCACCCAAAACGTCGGGAATTAAAAAGATAAAATTATACGCTAAAAGCAAGGTAGATGTGGAGGGAGATGGGAGGGTGGCGGCGGGTAGGTTACCGGCGAAGTACGCGGCGCGCTCGACGCTCGGGAAGCACTGGCCGACGCCGCGGTGCGCCTGCGCGTCGCGCACCAGGTCCTCGGCGCGCCCGTTCACGCTCACGCGCCGCACGCACCCCACCAGCCCGCGCGTGCGCACCACCTGCACACGCACATCATGCCTTACTGCCATGCACACCATGCCATTGCCCCTTATTTAGAACAACTTTTTACGTGGTAGAGCCATGCTGCAGCTATATTAGTAGCATAGTTGTAGCACGAATGGGTCAGCTCGACCGGGGAAGGACCACGCTCTCACAGAATACCAGCGTAAAATAGCAGCTTAACGCTGCTGTGTTTCGTATATATATAGAACCGGGGACCCATTTTACTGGAAAAGATGCATTCCATCTTAGTCCTCATGGGTGACGACGTATCTGCATTTTGATTCTTTATTGAGGATAAATGTGGATGTCTATGGCTCACAGCAACCATTTACCATCAGGTGCACTGTGTGTTCGTTTGTCACCCTATCCTATATAAAAAGTGAACGTTAATACGCAGTAGTGAAGAGGAATGCGCAGCAACGGTTTGTAGTATGCGGTTGTGAGTGGTACACAGTACATACGTTATTGGGCAGATGCGGTACGGCGGCAGGTGCGGGCAGCCCGCCCACGTAGAGCCGGGCGGCGCGAGCTAGCGGCGGCGCGCGGGCCGTGGCCGCCGCGCCGCCGCTCTCCAGCACCAGGCGCGCCCGCCCCACGCGCACAGACACCTGCACACACGTCACTCGTATAAATCATGTTAGTGCCATGCCGCAACCTAGCCAACCCAATAGCTTAATGCTGTTGTATTTCGTATAGTGAGTGTAGAGAACAGGAAACCCTTTCTACTAGTAACAATTTAGAAACGGGGCATTCTATCCTAGTTCTCTAGTTATAGTTCCATGGTGTTCTTCGAGAAAAAAAAACACTACTAAGTACTATTTTTTTATATTTATGTGTTTTTTTTACATATTTGTATATGTGTACGTCAATAGTTTATGGCAAAATAAAGCATCGTTATCTTATTTTTTATATGTGCTTTCTAATTTGTGTTTAATTTTATTTAAGCCGTTTAGGAAAATTTCAGTGACAAACCCACGTACACAATATATGTATATATATATATATATATATATATATATATATATATATATATATATACTCTAAATATACTCACAGCTCTCCAGGTGCCGTCAGCAACGAATGCGGCGAGGTTCAGTTCGCGACGTCTTCTGCCGCGGACTATTAGCTTCAGTTTACCCTCGCGAATCATCAGCGCCATGTAATGCTTTGGTTTTGTTTTCGAACCCTAGAAATGTGAACGAGTGTATTAAAATTTATATATTCTCGTCTATCGTCTACTGGTTCCTCCTTAATTCTTTCGTGGCCTTACTAATCTTTATATACTTCCACTTTCACCGTCCCTCCCAAAACCCAGTCCACTTCATCCAATTCCCTCTCACTCACCTGTATCTGGTAAACCTTTACAGTCCACTTACTCTGACAGCTCCAGTGGTATTTCAGCGCTGGACAAGGTTACGCTCATGGAGAGGGTATATGCGGCTCTGAAAGGAATCGCAACCGTCGCCAATACGAGCAACAAGCTTAACTTGGCTGATAAGAAAACCATCGGCAGCCTTAGCCAGGACATCCTAGCGTACGTAGCAACGCTAGAGATTAGGCTCGGAGAAAAGGAGCAAGAGGTAACAGCCTGTAAGCTTAAGTGCGCGCAGCTGGAGCTCTCAGTAGCCCAAGCCCAAACTCTTCCTGCCCCTCCTTTCCCCTGTGTGGCCTCATCCGTTCCTTCTGCTGACAGCTATGCTGCCAGGCTGAAGCTGCCTAAGGGTAAGCCGCCACTTTGTGTACAGTCCAAGGGCCCAGCAGTCATTGTTTATCCCAACAATGATTCTATAAAGTCGTCGGACGACACGAAGACGGAGTTGCAGAAGGCAGTTCAGCCTGATACCCAGGGCATTAAAATACACAGCGTGCGTACAGTTGGGAACTCCGGCATTGTCGTACAGATGGCAACTATTGAGGCTACCCAGAAGCTGAAGGCAGCGGTTCCGCCCTCCTTGAAGGTCTCTGATCCTAAAAGTAGGCGGCCACTGGTGTGCTGGCTGTGCGTAATTTGCGCTCGGACGCGCCAGCCGCTGACTTCCTTGAGGATTTGTACAGGATCAATCTGAATGATGATCCTGACTGGCCAAGAGACAAGTTGGGTGAGTCATGCAGAGCTGCCTTCAAGAAGGGCTGGAGAGATGTACTACGCACCACAGTAGTGATGGAGTGTACATCTGCGCTGCGGGATAAACTGGTCGGCCTCGGTAGCGTCTTCATTGGTTGGGACGAAGCTGAAGTTTGCGATTTTGTACGGGTGACATGCTGCTCTAAATGTCAGCAATATGGCCATCCGGAGAAGTATTGCAGGGCGGCAGCGATGGTCTGCGGCAAATGCGGCGAGACCGGTCATCGTGCCGCAGAGTGCCAGTCGGCTACACAATGCTGAGCCACATGCAATTGCTTCAAGCGCAAAGATGCTGACCAACATGCCACTACCGCTCTCAACTGTCCTGCACGTTTGCACGCGGAACAGCAGTCGGTCAATATGACCCAATATGGATAGGACGACTACCTTTCGCGTAGGTCAACTCAACTTGCAAGGCTCGAAGACGGCTACAACTGAGCTTCCTGTCGTAGCCGGAGAACTGGGGTTGGATCTAGTACTAGTTCAGGAGCAACATCAGCATCCTCGAGTACTTGTGTGCGGCACCAACACCAAGGCCGGTCAATTACCAGTAAGTTCACGATTTTTAGTCACGCTTCTACATGACTTATGTAACGAACACTGTGTTATAGTTCATGTCAGCTGCCAGAGCCTTAGCATATACGTCGTATCGCTTTACTGCTAGTACAATCATGACATCTCTTGTCATCTGCAACATCTCACCCACGTAATGGATCAGCTTTCTGGTCACCCAATCCTTATTGGTGTGGACAGTTACGCTCACTCTCCAATGTGGCACTGCGAGCGCAGGCAATATGTAGGTCGCGGCCCCGACACAGAATACCGCAAACTCCAGATGGAGGGATTCATCCTCGGACGGAATTTGCTGGTACATAATGTGGAGGGTCAACCGCCAACCTTTCATAGCCCAAATGGCTCGTCCAATGTGGATATCACCATCTCCACACGTAGTGTGAGGGTTGCTGACTGGAAGGTACATGAGGGTGTCAGTGTGAGTGACCACCAGTTGATAACGTTTAGCGTTATCCTTGGTGACTCACGGAGGTACGATGGAACAGAACTTTCTTGAACTTACTTTCGTGAACGTGGTGTGAACTGGGGAGGATTCTGTTCGACTCTGCACGCCCGCATGTCCCGGCTGAGGCTGACGCGACCAGCTAATGATATCTGCGAGCAGTACTCTGCAATACTTCTACGTACTGCGAGAGAACGACTAGGTACACGTGCGAAAAAGGAGAAAGAAGGGTACGAGTGGTGGTCTCCGGCTCTTGACCGTATGCGTAACGAGGATTATTGTGCGCGTCGTAAGTGGCAGGCCTCACGTCGCGTAAGTGGCGACAGGGAGAAGGCACTACATGATTATCTCCGACGAACTAGGATACGCTACAAGCTAGCCATGAAGGAAGTTGAACTTGCCTTCTTCCGCTCCGTCCCGGAGTCAGGTAACGCCGACCCTTGGGGCCTGGCTTACCGAACAGCCAGTGGACGGTTTCGTCCACCTCTCAACGTGCTAAATGGGATGACGTTAGCCGACGGCTATACTAGGACGACCGGAGACACCATCCTAGGCCTCGTCAATGCCTTATGCCCAGACGACAATCTAGCCAGGGACACTGTATACCATCGACAGGTGCGAATCGCTGCTACGTGTGCTCCATCAGGAACTAATGCGACTCCACCGACCAAGGAACAAGTTCGACTCATCATTCGAGAGCTGCCGAACACTGCACCCGGCATTGACCGTATCACGGCTAAGATTGTAGGACAGGCATGGCGGGTGACTGGTGACGAGATCTGGCACATGTATAGGGCGTGCATAGTCGAGGGCGTTTTTCCGGATCTGTGGAATATGGGTAAACTTGTTGTTCTGCCAAAGGGTGGCGACAGGCCGCTCACTGATCCTAAGGCCTACCGCCCGATAACTATGCTGCCCATATTGGGAAAAATTCTGGAGCGCGTGATCATCTCCTGCACTCCATGTCTCTATCGCGGCATCTCCAACGCACAACATGGTTTCACGCGTGGCCGATCCACAGTGACCGCCCTTAGTACCATCAACCGAATTGCCAACGGATCTACCGAGAACTACGTGCAACTGATCCTTCTGGACCCAGATATGGCCTTCAACAATGCCTGGTGGCCAATGAACCTACTAAAGGCAAAGCAATGTGGCGTTCCACCTAATATATACCGTATTTTAACGAGTTATTTTATAAATCGCCGAGTAGGACTGTTTGCTTGAAACCGGGTAGTGTGGCAGGTCTCCACGATGGGCTGTCCCCAGGGATCGATGCTAGGACCAACCCTATGGAACCTCCTACTCGATGACCTCCTGAAGCTGCCAAAACCCGAAGGAGTAAACTTCGTTGCTTACGCCGACGATGTGACGATTGTGGTCGAAGTACCGTCTCGTTCCGCAATAGAGCGCAAAGCGGCAGCTATGATCGCTGCCGTGTCCGAGTAGGGTATTCGTAACAGACTGGGGTTTTCTACCGGGAAGTCACAAACGATGACCTATAAGGGAAAGTTTAAACGTGGACCAATTATAAAGATGGACAGGCAAGAGCCCTAGGCATAATATTGGACGAGGCTAGGTCCTATGTGCAGCATGCATTATATATCGGCGAGAAGGCCGCTGCTTGCTTCGGGAAGATGTCGCGATTGTCTTCATCGACCTGGGGCATAAGATTTCACGCCCTTAGAGTCCTGTATTCAGGGACATATGTGGCAACGTTGACATATGCTGCTGCCCTATGGTACCAACGCTCGTCCCTTTATGTTATCAGAAGCGTACTGATGAGGACACAAAGACCAGCTTTGATTCTTCTCACGAAGGCTTACAGGACGGCTAGCAGCGCAGCGTTACCATTGTTGGCGGGCGTATTGCCTACCGACTTGGAAGTTTTTCGTGCAGGACGAGTCGACGAGGAGGAGACGGGTTTGGTCGACAAGGAGCGCAGGAAGAAAAAGAGGGAAATGGTGGCGGCTATCGTTGCCATTTGGCACGACAGGTGGGACTCAAGCCAAGATGGCAGGGATCTGTACAAGTTTTTCCCGGATATCGCAGAGCGTCTAATCTTCAGGTGGGTAGAGCCCGATTATGCAGTTTCGCAAATTCTTGTTGGTCACGGATGTTTCAACGAGCGTCTCCTAAAATTCAACCTTAGGAACTCTGGCTTATGACGCTGCGGCTCAGCACTGGAGAGTCGTGACCATGCTCTCTGGGATTGAGATCTGTATATTGAAGAGAGGAACGCATTATTGGACAGTCTACAAAGAACAGAAATAGGACCAGTATACTTCCGGGACCTAGTGTGCTGCGAATCCAGTTTTAAGGAGTTTAGGAGATTTGCGCATACATGGCATCACAAAAGGAAACAGTATGAGGACTGAAAATACGACCAGATAGCTGCGAACGCGAAGTGTCATCGCTGTGGAGTCACGCCCCAGAAGGGGGAGAAGTGAAATGTAGAGAAAAGGGACGGAACAGAGAGATTTGTAGGGAGTCAAGTAAGCGCACGTGGGAAAGAGCCCAGAGCAAGTACCGTGTGCGTCTCCCGTGATTCGGTCCGTATGCCGTAAGGCGGGAAGGACCATGGGATGGTGGAGGGAATGGTCCCTCCTTAATTCTTTCGTGGCCTTACTAATCTTTATATACTTCCACTTTCACCATCCCTCCCAAAACCCAGTCCACTTCATCCAATTCCCGCTCACTCACCGGCAGCAGCAGCAACAGGCCGTCGTGTGCGAAGGTGCGGAAGTGCAATGCCAGCATCAGCTCGCGTCTCGACGGCAGCTTGAGCGTGGCGTGGCTGCCCGCCACGTCGCCAAACTTCACCGCCCCCGCCTCCACCGTGTACGACGACGTCTGTTCCACGATATTAATCATTTTTAGAAGCATTGAAGTAATATGTACTACTACGTAGTGAGACCTAATAAATAACATCCACGACTTTTTTGCCAGCAGGGCGGGGCGACTTACATACAAGATGAAATATTTGACAAATATTATAAGAAAATGTATGAGTAATGGTTCTTTTAGCAATATTAGTTTTATATTTTATTTTAATTAGATAAGAAATGAATGAACTAAACTACAGATGTCGTGGAACACTTGGTTGGAACTAAGTTCCTTTTTATTGATAAACGTATTATATTATTGATTAACAAATACAAATAAGTGTATTTTACTAGCGTCTATTAAAATGAAGCGTCATTTAAAATAAAATACATTGTGACGCAAGGGGTAATGACGAAAACATCTTACACATTTTGTCGCCTAGCTCCCATCCGCCAAACCCGTACAGTCCGATAAGGAAATTCGTTCCAAAAAGAGTTAAAATGTGAAAAACATTAAGCAAGAAACCACAGATTATAAAAAACAAGAGGAAGTAGCAAAACGCATAATTTATACTAGGACCATTGTCGTCAAACATTCGCAAGAAAGAAATGTGTACCGGCAATTATATCCATAGACAATTACATTTTCGATCTATCTTCGATTAAGGATCAAAATGCAGATGCGTTGTAGTCCCTGAGCACTAAGCTGGAATGTTTTGCTAACAGATAAAAAGGTACTCCGATACTTATCACTCCCCGGGGCTATTGATAATAATTATCTAATTGATGCTGACTTTGGAAAATTGAATATTTTGAAGAGTTAGCTCCTCTTCAAAATATTCAGTCTTAACGATATATCTAGTTTTCTTTTTGGAACACTTCAGCTGACTCACGACCTAGATTTAAATATGATTAATCAACCGGGATTTAAGTAGCAGTTAAGGTGTTTAAATGTACTCTTGTATGAAACCCACATGCAGAAATGTGACCCTAGATTAGTAATAGGTAGTAGTATAAATAGTAGATTTTTTAAATACCTTGGCGCAGCCGACTTGTTCGGGCTGTGTGTGCAGTGCGTGCGGCTCTACGGACTGTGCGCGCGGCTCACTCTCCGCGCGGCCCAGCTGAGCGCCGCGCCAAGATACAGCGCTCTCCAGACCAATCAGTCTGCAATGTGCACACAAACCAATTGAATTGTTGTCGACGTTTCATATATTAGGACTAAAGTGTTTGCCTCAGAGTTCACAATGCATTTTTTATAGAATAATAGTGACGAACGAACACACAGTCTTGATGGTAAGTGAATACTATGGCCCATAGATATCTACATTCACCCTCGATTACGATTAAAATGCACATGCAATATATCCAGTAATAGAGTCCCCGTTTCTTTACACTCACCATATGTAATACAGCAGCATTAAGCTGGTATTTTACGCTGGTATTCTGTGAGAGCGTGGTCTTTCCCAAAAAATTTTTTGCCAGTTCTCATAGTCTTCTCTTCTGACACTCACGAGTCGAAACCCATTGCATATTGTATACGAAATGAAAGTTAGAAATACGTTACAAATAGATAACTTATAAATAAGAAATGCAGTACTCAAGCTAAACAGTACTCATTGACTCGTTGGTCTAAAGGCCGTAAGCGCGACTGCTGAACCCGGGTTCTAATTTCGGGTCAGGTCAAAATCAGTTATCGGGCTTTTCTGTCAAGAAACTAAAAGCAGCCAGGAGTCAGGAAGTTTTTCATACCCATGCCTTAGAAATGGACGTAAAGCCGTTGGTCCTGCGCTGCGCCCCATCGAACTATGAGAGTGAGTAAATAGAGCGCACCTGTGCTTACGCATACACTCGGGCACTGTAATCATGTCCTGCGCAGATGGCTTATCTCCTTTGAGGCTGGCCGCTGTAACCGGCATTCGGCCTGGAGGACATTATTATTATTATTATTTGACACTCACTCGGAGTCGACGATGAAGTTGGCGACGGTGCCGGCGAGCCCGGTGGCGGGCAGGCCAGCTAGTGACAGCAATACTCACTCGGAGTCGACGATGAAGTCGGCGACGGTGCCGGTGAGCCCGGTGGCGGTCAGGCCAGCTAGTGACAGCAATACTCACTCGGAGTCGACGATGAAGTCGGCGACGGTGCCGGCGAGCCCAGTGGCGGTCAGGCCAGCTAGTGACAGCAATACTCACTCGGAGTCGACGATGAAGTCGGCGACGGTGCCGGCGAGCCCGGTGGCGGTCAGGCCAGCTAGTGACAGCAATACTCACTCGGAGTCGACGATGAAGTCGGCGACGGTGCCGGCGAGCCCGGTGGCGGTCAGGCCAGCTAGTGACAGCAATACTCACTCGGAGTCGACGATGAAGTCGGCGACGGTGCCGGCGAGCCCGGTGGCGGGCAGGCCAGCTAGTGACAGCAATACTCACTCGGAGTCGACGATGAAGTCGGCGACGGTGCCGGCGAGCCCGGTGGCGGGCAGGCCAGCTAGTGACAGCAATACTCACTCGGAGTCGACGATGAAGTCGGCGACGGTGCCGGCGAGCCCGGCGGCAGGCAGGCGCGGCGTGCGCAGCGCGTGCGGCGCGCCGGCCAGGTACAGGCCGCGTGCGCGCGCCGCCAGCCCGCCGCCTGCCAGCGCGCCCGCGCCCAGCCGCCGCCCGTCCGCCCACACCTCCACCTGCAAGTGCAATCACACATTGATTATAGTACGGAGCCCATGATGCTACACGAGGATTTACTCGAGTTTCGAGGGGACCTATTAGATTTTGTAAATTAGTTGATAGGAAGAAAAAAAAGTTATATGTATAATGTTTCCCCTTCCAGTGGTGGAGGAAACGTTACAGATTTTCAAAAATGCTAAAACTACTATAAACTACTACAGATGTTCAAAAATTAATTCCAACGCGTTAGATAATCAAAGGGGATGTTAGGTTAACCTAAAAATGCCTCTGTGGCGGCGCTGTCGTCGCGTCAAAAGCGAAACACATCGAAGCCTAAATCGCGCTAACAAAGTTCCGAAGTTAAAGCAGTATATATAGTAGAATGGCTCCAAACTACCACTCGGAGCGTTGGCCGCTCCCCGGGCAGAACACCTTGCCCGGCGGGAGATCTCCCCTTTTCCTTCCACCGGCTACACCTCAAAAGACTGACGATTCGTAAGTCACGCATGCTCGTAGCGAATTTTTAAAAATGCGAAAGAAATCGCCATATTAAAATACTTCAGCGTGTCTGATCAATATACAGAAGATTCAGCCTGAGGTCCCAGTTATGGTAGCTTAAAATCTGACGATTATTTTGAGGGATATTTATAATCTGACTGCTAGAAATAATTTTTTTTATGAACTTTTTATGATTTTTTTTTTTCAATAACCATAACACGTGACTCTGAATGGATTGGGATGGCACGAGAGAGTAAGAGATAGGGAAAAAGTGAAAGGAAAGAGAGGCGTGGGGTGGGGTATACATGCTTTACTTCATCTGCACGCTCTCATCTTCATAGACGATTTTTAGTATTTCGGATTGTGGCAATCGGTAGATCATGTTTTTGTTTTAAATTCTATGTGGGACATTGACTTATATATTACTAGCGTAAGGACCGGGCCAACCGCCCATGGCACAAATGCGTCGGCCCTAAAATTACAGTTTAGGGCCGACGCGACTTTAGGCTACGCCAGGGTTGAATTCAGACCCTCAAAAAATTGTGCATGAAAAATAAAATTATAGTTAATATTTGTCCAAAATTGACGTTTCATGTTTTTTTTCCCATGCGCCGGAATTTTCGCTACTCACTTCTAGCGTATCTATCTATACGTTTCATGTTTCAGCGTTTTTGTTTTGAATTGAAATAAAATTGCATAACGATATCACGTTCATAGCAAATTCAAAAATATTGCTATGAACACGATATCGTCTCTGTCAGAACGACCGGGATAGTAAAACATCACATGAGAAATCCCTGCCTACCACCTGTCGTTGCCTGATTTGGTGTAGCCGAACATACAGAAATTATCGATATTGTAGGGTAAATTAAATATAAAAAAGGAAAAGGACCACCCACTAATAATACAAGTCGGTTGAACTTAAGATAAAATTATGGTATCTTCGCCTAGTATTGTGACATAGTACAGTATAAATGTTAAGCACCCGGGTAAGAGTAACACCCCAACATGAGGGTTGTTTCATCACTAATTTATTTATTATTTATTTTGTTTATTACGATATTACATACTACACCCTATGAATAATTATTATAGGTGGATTGAAAAGTACTCGGCCTAACCAAGAAAATAAACACATACTAAATCAGTTATATTTTTATTTTTCTACATAATCACCATCAAGTTCAATACACTTTTGCCACCTCCCCTTCCAAGCATTTAGACCGTTGAAAAAAAATGATTCTTCCTTAGAGTCAAAATATGCGTCTACAGCTGCTTTGACCTCGTCGTTTGTCGAAAATCTTTGACCTCTCAAGTGCTTTTTTAGGTTAGGGAACAGAAAGAAGTCTGATGGTGCCAGATCAGGTGAATACGGCGGATGCGGTAACAGTTCAAAGCCACAGTTGTGAATTTCAGCCATTGACTGTACTGACGTGTGAACACGGGCGTTATCTTGATGAAACAGGACTTTTCTTCTGAGCATTCCTCGACGTTTTTCTTTTATTTCCTCTCGTAAACGACGTAGTAAGGTGCAGTAGTAATCAGAGTTTATAGTCTGACCCCTTTCAAGATAATCAATCATAATCACACCTTTCGAGTCCCAGAATACTGAAGCCATCACTTTATTTGCCGACAAAATCGACTTAGCCTTTTTAGGGGGTGGTGAACCAGGTCTTCTCCACTGTTTTGATTGTTGTTTTGTTTCCGGTGTACAGTAATGAACCCATGTTTCGTCTATAGTAACAAAACGATTCAAAAAATCATCTGCATCGGCTTCAAATAACTCCAAACAGTCGCGTGAAATAGTCAATCGCGTCCTTTTTTGTTCAACTGAAAGCAGTCGCGGAACCCACCTCGCAGACACCTTGTTGAGATGCCTATAATCTCGGCTATCTCTCTAATTTTTAATCTGCGGTCTCCCATTATTAAATCAAGTACTTTTTTAATATTTTCGTCAGTAGTTGACGTCGAAGGCCTTCCAGAGCGGGGTTCATCTTTCACACTCTCTCTACCACGCTTAAATTCTGCTATCGATTTTTTGACGGATGAATATGACAGAGCACAATCGCCTAATGTACTGACCATGTCATCATGGATGGCTTTTGATGATAGCCCCTTCTTATGGAGGTACTTAATGACGGCACGCTGCTCGATTTGCTCCATTCGCGGAAATTATGTCTGATTACTTTGTTAATAAATTTATAAAATCACAACTAATTATCGCACACGTTTCGAACTTCACACAATTAACTAGTCTGAACTGAACTAAATAATGTGGGTAGATTTGATTTTTAGAATTGAATGGATCTGTGTTAGGCCGAGTACTTTTCAATCCACCTAGGTACTTCGAAATACCGCCCTGTTACGTCCGCGACCAATGCATCGCGGCACTCATGTAGTTCGTATGTGTTATGACAAATGGTGCTACTTGCTTGTATGAAGAAGGTATAAGTAAAATGTTTAGATGGGTGTATCCTTCCGTTTGAAATAATTGATGTGGGTGTGAGATAATGTTACCTGTTTGTGTGCGCGTACGATCCGCACCGTGTGTGTTCTCCCATCATTGAACTTTGTACCGTTGAAGCGCAGTCTGAGTTCGCCCTTACCCGCCGCCGCTACCACCTCTAGTTCGCCTGAAATCCAATATTTGGCATATTCCTTCTATTACTTCACGTTAAAGTTTTTACTTTTATTTATATTTCTTGTAATTATCAGTCCGCAGCCCAAGCTGCAAGGTTTTTACTTGTTTATGTGTCGTAAGAGATGACTATGGCAAACCCCAAAATATCTTATTGATGCGTTAAATTCAACAGTTGATTCTGCGCTGATGAAAAATAGGGGGAGGGGATTAACAACTTTTCTTTAAATGACAACTGGTGCACCCTGTTGATTGACGGGTGAGGTTCTGCAACCGATTAAAGCGGGAAGACTATTTAAAATGTCTGGTCTAAAATTTCATAGTTTAGTGATGGGAAGAGGCAGTACCGTGTATGTGAGCGTATCTGCTTGCGTAAATGTGAGTGTACTAAGTGGCGTTGCATGTGCGTGTGAGGGAATGTACTTAACTTTATTAAACGTTTAAATTTAAATAAGGAGAGAGAGTAATGATTAGTGTTAAGTCAGCGATGTATCCAAAAAGTGATCGCAAATAGTCTTCAGAAGAGGTAAGGAGCAAAATGTAAGGAGTATTTGTGTTAGTTATTGTAGGTCCGTAACGTTAATATGTGTGCGTGTGCATTTAAATATATGTAAATAATTAATAAACAGTCTTATACCGGCGTGCTTGATTGACCTTGTAGAGCACCCCTTACAAGTTTCTTCTAAAATCTTTTTGAGAGCTTTCCATGTCTTTAGACAAAGAGTTGCAGAGAAGCGAAAGAAGTTTCCGATAAAACGCTAGAGTGTAGTAAAGTGATTGATACCTTCTATCATCGCCAGCGCGAGATAATGTTTGTCGTCGGGGTCGACGTCATCGTTGTCGTCGTTGTCGGCGGTGTGTGCGGGCGCGCGGCACAGCAGCAGTGCGTTAGCGGCGCGGCTTCGGAACGACAGACCCAGCGCACTGCGCCGCCGCAGCGCCGGTGCCGCTAGCTCGATGTACCCCTCATCACTCACTATCGCCGACCGCAGCGTCTGCCAACATAACGCATCCTCTTAAATTTTCGTTTATAGAATGAGGGCTATAAACACACACACAGTCCACCTCATAGTAAGTTAATATTGAGTAATGTGGTAATAAACCTGAACAAATTCAGGGTTATGATCATAAAAATTGCATTTGTTGAGGTTAATGATAAGATAAAATAGTAGTTAGATCGAAAGCCTAGGTTTTTGATCAACAAACTGATTTTATCATAAACCTGCGTCATAACAATATATAAGCGAAATACCACTGACTCACTCATTCATCAAGAGATTTCCAAAACTATACACCCGATTGTCTTGAAATATGGCATATGTTTGCGCCAAACGCTAAAATTTAAAATTACTATAACGGAGGCGCGTTAGCGCGCTTCTTCGATGTACCTAGCACCGGCTGGCACGCGGCTCGTAGGCGCTTCCCCGCACGCGCCCAGCGCGTGGGAGATCGGGCATTTTTTGTCGTCAAGCGGCGGCCGGGCATTGCATTGCTGTGAGTCGAATCGAGCCGCGTGGTTACCTCTGATAGTGTCGATTTTGTTAGCAAATTTATGCAACGATGAGAAATTGTGTAGTCTAGAACATTAGACGCCGCGTTGACTAATTGTTAAGAAGTTAATGTTTATTTGTACCGTTGCGTTAAGTGCCTTAAAAGGTCGCGTTCGGTTTTCGAAATAATTTGTTGCGGAGTGAACGGAAGTGAACTTTGACCCACCGTTCATCAGTCGTGCCGCGTGTTACGTTTTTTGATTATAATTAACGGGATTTAGTTGCGTCTTGAAGTTAGTTAAATGTACAATAAAGTTGATAGACTGACATAGTGAATTGAAGAAAGAAATTGTCCATTGCTGCCGCCGCTGGAGTATAGCACGCCGGGGGGCGGTGCCGGAGTCAGGGTTGCTGCTGATTAAAAGGGCTAATTCGGGTTAAACATACATACACTTCTCACACACTACTTACATTCATTACACCTGACGCCTGAACGAGCCTTGTGAACCGTCTTCGCTTCTGAAGCAGGTAAGTCGCATTAAGTACCTAATCCATATAGATATTAAATATCCATAGGCATTTGAGCCCCACACTTAGTTGTCCGTCGAACCTAACAGCTGTATGGGCCCCTGTATGGTAGACCTTAGTCTGGGCAACTGGGTGCGTGAACATTGCTGGTAGCAAGAGCGTGGTTGATTGGTTGTCCAATCGCCCGGCCGTAATATAGATAAAAATAGTACGTAATAAAAATTATATATGAATATTTTTTGTTTATTGGCGGGTAGAAAGATGAACCACGCCCGTAGTGTTGTTAGGGCTAGGTACTTACGCGTAAGGTATTTTGAATAGGTAGATAATGTTATCACGTAATCGGATAATTATCGTTGGCGTATAATTATAGTAGATTAATTGTCGAAGGGTCGATTGTTTGAGCGTGGCATTTGCTGATTGACTGTAGTGTGTACCTTTAATTGTAGTGTAATTTGTATTTAATTAAATAAATAGTACTCGGCTGTTGCCGTGTAGTGGCGGTCAAGAATATCCACTACCCCATATCCTCCCGTGGGTGTCGTAAAAGGCGACAAAGGGAAACAGGCGGGAGATGGGCAGCAGCATCTTCCTGATAATAGCCGAAAGTACAATAAAAAACTGCGGTTGCCAACCCGCTCGCCAAGCGTGGCAACTATGGCAAATACCCCCCAATGATGAAAACAACAAACAGACGGCCCCTAGTCCCCGGCGGCCCCGCTATTCCTGGCTACGGTGGCGACCATGGTAACGGCGGGGCAGGGGGTGCTAAGAATCTCCGGTGGAGGTTCGGTTGCCACCTACGACGACTCGACCTGGCAACGTACAACGCACGCACCCTGAGGACTGACGAGAAGATCGTGGAGCTGGAAGAAGAGATAGACAAGTTGCGCTGGCATATTATAGGATTATCCGAAGTCCGAAGAGAGGGGGAGGACACGGTAATCCTCGAATCCGGCAACTTGCTCTATCACCGGGAGGGCGACCATCTGTCCCAAGGAGGTGTCGGATTTATCGTCCACAAGTCTCTCGTTAACAACGTTGTAAAGATCGGGAGTGTGTCGACGAGGGTTGCGTACCTTATACTCAGAATCACCAAACGGTATTCGCTGAAGGTCATACAGGTTTACGCACCAACCTCGGCACACCCCGATGAGGAGGTGGAGGAAATGTATGAGGATATCTCTAGAGCCATGCATTCCTCCAAAACCCAATGATGAACTCTTTCTTCAAGAAGCGGCCCCACAGGAAGTGGACCTGGTCGAGTCCCGACGGTTCGACAAAAAATGAGATTGACTTCATTATGACGACCAGACGACAACTGTTCAGTGATGTCTCAGTGATCGCGAGGGTGAAAACCGGCAGCGATCACCGAATGGTTAGAGGCACACTGAACCTAAATGTTAAGTTGGAGAGGTCTCGTCTGATGAAGTCAACGCTCCGTCCCCCTCGTGCTCTAATCCAAAGTCCCGAAACCTTTCAGCTCGAGTTACAAAACCGTTTTCAGTGCCTAGTAGACTGCAATGAAGTGGACGATATGAATGACAAGCTCGTGGAAACTGTCCATGCGGTCGGAGCTAAGTTCTGCAAGACCCGCCGCAGAAGAACACAAAAACTCTCCGATCACACTCTTAATCTCATGGCTGTTAGACGGGAGATGAGGCTACATTCTTCAACAGATTTGACAGCATACAGGCAACTGAACAGACAGATCTCTAAATGCATGCGGCGAGACTTACGCAACTTCAATACAGCTCGTATTGAAGAAGCGATCGAGCGGAACCAAGGCTCCAAAGTCTTTGCCAGAGATCTGTCTGCCAGAAAGAGCCAACTGCCAAGGCTGAAGACCGAATGTGGCAGCATCGTTTCCGGGGCACCTGAGATTTTGAGTGAGATTGAGAGGTTCTATGGGCAGCTGTACACGTCATCGTTGGAGCCACGCGCAAGTGTGAGTAACGATCCAAGAGCGAGTCTTATTCGACACTATTCCGAAGATATCCCGGACGTCAGTCTGAGCGAGATTAGAATGGCTCTCCAGGACCTTAAAAACGGCAAGGCCCCAGGCGAGGATGGAATTACAGCGGAGCTTCTGAAAGCGGGTGGAAGACCGGTACTTGAAGTCCTTCAGAGGCTCTTTAATTCCGTTCTCCATGGTGGCATTACACCGGAGGCGTGGAGCAGAAGTGCGGTGGTCTTGTTCTTCAAAAAAGGTGACAACGCTCTCTTGAAGAACTACAGACCGATTTCCCTTCTGAGCCGCGTCTACGTGCTGTTTTCGAGAGTCATTACGAATCGTCTCGCGCGCAGACTTGACGACTTCCAGCCTCCCGAACAAGCCGGTTTCCGAAAGGGCTTTAGCACCATAGACCACATACATACCCTACGGCAAATTGTACAGAAGTCCGAAGAGTACAATTTGCCACTATGTCTGGCGTATGTGGACTATGAGAAAGCCTTTGATTCCGTCGAAATTTGGGCGGTGCTGCAGTCCCTTCAGCGGTGCCAAGTTGACTGTCGGTATATCGAAGTGCTGAAGTGTTTGTACAGGAGAGCTACGATGGCTATCCGAGTACAGAACCAGAGTACGAAACCTATCCAATTGCAGAGAGGTGTAAGACAGGGTGACGTTATATCCCCGAAACTCTTCACCGCTGCATTGGAAGACGTTTTCAAGCTTCTGGACTGGAAAGGATACGGAATTAACATCAATGGCGAGTACATCACTCACCTTCGATTTGCCGACGATATAGTCCTCATGGCAGAATCGCTGGAGGAACTAAGCACTATGCTCAATGACCTCAATAGTGTCTCCCAACGGATAGGTCTTAAGATGAACATGGACAAAACAAAGATTATGTTTAATGTCCATGTCACACCTATGCCGGTAGTTGTTGGGAGCACTAAGCTCGAAGTTGTTGACGAGTATGTTTACCTGGGACAAATAGTCCGACTTCGACCGAGAGGTCAATCGACGGATTCAACTCGGCTGGGCAGCGTTCGGGAAGCTACGACACATCTTCTCGTCAGAAATACCTCAAAACCTTAAAACAAAATTGTACAACCAGTGCGTGTTGCCAGTGATGACTTACGGAACTGAGACGTGGTCCTTCACTGCTGGCCGTATGAGGAAGCTCAAGGTCGCTCAGCGAGCTATGGAGAGGGCTATGCTCGGAGTTTCACTGCGTGATAAACTTAGGAATGAGGATATCCGCAGTAGAACCAGAGTAACCGACATAGCCCAACGGATTAGTAAGCTGAAGTGGCAGTGGGCCGGCCATATAGCTCGAAGAACCGACAACCGATGGGGAAGAAAGGTTCTCGAGTGGCAGCCTCGTACCGGTAGGCGAAGTGTAGGGCGTCCCCCCACAAGATGGAGTGACGACCTGGTAAGACATGCAGGAAGTCGATGGATGCAGGTGGCTCAGGACCGTGCTTTGTGGCATTCTTTGGGGGAGGCCTATGTTCAGCAGTGGACTTGTGAAGGGCTGTAATGATGATGATGATGATGAAATAAATAGTAATTGTATTTGTGTAATTCGTATTTAACTTGATTTCATCGTACTTGTATTTGTTATTTGTTAATTTGATTTGTTTGAGCCGCGTATTAGTTTGTATTTAGTATTGATGCCATCGCACAAGCTACAGATTCGTTGCCTAAGGGCGGAGCTGCGCTGAGCCACTAGCGCCCATGCTTTGATAGGTCGACCGGATAGGGTCTATAACTTGAGGAAGCGGCTCGAGCAGGTCGATGCTCGAAGGGCCGCAGTGGAGGAGGTTTACGCTGAGATCAAGGACTTGGAAGTGGAAAAGGGAGTCCTGGACTCCTGCCGCGCGGACTACGAGCAGTTCCTTTCGCTCACGTACGATTTGATCGAGGTGGGGGCCTAGGATGCGGAGGAAGCGCGTGAAGCTCGGCTGAGTGGCCGGCCCGAGTCCCCTCGGAAGCAGCCTACTTAGCCGAAGCTGTTAGGACGACTCCCGACCCTGGACCTGCCACGGTTCTCCGGGGTCCTCTCCGAATGGCTGACTTTCGTCAGTCTGTTTGACAGCCTAGTGGACGCCCGGAGGGACTTCACATCCAGCCAGAATATGGGGTACCTCCTAGCCTCATTGGAGGGGGAGGCCCTGGGCGTCGACGGCCACCTGAAATTGTCGGACGACGCCTACCAGAATGCTCGGGACCTCCTCGCCGGAAGGTATGCCAACGTCCGGCGGATTGCGGACGTCTACGTTCGGAAGCTGCTAAACCTCCCGCTGCTTAAGGACCGGACCTGACTACGTACGAATATCGTAAATCCAGTCGTGGTGGCTTGCAACTCATTGAGGCGGCTGGATTTACCGGTGGACGAATGGTCCTTTTTATTGCTCCACATTGTGTTGTCTCGCCTGCCTCTCGATCTTCGGCTCCATTTCGAGGAGAGGTACGGCGGGGACGGCGCCTCCTATATTCCTCCCTTCAGAGACCTGCTGCGGTTCTTAGAGGAGCAGTGCAGGCAGATAGAGAACGCAGCAGGCGCCGTCGAGGACCCCCAGGTTGTCGCCCGAACGGTACCCAGGGAGAGGCGTAATCCGACGAGCAAGGCGTCGCCAACCCCCCTAAAGCCGAGCGGAGCTCCCGCGGGAGGGCGCCGCCCCCTACCCTTTTATAGCGGACTAGCGGCCAGGGAGGCGCCCCCCTGTTCCTATTGTCGGGCATCCGAGCATCGGGTGACATCCTGCCCAAAGTATCTGGGCAAGCTGGTCCCGGCGAGGCGAACCATCGCCAGGGAGCACCGATGGTGCTACTCTTGCCTGGAAAGGCACCTCCTAAGGGACTGCCAGCACCAGCAGCCCTGTACGCACTGCCAGGGCGCCCACCATACAATTTTGTGCCTGGGTGCGAACGGCGCATCCGCTAGGGGCTCTGCCAGGTCATCGGCTTCCACGGGCGGGGGCGCCCAGCCACGCCCTCTGTCGGGCGACACTCGTTGCTCGCCTACCGGCCTCCGTGCCCCTGGGTTTGAAAGGGGCCCCGCCCCCGACCAGTCGGGGGGCCGTTCCCCCAGGGGCGGGGCGGTCGTTGTAGGTTTTCTCCCTAACGTCCGTATAAATGACAGCGCGGTTCGTTGTGCGTCGGGTTTGAGACTGGCAGACCCTCAATGGTCCCAACCTGGGCCTATAGATTTGTTGCTGGGGGCCGACGCGCTGGGGTTCATCTTGTTAGGCGAAATACGAGCCCTGCAGCCCGATGGCTTGTCGGCCATGTCCACTGTATTTGGGCACAGGTTCTTTGGACCGGTTCTGTGGTCTCCACCTCCTCAGACGGCCGACCCGCTCACTGTTGTGGGCCTGTCCCTTTCGACGTCGTCCAGCGGTTTTGGGAAATTGAGGAGCCACCACATGCGGCTCGAGTCAACCCTCTGCACCGTGAGTGCGAGTTGTTTTACCAGACCAATACCGGCCGTCGTGACGACGGTCGTTTCGTCACTCGCTTACCCTTTCTGGACTCATTTCCTCCTTCAAGTCAATCTCGTGCACTGGCCGAGAAGAGGGCGCTCTCCATGGAGCGCCGCATGCAGCGCGACCCAGCCTTTCGCGACAAATATGTCAAGTTCATGCGCGAGTATCATGAGCTGGGCCACATGTCACCGTCCAACTTCGAATGGAGTTCACAGGAGCACTACTTCCGCCCTCACCATGCGGTCTTGAGGACCCCTGGGAGTAAGATTCGCGTAGTTTTTGACCGCTCCGCCCCCTCGTCAAATGGTGTGTCCATGAACCAGTGTCTCTACTCTGGTCCTAAATTAATCAAAGACATATCCGACATTTTGACCCACTTCCGTCGGCACCAAGTGATTTTTGTAACCGACATTCGGATGATGTTTCGACAATCAGTGGTCCATCGTGATGACCGTTGATATCAGCTGATATTGTGGCGCGAGAAGCTCAGCGATCCGATACAGGTTGAGTTGAACACCACTACTTATGGACGCCGGTCCAGCCCGTATATCGCCATGCGAACCCCCCTTGAACTAGCTGAAAGAGAGCGTCTAAGATACGCTCGGGGGGCTTCTATCTTGGAGACTTCGGTCTACATGGACGACATTTGTACGGGCGCCTCCACCGTCGAGGAGGCTCTTGTCTTGCGAGAAGAATTAATTGCCATCCTGAAGGCCGGAGGTTATGAGTTGCGCAAATGGTTGTCAAACTCCCTTCATATTTTGAAGGACCTCCCAGGAGAGGATCAACAAGATTCTCATCTATTCGAGCACCCTGAAAATCCTAATTTGTTGACTGTGCTGGGCATTCAATATCAGCCTGTTCAGGATACCTTCACGTATCGAGTAAAACTCGATACTCCTCCCAAAGCATGGACCAAGCGCTCCGTGGTGTCTACAGTAGCCCGCACCTTCGATCCTAATGGATGGATCACCCCGGTCATCTTTTTGGCTAAGTGCTTTCTTCAAAAGCTCTGGATGTCCGGGTTAGGTTGGGACGAGCCTATTAGCGGAACTCTCTTGCGAGAGTGACTCTCCATTGTCTCCTCCCTTCCGGACATCAACCGGGTCTCCATGCCAAGGTGCTTCCTCCCTCCAGGGAAATGCCGGGCTACCCTACATGGGTTTTGCGACGCCTCTGAGAAAGGCTATGCTGCTGTCGTATATTTGCAGACTGTGAGCTCTTCTGGTCATACTGCAATCCATCTCGTACATGCTAAAAGCAAGGTTGCTCCCATTACTGCTCTTCTCACGCGACTCCTCAACCATGTTCACTCATCTTTGACGGCTGCTGCACCTCACACTCTTGAGGTCATTGTGGCGAACCGCGTGTCTCAAATCCAGAGTTCTGAGACTTCTCTAAACTGGACACATGTCCCAGGGGAGTTGAATCCCGCGGACTGCGCTTCTCGTGGCTGTGAAGCCCCCTCGTTTGTTAACCACCCGATGTGGTGGGGTCCCAGTTGGTTGACTGAGTCTCAGTCATTCTGGCCCCAGGGTAAATACTCCGATCCGATTGAATGGCCTGGCCTAAGAGCCCGAGTAGGAATGGGCAAGGATAAGCCCACTCGGGATCTCTCCCTTCTAGAACGGTACAGCTCTCTCGATAAGCTCTGTGGAGTGACTGCTTGGTTGCGCCGATTTGTCCGCAATTTAAAAGACCCGTCCAACCGAATCTATGACTCCGTTTTGTCCCCTAGCGAGCGTCGTGAAGCTATGATGCATTGGACCCGTATGGTCCAAGCGGAACATTTTGAGCCCGTGATTGAAAACTTGAGGCGGGGCTCCGTTGTCAAGGGCGCTCTGACCCGTCTAAGCCTCTTCCTGGACGACGCTGGGATGCTGCGAGTTGGCGGACGTTTGAAAACTTACGGGGCTCGATACCCGTTACTGCTCCCCAAGGACGGCGCCTTTGTCCGGTTGCTGGTAACCCACCATCATGTTAAGAATGCCCACGCTGGGTGTAACGCTCTTTCGGCTATTTTGCAGCGGGAGTTTTGTATTTTGCCTGGCCGACGCACCATTCGGAGCGTCATCTTTAAGTGCATACCATATTATAAACTCAAGGCCACCATATCGCAGCCTATGATGGGTGACTTACCACCCGACCGCGTCTGGGCCATCCGACCATTCGCTGGAGTCGGAACAGACTTTGCTGGCCCCTTCTTTGTCAAGTCCTCCAACCTTCGTAACGCGCGTTTACATAAAGCTTATCTGTGCGTTTTCGTGTGCCTCTCTACTAAGGCCGTTCACTTAGAACTGGTAAATGCCCTCAGCACTGAAGCCTTTGTGGCCAAGCTGGGCCGCTTCGTATCGCGTCGCGGTTTGCCGGACCTGATCCGGTCTGATTGCGGAACGAATTATAAAGGCACGGATAGATATTTTAAAGAGGTCTTCGAATTTCTGTCCAACAACAGGACGTATTTAGGTACTGCGATGTCCAAGAAGGGCATCCAGTGGAAATTCGACCCTCCGGCTTGCCCACACTGGGGCGGTATTTTTGAGGCGGTGGTTAAGGTTGCAAAAATGCATCGCCGTCGCGTTATTGGCGAAACTATTTTGACGTTTGAGAAGCTTGCCACTGTATTCTGTAACATTGAGGCGGTACTCAACTCTCGGCCCCTCTGTCCCCTCTCGTCCGATCCGAATGATTTGGAGGTTCTAACCCCGGGACACTTCCTCATTGGCCAGCCGCTTAACGCCCTACCCGAGTACCCCTTCAGGGAAGTAAACTCTTCGCGGCTGAGCAGATTTGACCTGCTGCAACAGATGACTCAGAGTTTTTGGCACCGATGGTCTCTGGAGAACCTACATCTTTTGCAGCAGCACATTAAGTGGTCTGACAAGACGGATCCTCCTCGGGTTAGAGACCTCATGTTAGTTAAAGAACCTAACGCTTTGCCTTTGTATTGGCGCCGTGGGTGTATTGTTAAGTTGTCGTATGGATCGGATGGGGTGCCTAGGGTGGCCGAGGTTTTGGTTGGAGATTCGGTCTTGCAACGTGCCGTCGCGACCCTATCCCGTTTGCCAATTTACTCGCGGACATCAATTCTTATGCCCGGGACGGGGGTTTGTTTGCGCCAAACGCTAAAATTTAAAATTAGTATAATGGAGGCGCGTTAGCGCGCTTCTTCGATGTACCTAGCACAGGCTGGCACGCGGCTCGTGGACGCCTCCCCGCACGCGCCCAGCGCGTGGGAGATCGGGCATTTTTTTGTCGTCAAGCGGCGGCCGGGCATTGTATTGCTGTGAGTCGAATCGAGCCGCGTGGTTACCTCCGATAGTGTCAATTTTGTGAGCAAATTTATGCAACGACGAGGAATTGTGTAGTCTAGAACATTAGACGCCGGGTTGACCAATTGTTGAGAATCAATCAGCAATCCTGCCGGTCTTCGAAGCCTGGATGCAGCGACGAGCAGGAAGACTCACGTACAGACTTACTCAGATAATTACCGGGTACGGGTGCTTCGGTGATTATCTGTGTAGGATTGGACGTGAGGCAACGGCGAACTGCTTCCACTGTGTTGGACGGGACAGGACTTCACTTCCCACACACTCGCAGTATGCCCAATGTGGGAACGGGAACGGACAATCTTGGTAAACCGCATCGGACGGGACCTCTCCCTGCCAGCAGTTGTGTCGGCGATGCTGAGCGGGGATTCAGCGTGGAGGTCCGTAGCCACCTTCTGTGAATTTGTTATGATTCAGAAGTAGGCTTCTGAGCGGGATTGGGAGAGCGCGGATCCCGCGCGGAGACGACGTCACTAAGGCGTTCGTCACGGGCCTCCTCTTGAAAACGGTGTTCCCCTACCAGAAACGGGGCCTCCGGGGTTGCAGACGCTCGGGCGGGGGCCTCGAGCGCCTAGTTATGTAACCCTCGAGGAGGACGATGGCTCGGAAGTGGTCTCGAGACATCATGGAAGCACTGGGAGGGTGCTGGGGGCAGAAAGAACTGCCCCTGGGACATGCTATTAGTGTAGCAAAGCGATGAAGGGCCCCCAGTTGCGCTCCGAACGGAGATCCCGGGACCCCTCTTATACGCTGATGGTGACCACCGTGGGGATTTAGCCGGTAGGAGTCCGGCATAACCTTTTGTTGCCCTAGCAGCGGAAGGTATCCATGAGGATTTCCCCACGAAAAAAAAATTGTTGAGAAGTTAATGTTTAATTGTACCGTTGCCTTAAGTGCCTTAAAAGGTCGCGTTCGGTTTTCGAAATAAGTTGTTGCGGAGTGAATGGAAGTGACTTTGACCCACCGTTCATCAGTCGTGCCACGTGTTACGTTTTTTGATTATAATTAACGGGATTTAGTTGCGTTTTGAAGTTAGTTAAATGTACAATTAAGTTGATAGACTGACATAGTGAATTGAAGAAAGAAATTGTCCATTGCTGCCGCCGCTGGAGAATACCACGCTGGGGGGCGGTGCCGGAGTCAGGGTTGCTGCTGATTAAAAGGGCTAATTCGGGTTAAACATACATACAATACTCACACACTACTTACATTCATTACACCGACGCCTGAACGAGTTTTGTGACCCGTCTTCGCTTCTGAAGCAGGTAAGTCGCATTAAGCACTTAATCCATATAGATATTAAATATCCATAGGCATTTGACCCCACACTTAGTTGTCCGTCGAACCTAACAGCTGTATGGGCCCCTGTATGGTAGACCTTAGTCTGGGCAACTAGGTGTGTGAACAGCATACATACTCGTTTCTCAACGTATACGTAGATAATTCAATGTTACAGCTTGTTTAGTATATAAAAGGTGATATACTTTAGCACCGCAAGAGCGCTCGACGCCGTGTCGGTAGGGCGTGTCCATGAGGTCGTAGCCCTGGCGGTCGACGGTGAGCGCTCCCAGGCAGCCCAGCAGTGGGCGGGTGGCGAGCGGGGCGCCGGGCGGCGCGCCGCCCACGAAGAAGCGCGCGGCCGGCTCGGGCAGCGCCGCCGCCTCCTGCACGGGCGGCGAGGGCGAGCCCAGCGTCTCCTCGCCGTTCACGCGCAGGCTGCCTGGGGACAGGCCGCGCTCAATCACCAACGGGGAATAATTATTTATCCTTGTATTTTGAATTCATAAAACCACCACTAGGAATACGTATAAATTAGTGATTCCTTCCTTAATTCTGAAGAAGATAAACAACTCCTTTGCAGGAGAATGTGTCGCTTATTCAATAGGATAACCAAAGAAAAAGTAAACTTCCATTTAAAACTTTTATAAAATACGTAAAAGAATCACTCATAAAGAAGACATACTTATTACACCGTCAATGACTACCTTGTAGATAAACATACTTGGTCTTAATGAGTTTCAGTTTACCACATATACAATATTAATGCGTAAGCAGACATGGCTCTTTCATTAATACTGAGCTACTATTAAGAAAGAAACGAACATAACTATTTAGTATTTATTGCTGCAACTTGCAAAACATCAATTTTACAAACAAATATTTAAATAAATATTAAAAACTACCTTGTATTGGCGATGTACGAACATCCACTACTACTATCGTTCCGTGAGTGTCGTAAGAAGTGATAGAATAGAATCATTTTTGTTCAATATGATTGCAATATATAATACTTATTGGAAGTCATTTTTACTTTTACCACTGGTTCGCAAATATACCTCTGTCCTGGGAAGAATCAGCAAGAAACCCAGCGAGACTTTTTTTAAAAAAGCACAATTTACAATATAAAATTTTCGAAAACATTTAGAAACAGCATGGTAGCGATCACCTCATTCCCAGGGGTGTCACTATCAGTCATGCACTCTTTAGTACTATAATAACCCTTATTAGACAGTTTTTGCTTAATAAATTATTTAAACCTTTTGATAAAAAACGTCTGCATAATTTCTGGGACTTTATTGTAAAAGCGTATACCTTGCTCCATGAACGAGTTACTGGCTCTGAAGTCGAGTAACTGGTATAACTAACTTGTGCTTGTTCCTAGTATTTAAATTTTTTAAATAAATTTTTCTCTAAGGGATTCCTTCGGACTTAGGTTATAAATTGCTCTTATGGCTCTCTTTTCCAAAACAAAGACAGTTTCAATGTCAGTCACATTAGTGACTGACATTGAAACTATACTCACTATGGGGTAATCCCCATTAGATTTGAGCGCCGCGCCGGCGCGCCGCCGTCGCCGTGAGTTCATGTCGGCGCGTCGCCGCCGCGTGAAGTACTCGGCACGCCGTCGCAACGAGTCGCAACTTCCTTTCCCGCTCATATACGCGGCCCGGCGGCTTTAGTTTACCTTGTCACCTCGCCACGCTTGTCGCTCACTCAGTCGAGTTGAATATTTCACCGAGTGAAGGTGTATTGTTGTGTGGTGTTAACAATGGATCTCACAGAATACCGGTGTGAAGTGGAAATTCTGCTTCTGCATTTCATCTGGCAAAATTCCGCTCTGGATAATAACTGCTCGGGACAAGCTGAGCAACAAGGCCAAGGTGACCCCAGCCACGATATCTGTGAATTTTTGCAACATCAGGGGACTTCCCTCGAACCTCAATGCTGTCCACTACCATCTCGAGATGGCGAAGCCGGCCTTGCTCTTACTGGCCGAAACACAGGCATCCTCTCCAGCTCCTCTTCGTATCTCTCCTATCCGGGGTACAAATTAGAACACCCATTTGTGGAGAGGACATCTGTTCTCGACGCCTCGACAGTCTTGAATGTTCGGATCTGTCCAGCCTTTGGCTACGCGTAGAGAGCGACGACCATCACGCGTCTACGGTTGCCTCTATAGGTCCCATAGCGGTAATGCCGAAACAGACTGATTCTTCGACCACGTCCAAATGGCTATAGATACCTTGCTGCAGCAGATCACATCCGTAGAGATCGTGGTCCTCGGTGATTGTAACGCCCACCACGCCAAATGGCTCGGTTAACGTTGAAACGATCATGCGGGAAGATCTGTTCATGTTTTGCCTTGGCGTATCATCTGACACAACTGGTTACTTCGCATACGCGGTTTCCAGATGTGGATGATCATGCGCGTTCCCTGTTGGACCTTCTGCTGACCTCTCATCCGGATAGATATCAGGTCTCCGCCGACGCCCCTCTTGACTCCTTGGACCATTGTCTAGTCTGGAGTGTGGTGCCATTCACACTAACATCGCGGTTCCATTCTGCAGGCTGTCGGGTGTTAGGCACTATAGGTCGCCGATTGGTATAGGATGCGGTCCTTCTTTGCATCTTACCCTTGTGGGCGGGTTTTCTTCTTGCTGGACGATCCCAACGTTGTTGCTAATTCTGTCGCTGATGTGGTACTTCAG
Source organism: Parnassius glacialis (assembly GCA_033319125.1). Taxonomy (NCBI): domain Eukaryota; kingdom Metazoa; phylum Arthropoda; class Insecta; order Lepidoptera; family Papilionidae; genus Parnassius; species Parnassius glacialis. Next base: position 51,967,251 of record JAVANC010000017.1, read on the forward strand.
GCTATGGAACTTTTATTTCTTCCTCTGTGGTGCCCATCGGAGGCAGATCTCAGCCATGATTTGGTCGCTCCTGTAAAATAGGATCACGCTATAAGCAGGAGTGCTATTGAGCCTGGGCTGACGATTCAACATCCCGGGATGTAACCACTAGCGCCCTTAAAAATAATTATAATTCCGCCTCCAGGTTCTTCATAAGAGTCATTGCCAAGGCAAAGTCAGAGCACACAACAGAATTGCCGAGAAACTAGTTCGCCTTCCTTCGAGAACCCGTGCGTTCTGGTCTCTGGCCAAGGCTGTCCAAGGAAACTTCTGTCAGTCATCTCTTCCATCTCTGCACAGGGAGGACGACTCATCAATCACACTCAATCTAAAAAGCTTGGCGCGTTCAGCAGAGCGGGACAATATTTCATACCGGTTTTGCGCCTGCCACTTTACAAGGCGCAGGTTCGGCCTCACATGGTATACTGTTCCCATCTATGGGCTGGGGCTCCCCAGGGCTTTATTAAAAATATAAATCTGTGTTTGGTAACAACAAATTGGTTTCCTTTAAGTTTTTTTTTTAAGAAATTTTTTCCTTTTAAAAAAATATATAAGGTCCACGTCGCGCCGCCGCGACGTCGCCGCCGCCGAGGAAATTTTGAGGCCACGCCGCCGCCGTGGAATTGGCCTTCGGCGCTCATATCTAATCCCCATAGCAAGATTCCATATGACATTATGCTAAAATAACTAACTTTGAAACTTGTCGCTGTGACCGGAATTCGGTCTGGAAGACAATATTATTATATTAAGGCTAAAGACATTTTCGTTGTCGGAATGAGGGTACCTTTCTCAAGCTTGTTGGCGGCGAAGACGCGTATGGCCTGCACGTGTGCGGGCCGGCCGTCGCAGTGGCGGCCGCCCGCCGCGATCTCCAGCCGCGCGCGCGAGTACACCACGCGGAACACCACGCGGCACGACACCAGCTCCACCGACACCGACCGGTTCTGTCGCAACGTGGAGTTTTTTTTTTATTTAGGGGTAGGGTGAATGGATATTTCAGTGTCATTAATATCCTAACTTACTGATCGATTAAGAATCAAAATTCAAATGCATTGTCAGCCCTGACGACTAATATGGAATGATTTGTGTGCAGTTAAAAGGGTCTTCGGTATTCTGTCCCAGCGTGTCCTTCACCGGTGGAATTAACCCATTAGTGCTGCAGCAATAACATACCCTGGTCCTTTCCTGATCGAGTCGACCCATTTGTGCTACAGCCTTAATATAGCTGCAACTTGGCTCTACCACGTATAGAAATCTATTGAGACTGCACCAAGAACACGTAGAACCATGACTTTTTTACGTACATAAGCAATTTAACTGACTCTGTGTGTGACTCACGTTGGCCTCGTCGAGCGCCATGAAGAGCAGTGCGTCCTCGTCGCGCGTACGGAATGTGAAGGAGAGGCTGAAGTGTCGTCGCTCGGCGGCGCGGGCGCCGGCGCGACGCAGCTCGGCGTAGCCGGCGCCGCCGAACCACGCCATGCCCGGCTCGCCGCGAGCGCCCGCGCTGTACCACCTGCGCGACACACCCCACCACTCTAATAAGGGCTTTTTTATCGTGAGAAAATCGTAATAGCGCGGGATAATCCGGATAGCTTCGGGGACAACAAAAAGGTTATGCCCGACTTTTACATGCTACCTTTACTTTTACTTTTGTATAGGAAAATTATATATGTGTGTATATTTATTTATTAGTAATTGGTATCCCATATCATACCGTGGGTGTCGTAAGAAGCGACAGAGTTAAACAAATGAGGAGATTATCTTCGATCTTCCTTATTAGGAAGACGCTACTTTTTTTGTCGTTATAACGACAAAAAAAGCTGCGGTTTCTAATCTGCTTGCCAAGCTTGGCAGCTATCGCAAATATCCCCTCTATGAGGTAATTATTTATGGAGAAGGGCCTATGATCAGCTGTGGATATTAATAGGCTGTGACGGTAAGGATACATATAGTATACACTTTTTTATTATTATTATAGACAGGCCGAACGTGCTCTCGTCCGCGTGCAGCGCGTGCACGCAGCCCACCAGCGGCGCCGCCACCTCGCCTAGCCGCAGCACGCGAGGTTACCTGTGCGTGCAGGCGACGCAGCGTGCGGCGGGCGGCTGGCGCGCAAACGCCCACAGGCCGAGCGCGCGCTCGTCCGCGTGCAGCGCGTGCACGCAGCCCGCCAGCGGCGCCGTCGCCTCGCCCAGCCACAGCACGCTGGCCGCCAGCGAGCCCGCGCCCGCGCCCGAACCCGCGCCTGCGCCCGTGCTGTTACTGCTCACCACCACGCCCGACCCCGCGCGCTCCACTCTCAAACGCACCGTGCTCCACACTCTGCAATTCAACTATTCGGTAAGTGGCTGAGTTCAGAAATAGAACAGGTTCTTAACTCGACTGAATTTTTTTGGTATATTCAACAAGATATTTTCGTCAATTGTGAACCGATTGATTTTTTTAACAATTCCGCCAAAAGAATAGACATGCACAAAACGTGTCATTGAAACAAAAATGAGTTAAATGCGCGTGAAATGAATTGATTGTTGAAAGCTAACTGACTAACGTTAGCTTTTAGAAATTGCACTAAATGATAATTTTAAATAGAAAATGTCACTACTTCATTTCTTTTCAATGACACATTATATGGGGTGGCGATAAAGTTATCACATTAAATAAAAAGACTTATCCTATATAACGTTCTTTGAATATACATAACTAAAAAATATATAATGGTATTTGTTCAACAGTTAGGTGATGTGATACCGTAAATCAAAACACAACTGAGTTTCTCTGTAATAAAAGTTTTATGTTAGTTAACATGTTTGTTTAGCACTAATTACAAAATATAATATTCTATTTACTATAAACCTTACCTGTAATAAAAGAAACGACATTTAATGTTATTAATTACAATACCAATTCCTAACGTCAATAGTTTTCACAATGGCATTCATTCGACCAGAGACTAACAAAAAAAGGCTGACTATATTCGCTGGCGCTAGCAGCGCGGCCTTTATTTGAACTAAAGAAAATATATTTTCTTTACATCACCCCCCCTGGGAAAGATAACACATACAAAATATTATGAAAGTTTATCATTAAATAAAACTTATTGTGACTTTTCTACACTTCTTAGTCATCTTCGTCAAGCGTCGGAGCTGGAACCAATTTTGAAATATGGAAAAAGTTAGACTCTGGTTTTTTACAACCAGAGTTGATCCTGTAAATCGTGTTAGACAATTTTTCCATTATTCTGTATGGTCCGATTCTCAGTTCATCAAGCTTTTTCCTATTTAGCATGTTGCCATTTTCCACAAAAACCATATCACCCACTTTGAAGTCGAAGTGTATACGATTTTTGTCATAAAGTGTCTTGTTGTAATTGTGTGACTGAAGTGTATTTTCTAGAGCTTTTTTTCTGTCTTGAATCCAATCGGTCTCTGTCTTCTTTGGTTTTAGCTCATTAGGCAAAATCGTAACATCGGTGCCATTTAATAGATACGTGGGAGCATATCTAGTGACAGTATGCTCCGTTTCATTAAATATTTTTACACAATTTTGTGCTATGGTCGTCCATGCTACTTTAGTATCTTTTTCGTTAATCTTGCATCTAATTTTGTTAACCAATGTTTGATTTAGTCTCTCATTTAAACCATTCGAAAAGGGTGAATTCACTGCAGTAAAAATTAGTTGAATATGTTGATCTTCTAAAAATTGTTTAAATTCCTTTGAATTAATACCTGGATATTGATCAGAGAGAATCATGCCAATATTGTCAGTTTCTGCGGTGTTCTTCACTAGTTTAATAAAATCATTTGCATTTTGAGTTTTTGATGTCAAAATAAATGCATACCTCGTGAAATGATCTAATAGTAGGTGCAAGTACTTTTTTGTGGACCTGGAACCTCCAAAACCTCCAATTGTATCAATAGAACATATCTCAAAGGGTTTCGTAGCCGGGCCCAAATGAGACATCATTCCATATTTGTTTTGTCCCCTTGATTTGTTTTTTATACATACCGTACAATCTTTACAGGTTTTTTTTATGTTCTTTGTTAAGTTTTCAGCTGTATACAGTGAACTTATTGTTTTTTTGCATTTGATTTATTCCTATGTGACCTAGGTCCATATGTATTCTTTTAATGAATTCCCTGCTAAATTTTTCCGAGAGAATTATTTTATCTTTTTTCTTAACTTTTTTATAATAAATATTGTGATCTGATTTTAGCTTTTCTTTCCTGGACTGTATATATTTATTTATTTCTTGATCTTCTAAAATATCTTTTAGTTTTATTAAGTTTACCACTTTTAATTGTTCCTCCAGATTTTCAGTGGGATCTAAGACTGGGTTCCTGCTCAGGCAATCAGCTTCCAAGTTGTATCTTCCTGGGGAATATTTTATTTCAAAATCATATTGTGATAGGTAGTATGTTAAATCTCTCAGTTCTTCATCAGTTCTTGATTTTATGTTCATATTCTCCAACGGTTTGTGATCTGAGAAAACAGTGAATTTCCTACCTATCAACAGATGTTGCCAATACTTTACACATTATTTTATTGCTAGGCATTCCAGATATATAGCCTTCTTCCTTTTTTGTACTTCATTCAATTTTTTTGAGAAGTATGCTACTGGTTTTTCTTCCTTATTTTCTTGCAGCTGTTTTAGGACGGCCCCCACTCCTAGTATACTAGCATCTGTGTATATATGTATAGGCAATTTTGGGTCATAAATCGTTAATATCGGTTGAGAACATAATATTTGTTTCATTTCATCAAACAATTCTTGACATGCTTTGGTCCAATTAAAGGCTTGTCCTTTTCTCAAAAGGTTATGCAATGGATCCAATTTTATTGCTATGTTTGGTACATATTTATGATAAAAATTTATCTTTCCTAAGAATTGTCTCACATTTTTTTGTGTTTTTGGTGTTGGAAAATTCTTAATTGATATCAAGTTGTCTTTCAGAGGTCTAACTGAATTATTTTGTATTATGTGACCCAGATATTTTACTGAGTTAGCTGCAAATGTGCATTTGGAGAATTTAAGTCTAAATCCTTCACTTTTAATTGCTTGGAACAGCTTTGTTAGATGCTTGATATGATCAGAGAAAGATTTGAAGAATATTAAAATGTCATCTATGTAAGTTATTGTGAACTCTGCAAGTTTGTGTTTTCTTATTATGTTACACATTATTCTCTGAAATATTGCTGGCGAAGTTTTTAGGCCAAATGGCAAACACGTCCACTGGAAATGACCTTCTTGTGTCACGAACGCAGTTTTGTGTCTATCCGTAATACGTAGAGGTATTGACCAAAACGCTGAGTTTATGTCCAGTGTGGAGAAATATTTGCAATCTCTTGTTTTTATCATTAGGTCCTCAATAAGAGGAAACGGTTGTGATTGCGGCACAACAATTTTATTTAGGTCTCGAAAATCTATACACAATCTCGATCTTGTGTTTTCCTCTTTTTTGTAAGCTAATGTTACTGGTGCCGCAAATGGACTATATGATTCTTCGATCAAATTTCTCTTTAATAATTGTGCAATTTGTTGTTCGATTTCTTTTTGATCTTCGATTGTGCAACGATACGGTCTTTTACTGCAATATTTTTCTACTAATAAATCAATGTGTGCTTCATAATCCTTTACTGTGCCAATGTCATATTTATCTTTTGCAAAAACAGATTTATTGTTTGTTATTAAGTCATCAATTATTGCATGTTTGTCAATGTCTAAATGATTTATCCAAATAATGAAATTTTCTTTACTGAAGTATTCGTTAAAGTTTATAAGGTTTTTTTTGTCATTTTGAGAATTTTCAAATTTTAGTTCCTTTCGAATTATTTCATTCTGCGTCTCTTTATTTTTCATTTCTTTAGAAATATTGTCAATCTCTAACCTTTTTGTTATTGTTTCCTTAGAAACGTTGTTTGTCTCTGAATTTTTAATATATTTTTTTTGTATTGGAACTTTTTGACTGATTTCTAAGTTTTCATTTTGAATCAAATAGAATTTTTTAATACAGTCTAGCCCAATCAAAAAATCATGATCAAAATTTTCTTGATCTATTACAAAGACATCCATTTTTCTTTCTACATTAAAAATGTTTACGTCAAGTGTTATTATACCACTTGCCTTTTTAACGCCATTAATTGTTTTTAAATTAGTATTGTTGGAATAACCTAATGTTTTATGTTTAAATTTCAGTAATCTTGAATTTATCAAAGACACGTTTGAGCCTGAATCATAGATTCCAAATACTTCAAGGTTTTTATTCAATACTAACCTTACTTTAATTAATGGCGGCACTATTAGTTTTTTGGTTCTTCACACTGCAGTTCACATTCCAATTCTGAATTATTAATAAGTTTGATTTGTTTCTTTTCATTTTCTTTATTGTCTTTTGTTTTAAACCAGCATGAATCTTCTGAGTGATAGCGTACTCCTTTCTTTAGCTTCTCGCAAATGCTACATTTTTGCATCTTTTCTTTCGATGGTTTAGTATCATCCTTCTTTTTCATAAACTTTTTCTTGATGGCCAAATGTTCTAATTTACCGACTTCATTGAATAAGTCTTTTGTTTCTAATATTTCTTCTTTGTTGATCTTATCCGTTATAAAGTCTGGCAATCCAGCAGCGATTAGATCAATCAAGGTCCCTTGATCAATTGTCTTTCTTACTTCAAGTAAAAGTTTTTCCTTTTTAATGGAATATTCCAATAAAGATCCTGATTGATACTTGAAAGCTAAGGCATATTTACTACTAGTCCAACCCTTATTTGCATAGGTTTCTACAAAGTTTGATTTCCATTTCGACCATTCCGATTGCAAACTTAGCTTAATCATCATGGAAGTATACCAATCAGTGCATGATTTTTCTAGAAATAATCTGAGGATTTCAATTTTCTCTTCATCTTGTACTATATCAAATCTTGTACATTCCTTTTCGAAAACTTCCATCCACTGACATGCACTAACATTCTTGCCATCAAATTTATCTAGTACAAATCTGTCTGCTAATTTTTTTACGCTTTGTTTTTCGTTTCTTTGTTGAGTTTCAACTAATTTTTCCAAAATTTTCACCATGTGATCTTCAGACTTGTTTTTGTTCATAGTAGCCAATTGTTGTTCAGTAACTTCCTCTAGGTATTGGTCCTCAAATATCATGTTTTTATCTTCATCAAAGTATGTTTTTTGCATATCTGGTGTTAGTTTTATCCAAACACTTCTAGTTTGATGTCTTTTCTTTATTGTATTTCGCACTATATTGTAAGCCTTAGAGGCGTAAACATATTTGTGAAGTGATGCTGCTTCATACTCCTCAGGGATCAGGAAAACTTTATCATTTTGTGTAATGATTGAGGTTATAGCGATATAGGTTGTTTTTCCATCTTTTGTAGCTTTTGATCTGAATACGAATTTTAGCTTCTCCATTTTCTTGATAATTACAAGAAATGTCGTTTTATAATGGTATTTGTTCAACAGTTAGGTGATGTGATACCGTAAATCAAAACACAACTGAGTTTCTCTGTAATAAAAGTTTTATGTTAGTTAACATGTTTGTTTAGCACTAATTACAAAATATAATATTCTATTTACTATAAACCTTACCTGTAATAAAAGAAACGACATTTAATGTTATTAATTACAATACCAATTCCTAACGTCAATAGTTTTCACAATGGCATTCATTCGACCAGAGACTAACAAAAAAAGGCTGACTATATTCGCTGGCGCTAGCAGCGCGGCCTTTATTTAAACTAAAGAAAATATATTTTCTTTACAAATATATAAAAATTAACATTTTAGTCGCAATAGCCCTTTTTTCCGTTTTTTGGCTAATTACTTACGAACGGGAAAGTGTAGGTAAATAATTATCTACATCGATGCCGCGTGAGCACTGCGTACCTGCCGCACCGTTGCCGCTTTTTCATGTCACTTCTGGTCAGTAAACTAATATTATCAAGGTGATTTATTTCGTGTCAATTTTTACACTATTTATTTTGTTTGAAAGATGCATTTTTTATTTTTGGTAGAATTGTTTATTTTATTATTTTAATCGATATGAACTTGTATATACCGCTGTGTTGTTTAATGTGATAACCTAATCGCCACCCAGTATACACGTCTATTGTTTTTGCTACTATTCATAATAAAAAAGCATGTGTTAGTGTCGTAGAATACTCGGTTGGAACGAAACTCCTTTCGTAGTATATTATTGTTCGCGCCAAGCGCTAATGTCAAGAATCGACGCCAGAGGGCGCTCGGCTCGGCGCAATACCGGTTCGAAGTTCGGCCGAGCGGAGTGGGTGGCAAGAGCGCGCGAGCGCAAATAGGAGTCGTTTGCCAGCTGTGCTTGGGACAGCACGCTGTGAACTGGTTCGGGAACGCGGAATGGTGCAGGCGTGTCGAGTAAATATACTGTCTAGGATTCGTGACGCGCATTCCTGGTTTGAGAGTGTCTCCCGGGATTTAGTTGTGCTTAACTCTGAATCCGTATATAAGTGCATTCGACAATATTAACTACTATTCTAGAAATAATTGTTGCCACGCGAAACGGTAGTGAACTTTGATCCGGACATTCTTATTCGTGCGGGGTGTTACGTTTTTGCTTATAGTAGCGGGATTTCTTATAGACCGACATTCTGTATTCGTTTTGTGTGTGTTAAGCTTTATAACAAATTAGAGTAAGTGGCTTCTGGAAGTTAGTTAATCGTACGATAGAGTTAATGGACTGTCCTCGTGACGAACGAAGAAAGTGACTGTGGGCGACTCCGCGGAAGAGTACCACCATTTGGAGTGGTGCTGAAGTCCGAGCTGCTGCCGACGGCAACGGTCTAATCAGGTCTACCACAATCAGTCACACACAGATACACATCACTGACCCTTACTTCCCATGCACCCTACAACCACATGCGGCCTGACCGAACACTGAGACAGAAGTCGCCTTGGATATAGGTAAGTAAGCTCGGTTTTAATATTCTCCTTGTTGAATTGTAGTAGGATAGAACGCTCCCCCTTATAGTTTATTGTAATTAGAGACTTTCCACTTTGGCCTTAGGAGGCCCGACCTGCATCTGCTTGTAAGGTCTTCCGTTCATGGGCCCCGGAAGACTCTACTCCTGGATAGGCAGCTGCACGCCGTAACAATTATTATTGATAAAAGTATTTTTTTATTTATTAGAAAATACAAATAAATGAATTACTAGCGTCCCTTAAAATGAAGCATCATTTAAAATAATATTTCTTTCATGGCAAGAAAAGAAAAAGTGCGAGGGAGATGGATATTATTCCATCTCGCTTCCTTATAGCCGCTAAGGCCGACTACACTACGTCAGAAAGGGTCGTGACGGAAAAATCCGCTGTCAACAATTTTTACAAAAATTAAACTATTTATAATCAAAGAACTAAAAGAAGAAAATAATTACCACGTAATATCTTCTGAATTCGCTACTAAAACATAGTTTAAGGAAAAATTAAAGCCATAGTTAACTTAATAGTTAACAGTTACCTTTATACCAAAAGTTAACTTTTTTAACCCTTTAGAGTGAACTATAACTAAGACGACGTCTAAATAGTTTAAAAACTACATCTCTCCTTTTCTACACAAAAATGATCGGTTCATAATTGACTATATATGGCATAACATACAGTATAGTTGGAAGCCTCCTCCTCACAATATTGTATATTTCAACAAGAATATATAACATTACAATAATAGTGTCGAAACTTTTGTGTAATCTAATCTATTTACCTCTCAATTTCTATCCTGTAGGACACGTGGTCGGCATCGTCGTGGGTTGGTTGCAAAGGCTCGGGATGTGTGATCACACCTTCCCCAGTGCCCACATCCCAAGTTAGCCTTAGTTTTTCCTTTTCCACTGATAGTTTCATGTAGCGTTCTGATTCCTGTAATATTATGTGTATAGAAAGAGACATAGAATAGAGAAAACACACACTCATACATTCATTCATTCATTACAGCATAGGCTCAGAATAAATAATACCACGTACAAAAGTTGCACTCCTTTGACATTGACTGCTTGCCGACGTTTTAATAGCCTACATAATTATTATTAATCAGATAAATTCCGCACGCAAGCTAAATAAAACTTTATTGCTGCGTGCGAGTGTCCGTATTATTTTGCATCTTGTCTCCTTATGTCACAACGGACTTTCCGTGGTTACTAAGGTCTGTTAATAAATAGTAAATACATACATTGTGAAATGGTAAGTTACTTAGGTAAAGTACCTATTCTGACTATGATCGACCATATTTCCGCTACTATGTGAGTTCTGTGATGCCCATCACATGCAACTTGCAAGGCCGTTTGTCGGGAATCGCGCAATGCTTGGCTCGTAAGAATTAGGTAGATAGGGTAAGCACAAATAAAACCGAAATACGATTCCTAACAGAAATGTGATCGTATTATACTTAGTTAAAAATCTTCTAAACAAAGTCTTAGGTTGAAATTTAGAATCGTTTGGCAGGAGAAGGGGGCAGGGGTAGGGGAAGGGGAAGCGTCCCCTTACTCCCGACACCACTCCCATTAAAAGGTATTACACCGTTCTTGAGAAAAATCAAAAAGAAAATCCCATAGACCTAACCTGAAAGTAACATTTATCGTCTCCGGCAGGAGGGGGGAAGAGGGTAGCAGGAGTGTGCCCTATCAGAGAAAGCCCCTCTTCCTTTCCCTCGTTGCGGAAAAGTATAGTTTATGAGTAATGTTTTTTTGTAAAATCTTTCAAATGATCCTACTTTCATCTTGTTAACACCTGGGCCCAAGAATGTATGGAGACTCCTTCTCCTGTAGGGATAAACAGATGGCTGCGATTTTTTTCAAGAGGTACATTTTTTTAGCCCCACTCATTTAGCTCAGGGGGTTCTTTACATGCTATTAAGGCATAAAAAACCAATTTTAAAATTTTTGTCTATGGCTGAACCGATTGTAATGAAACTTTACGAATAGAAAGAGAGCAATGCCAGAAGATTTCTAAGCTATATTTTTCTAACTTGAATATTTGTTTTTTGAGAAAACTAAAAATTTATAAAATAAATGGTCTTTAATGATCATAAATCTAAATAACGAAACATAAATAAATCCTATCCAGTCGAGGCCGGGCCGGCTCGTTAGTATAAAATATAATAACCAATACAATAAAAAATATAATAACAAATTATATTTAAAATACTAGCTGTGCCCCGCGGTTTCACCCGCGTCATCACGTGTCCGAGGTGCGCGACATGACCTAGTTCAAGCATTTTATAACGGCTAGGGTTTAAACGTCGTTCGCGCTCCCAGCCAAGTATTGAATTATTTTAATTTTACATTATCTCTTAAACTATGCGTCCAAATAACATGGTATAAAGAACAAAGTTTATCTTCATAAAATTGTCTTGATGATGAAGTAACTTTCGTTCGTAAGGATAAATAGGCCATGCCTAATAATAACGCTCATAAATCACTTTTAAATTTTCAATATTTTTTTGTCACAAAATACGAAATTATGGCTTATGTATAAGAAATAGACATATAGTATTGCGGACCTTTTTTTTAGACGGAGTAAAGTTCTATATTTTTCTAGAACATTGTATTTACGTAACCCTAACGATAACACCAGCGTACGCGGATAAATCATTTCGGGAGTGCTTTTTCTTCTGACTTGCTTAACAAATATCTATATTTAAGGCTAGCTGAGTAATATAGCTTAATGTTAGATAGCCTATAACTATTCCACATGAATCTGGCTATAATATACAAAAAGAATTTTTCAAATCGGACTGGTAAATCCACAGATTAGCGCGTTTAAACATACAAAAAAACAAAAATTCTCTTCCGCTTTATTATATTAGTATAGATAATAAATTAATATGATACTTTTATATTGAATTCACGTCCTTAAGAAAATTGATTTTGAATGTGATTTTGAATATGATCTTGTACCTAATGTTTTTTAAATTAAAAACGTCACCACACTAGGATTTTCTCCTGTATCGTGGAGGCAGTTTACACATAAATTTAGACCCTTAAAATGGTACAATTGTACGCAACAGTAAATAACGTCATAGTTTCATATTACTACTTAAATATACAAAAAAAAATTACCAGGTCTTTTAGCAGTAGGAGCGTGCCATTCCGCACGCTGCCGTCGAAGGATACGGCGAGTGCGAGTCGAGTGACGCTGCTGCCACCGCTGACCGCAAACGCTCGAGCGCAGCCAGGACCCACCAGCGGAGACGTCACCGATACGGAAATCTGGCACAGATATTTTTACCGCTACCGTTACCTAGCCGTAGCCTATTAAAGTCCACAGCTGGAAATAGGCCTCTTCCCATAGACTGCCTCATATAGGGAATATTTGCCAAGCTTCCCAAGCGGGTTGGCAACCTTAAGTCTTTATTTTTAGTCGTTACTAGGAAAATTCTGTAGCCCATCTCCTGATAAAGACGTGGTTAAAAAAACGACGGGTTGCACTCCGGGAGTGCCGGCAGAAGTGAAAACTTGAATATTAACGTTGTGTATTTTTGATATTTTGGAATGGCGGAGATTATTTATTATTATCTTATTTCATTTATTTTCATTCGAAATTATTTGTTTGGTAAACCTACACCGCACATGTGCTTATTGTGATGTTATGAAAATATAGGTTAATGCTATAAAGTATAAACATATTACAAATATTACATCTATAATGTGTAAGTACATATGTATCTATATTAATAATTTCGTCAAGCAGTACAGTAGACTCGATCGAAACCTTATCTTAATAATAAAATTGTATTAATTAATAAATGTAAATTAATTAAACCTAACTTACTTCCTTTCCTACGCAGCGCCGGCTGTCTACTCTCCGTCCGTCTTACGAATTTTCGATCAGGACACGTGACCTGACGCGAGCTTAACATTTTTTACCCATTACAAAAAAAGTGCACAACGCCGCTAAAGAAGTTTCCACTTCAAAACGTGGCAATAAAAAGTAAGACTGATAAACGAGCACACAATTAACTTGATGTTAAATGGATGCTGTGACCAACGGAGGCCTATGTATACCCTTAATTAGGAATCAAAATGCATATGTATTGTTGCCCCTTAGAACTAAGAAGGAATACTTCGCTTCTAGTAAAAAGGGTCTCCGATTCTCTACATTCTCTATACAAAACACATCAGTATTATGCTGTTATTTTACATTGGTTTATTGTGTGAGTTTTCTATGTGAGACGTTTGTTCCGTCATTAGTATCAACGTTGATTGATGATTATTCTCGGAATCCAAATTGTAGATGATGTTAGTTTAATCAAGGCATAGCCAATGCAAAAATCTTTTACGACAATGAGTGCATCTCATTATTTCCTATTATTTAAACAAAGAAATATCCATCTTGGTGGAATTTAATACGCGTACACTCAATGCGCGCCGTGTTAAGTCTTTACAAGTGGTGCATTCGCGATGTACTGGCACCTTTTTTCTTTGAAAAAAAAAACATAACTTGATTATAGCTGCTTGTTCGGACTAATTCCAGCCGCTCAATTTCACCATCGCACATCGTTACAAAACTCGCGATACTATCCATACCATCTAGATGATTGGCGGTCCACCAGTGTGCGATTTAGATGTTTTCTTCCTCGCAAAACTTCCTTGTGGAATCGATAACCACCAGCGATTTTTCCGGACCGATACAACTTAGGGACCTTCAAGAAAAGAACCTATTCCTTTTTAAAAGGCCGGCAACGCATCGGCAATTACCCTGGTGTTGCAGTCGTTCATCGGCGGCGGTAGTAACTTACCATCAGGCGAGCCGCATGTTCGTTTGACCCTCTCCTATAAAAAAACGTGGCTCTAGCACGTGTATATAAGAAGTTATATAAGAGTTATTTTGTCGATCTAAATGTTGGGCAAACAGTATGGAAGCGTCGGGGCCAACGTGTGCAGTCGGCCTAGCTGTGAACTCACGGAAGCTGCGGCGTGTCGTGCTCTTGCGGCGCGGTGCCGCAGTGCGGCGAGCGGCGCGTCGAGCGCGGCGGCCGCGACCTGGTGCTCGCGAGCGCGCGCCGCCGCCGCCGCAGCCAGTGCCTCCGCCACCTCGGCGCCACGTATCGTGTTGCCGCGGATCTGCGACACTGGGGCGATACAAAGCTCATGAGACGTTAAGGAAAATTTTTATTGTGGGCAATGCATCATGTTTGTAACAAATCATAATATTGACGTGAATACGACCGTGCCATTCCACCATGGAGCAACCAGAAGCTCGGCCAATCTCCAAACTTTCGTTGTCGAATTACCACGCATTCGAACCAAACGATTTGTGATATCATTCGTCTAGCACAGCAAAGGATAGAAATAAGTTGCCAGCATCTGTCTTTTCACTCAATTACAATGTGGATATCTTCAAGGCAAGAGTAAATAGGCTTTTGTTAAGTCAGTGCGCTTCACCATCTTTAGCTGCAGTGCCACTTACCATCAGGTAAAATAATAGTTAAGCGCTGGCTTATTATAGTAAATTAATACAAGACTCTCAAACCACCGAAAATTTCGCCATTTCTTAGCCGAAAAAAATTAATTATTACTAAACAAAACCAAATTAAGCTGCCATTTACATTACATGGCTTCCTACACGATAGATGAAAAGTTTTAAAAATAGGTTCAGTTGAACAATTGATATATATTATATATATATTGATAAACCATAAGCCACTAAAACCCCTTTTTAAGTAAAAATAGTAATTAATTGTTTTAAAAAAAATATTAATAAGTTCAATAATCATTTATCTTTCTGACAATGTGCTTGTTATATCATTTATATGTATAATATGATTACTAGATACGATTACATGCGACAAAACGTTGGAATTTTAATTCTAAGGCTATTTACTGTATAGGACTTCATTAGTTACCGTGCACGTGCACCGCCCCGAGTGCAATGTAAAATGATTGTCACTTTAAAAAAAAAATAGCTGGTTTCCGTGAACACTGGCCGTTAGCAGTATTTAGTGTAGAGGAGGTTAGTAGGTACCGTGTTCCTGCGCCGCCCCCAGCGCGGTGTCGCCCAGGCGCTGCAGGTCGGCCAGGCGGCGGCGCAGCTGGTAGCGCGCGCGGCGCCGCAGCTCGGCCGCCTCGTCGTACAGCGCGCGCGCGCGCACGAACACGCGGTCCGCCTGCCCGCCCGCGCGCCCCAGCACCTCGCGCACTGCATTTATTCCAAAAACTATACACATTTCGTACGTGGTAGAGCCACGCTGCAGCTATGTTATGGTTGTAGCACGAATGCGTCGGCTCGACCGGGGTAGGACCACGCTCTCATAGAATAACAGCTCTCATAAAATAGCAGCTTAATGCTTCTGTACTTCGTAGGGTGAGTGTAGAGAACCGGAGTCCCCTTTTATTGGAAAATAGGCATTCCATCTCAGTCCTTAATCGAGGATAAATGTAGATCTCTATGGCCCACAGCATCAATTTACTATCAGATAGACTATGTGCTCGTTTATCACCCTTAAAAAAACGCATATAAAAGCCCATTGCTGAACATGAGCCTCCCCTATAGATTGCCTCGTAGGGGAATTATTTGCCACAAGTGCCACGCAAGCAGCTTGGTCGCTTATTACATTCAGCTGTTATCAGGAAGACGTTGCTGCTCATCTCCTGGTTTAGTTTCCCTTTGTCGCCTCTTATGACATCCAGTTAATAATTGAGGGTAGTGGATATTCTAACACCGCCACAGTATGGTTTATGAAATTAAAATGAAAGGAACAAACACTTTAATTATGCTTATTTACGCTGCTGTGTTTCGTATGGCAAGTGTAGAGTATCGGAGACCCTTTTATACTTGTGACGAGGCATACAATCTTAGTCCTTAAGGGACAACAAAGCATCTACCATTTGATTCTTAATTAATATTATATACAGGTATCTAAGGGCCACAGCACCCTTTTAACTTCAGTTGGACTGTGTGCTCGTGTGTCATCCTTATTCTGTAATAAAACACATATTTAAACTTCCTACCCTGACCCCCAGATGATTAGGCAGATATTTCCATTTAAGGGGCTACTCCATGCGAACGACCTTGAGCGTTTGTGTGCCGGCCGCGCCAACTCCCTACAATATAGGATCGCGTAAAATATAATATGTAAGACGCCACCTACCATAGTTTTGTATAACTCAATGCCACCTACTGCACGGACGTAGTATTTTTCAACATCAATAAACTATTTTATGGAAATACACACAGCGTACAACGATAAATGTATTTTAATTTTTTTATTCGGTATATTAGTTGCATTATATTAGAATTATGTATTCTCATATATTATCTAATTATGAAATTTTATAATTAATTATATATTAAAAATGAAGCATTGAAAATTGTGAGTTTAAAAGATACCTACTCACTATAGGTAAATAGATAGATAGCTCGCCTTTTGTACAAATATTTGGTGCAATAAAGAATAAACAAATAAATAGGATGTTTCGCAGAGTGAGAGTAATATAGAATGAGAGTCGTGGAGGCAGTTTACAAACATAAATTGCACAAGGACAAACATCCAGACCCGGAACGATTATTTGTAGGCCTTACAAATATTTGTTCCGTGCGGGATTCGAACCCGCGGCCCCCAGCGCAACAACTGATTGCTAAGCCACTGCGCCACGGAGCCGTCGCCGGGTTATAGGTAAAGTGACCATACGTCCCGTTTTGAACGGGACTGTCCCTTTTCTCGGTCACCTGTCCCATTGTCCCCAAATAAAGCTCCGGAACACAAAATTGTCCCGTAACTCGTTGGATGGAAGTATTCAAAGCCAACAATCTTCAACATAATTATTTTAATCGAATATATTTTATGTCTACCTGGTACAAATGCTCCGATAGAAAGAGTATTTTTTTATTTTGAATAAATTGTGGACGTCTGAAAGAAACACTTACGGTTCCAGTTCTAAAGGCGATGTTGAAAGATAACAATAAAAAAAAAATTGAGCAGAATTTTATTCTTATTTAAAATCATCACCAACTTTATTAAAGCAAATTTAATCCACTGACAAATGTAATTCATAATTTAAAAAAAATGTTGCATTTAATAATTACCTATTTTTAAATGCAACATTATTTTTTAATTTATTGTATAAAGTTATAGTTTTTAGAGTATAAATAAACCCATGTCCTGTTTTGAGTTAAAAAATAAATGGTCAGCTTAGTCTTTTTAGTTAAATTTAGTTTTAAATTTTTTTAGTTTATAGTAAAAAGTAGGTATATTAGTACCTACTTAGATACTTTTTACCGAATTATAAGTATAGAACACCTTATGTACTCAATTATTTTTTGAAAAAGAAGAAAAAACAAGCAATAAATAATATACTATATTTAAGAAAAAAACCATAACTTAGTAATACTAATTATAACTTAGAACATAAATGAAAAACTCATAACTGACTTTTTGGCCCGACCCAGGATTCGAACCCGGGACCTCATGATTAGCAGTCGCACTACTACAACCACTAGACCAACAAGGCAGTACTATACCTGATAAGATATTGTAGTTGGTTATTACGATTATTTTTAACTGTATACTATACTGATAATATTGAATTAGCCTTTTATAGTGTAAATTATAATATTTGTCGAAATGTTAATTATGGATTCGAACCTTACATGCTAATGGTGCTTCATTTTTTTTATTTGCATTTACTTCAAAGAAAATACACGCAAAAAGCTTCATCGCGCAGTAAAAACACAACAAATATATGTATAACTAATACGAAAAATTATACCCAAAACAAACAAATAATACTACCTATAAAATAACCTAATAAGTAATAATATTATATATAATATAAGACGTGAGCGTGTGCGCAGGCCGATGCTCTGACGAACGACACAGGCT
The DNA here is from genome assembly GCA_033319125.1 of Parnassius glacialis. Classification (NCBI taxonomy): domain Eukaryota; kingdom Metazoa; phylum Arthropoda; class Insecta; order Lepidoptera; family Papilionidae; genus Parnassius; species Parnassius glacialis. Next base: position 51,985,147 of record JAVANC010000017.1, read on the forward strand.
CCACGTTCGAGAGCTCAACGCTCAATGATCCAGCAAGCCCGTGCGCAGTGAATACGCCCAGATTTTAAAATAATTTCTTAATAAAATCAAATTTTGGTCTTTTGAAAAAAATTGTACAATAGAAATGTTCATTAATAAATTGCCTATCCATTGGTGTAAATCGCAAAATAAAATAATACTTACTTTACGAGGAGATGCATGTCATCAATAATAATTTCACATTTATGTGGTTTCGTTGTAAGGAGATTATATTAATATTTATTCCTTTAAAAAAAAATTGGATACAGCTCTTATGAAATCAAGATTATGTAGAAATATAATGTGTTTTTTATTTGTTGATATATCTTTTAAATAAAAAGTAGATAGCTCCTAAAAACCGCATAAATAACGACTAGCGCGACATTTTGCTCAACCCGCGCCTTAACACATTCATGACATAACTCTCTCGATTCTTTCACATCCACAATATATCTACGCATACATGCTTGTCGATTCAGGGTACTCTGAATTGTCCTATATGTAATGTATCGCTAATTTCGCGGTTAGACTTACATCTAGGGCGCATTAATAGCGTAACCAATATAATCAATAATGTCACTTTTTGGCGTCTATCGTGGCAACTCTGACATAAAGGTTGTGGATATTTGTTGTAATATAATATTATTGATACGTCTTTTAACTCTCCTACCTTCGCTTCCATCGCCACTCCCGCCCCCTCCCAAAGCGCGTTCCTTCCATCCCAGTGCTCTAAGCGCCACGCTCACTACGTCTGCGCCTCTCCGTGCTTGCTCCAATTGTCGTCGAAGTTCTAAAGATCAAAATGAGTTGCTATAAATCTGGGTTCAATAGAATCATGTTTGGTATTTGTAATGTAATTAACAATTTCCGACTAGTACTAACTAAAACTCGAAAACGGCTCGAACGATTTTGACAAAAAAATTGTGTGGGTTGGAGTGGGTTAGATGGTGTAGATTTACAATTGGACCCGGTAGGTGGCGCTGTTGTAGAGATCTAGAAAACCCGTGCGAAGACGGGGCGGATCGCTTGGCAAAAATTATTTTGTCCTTTTAACGATCTTGTTTTTTTTTTAAACTTTACCGTCTACTAGGATTTTATTCTGAATGTTGAGAAGTTGCATACATAAATTGTACAAGGCACAAGGTACAAGACACCCACCCAGAGCAGTAATAATTATTTGTAGGCCCTACAAATACTTGTTCCGAGCTTGATTCCATTCCATCCACGGCGTCACGGAGTTTTTAAAACTCCTGCTATCCTTCCCGCTATTGCCCTTATCTGTGTGTTGGTGAACTCACCATCAGCTCTAGCCAAGACCGTAGCGCCCCTGACCTTCAGGTGCTCGGAGGCGCGCAGCTGTGCCTCGGCGGTGTGCAGCAGCGGGCTGGGCCCGCGCGCCAGCTTGCCGGCGGCCGAGGCGGCCACCGCGGCGGCGGACGCAGCGGCGGCCGCGGCTCCCACGCCCTCGGCCACTTCCGCCCACGCGTGGGCCGCCTGTACACCCGCTGACGCCAACGCTCGGGTGCCCGCGAATAGGCTAAGAGAAGTAATTTATGATTGTTGTCGCTTGGATTATTCCAGCTTTATTTTTGTGATAATTGGACAAAGACTTGTATTAGTTTCGCAATATTTATTTTAAACTAGCTGAAACCCAGTGTGTTGCTGCCGCAGAAAAAAATATTGTCAAAATAACGTTTTAAATTTAGAAAAGTTATATAGTAAAACTAATAAATCCGGATGCCCGCGAATGGGCTGATAGAAACAACATACAGCGGGGCGGATTTGTAAAAAAAACAGTAAAAATAAAAAATATAAATAATAAATAAAACCAACAAAATAAAATAAAAATATTAAACAAAAATATTAATATAAAAAACATGCGTGGAACTCTCGGTTGGAACGCAGTTCCTTTCGTAGTATGTTATTATTGATAAACGTATTAAATTATAGATTAACAAATACAAATAAATAAATTACTAGTGTCTATTAAAATGAAGCGTCATTTAAAATAATATTTCTTACATGGTTATTATTTCATCTCGCTCGCACTATAGAAAGGGTCGCGATGGAAAAATCTTACACTTTTTCTCGCCTAGCCCCCATTACCATACGGTAAGGAACTTCGTTCCAAAAGTAACACATTAAATAATGCAACATTAGGGACAGTCTAATTCTGTTTACTAATATATCTAAGGATAATCCTAATCTTGGAGTGGGGGTAATCAAAATTGGAGCACGAAGCTTACAGTTGAAGACTGAAGATTTCTTCTCAATGCTCATTGTGCACATTGTGCTCTTTGAATGTAGGTATATTATTACAAACTTAATACAGGTTGTCTATTTTATAAGGTGGCGCATCTTTTTATAGAGTGCGTGTAATAAAGTAAGGGAAAATTGGAATATTAGGCGGAAAATTATAAAATCTTGTATTATTATATTATTTTTTCTTATTTTGTGTGATACGGAGCAAAAAATACCTTTTATATTCTTTGGCCTTCTGTCCCAGCTCGGCGGCGTGTCTCTCCACAGCTTCCAAATACTTTTGTTTGTACGTTGGTGTCAGGTTGTATAGTATTCCTTCTTTCTCTTCAGCAGCATTTGTCAGTGCTACCAACTGTTGATTAAGGGCGGGAAAACCAACTGCCAAATTTTGCGTTTGTAATAGCAGTGATCTAGTTTCATCCGTCATGTTGTGTGGGGAGAGATTAGGTATGTCCTAAAATATTAGAATACGGTGAAATACGCAGTCTACGTTTTTAATAAAATATATTACAGTTTGTAATAAATATATAACAACAATGACAATATTGTGAGGATGCTAGTCCCTCTCGGAGGTATTTTACGAACCAGTTGTAAATTAAACAAAGAAATTACTTTCAATAAGTATTGTATATAGACTGTGTATATCTATACTGAAAAAAAGTTTCTACTTTTTCTTTCTAAAAAATTGCATTAAGAATACTTCATAATTTTGTCGTATTATAGGCGACACTTTCGCGAAAATTGGTACACATTAAAGGGCATGGTATTAAAAATGGAGATCTTACTGAGAACTATAGCTTAGCAATATAACTCTGCAAGCTGCTGCTAAGATATTGGCAATATCTTGGAAAGCGTATTTTGAGAATATTGTACTCAACCATATCACCGAGCAATAGAGTTCATAAACGTGAGGCCAAATTGAACTACATTGCGCGAAATAGACGGTAATTTGGCTACACAATTGCAGCTAGAAATTGCCACAAAACTAGCCAGCCACTACAAAACTATCTATATAAAAAGTAACTTGAAGTTTCAATTTGCTCTGAAGTCTTGCACTATCCATCGAATCATTTTGACTTACACATACTTTTTTACGTGGTAGAGCCACGCTACAGCTATATTATGGTTGTTCCATGAACGGGTCGGTTTGATTGGGGTAGGACCACGCTCTTACAGAATACCGGCATAAAATAGCAGCTTAATGCTGCTGTGTTTCGTACGATGAGTGTAGAGAACCGGAGACGCTTTTACTGAAAACAAAGCATTCTATCTCACTCCTCGGTGGTGACAACACATCTATATTTTGCTTCTTAATTAAGGATAAATGTCTATGTGCCACAGCATCCACTTATCACTTGGTGGACTGTCACCTTAATGCTAAAAAAAATGGGGTAACATATTTGTTACTTACTTCCAACATAAGACGACAGCGCAATCCGATATCTCTCACATGAGCCAATCGTGGAGTAACATGTTTTCTGAGCTCAGATACAGTGTCCCCCGCAGTCCACACAACATCTGCCAGGCGCGGTAGATCGTCTGCTTTCCTTTCCCATTCCTCAAGTGAAGACTGCAACTTGTGTAGGCGCTTGTACATATCTTCTATTCGGTATTTGTATTCTTGGATTGATGTCGATTGTAAATTTGCCTGTTAAACACAATGATTGTTGTACTCGTAGAGTTGAACTTATTTTTTTGTAAGGTCGTATATTTAATGTTATATGATTATATCTATCTAAATTTATTATATTTATCTAGTTATTTAAGTCACCTGCCACTAATTTCTCACCACGCTACGGGTTGACTGGCAGAGAATGCTGACATTAAGGCCGGCCACATACATACGGAATTCCGTTTCGGGATTCCGTTTCGGAATTCCGAACGGGTCGGCCACACACATAAGGAATCCTCTTTCGCCCGCCAAATTTCGAACGGAAAACTACCGTACGTGTGTGACGGGTCATAGATTTTATATGAACTTGCTGCGTTCGGAATCTCGAATCGGAATATCGAAACGGAATTCCGTATGTATGTGGTCGGCCTAAGTCCGCCATTTGTAACTTTTAGGCTCGCCACATACATACGGAATTCCGTGATATTAATTGCAGGTTTTATGAATCATTTTATGCTAGTCACCTTTAGAGGTGTAATAACCACTTACCATCACATGAGATGTCTTTTTTTATAATTTAAATATAAAATGGCTAAAAAATTTAACTAATGTCTAAAATATACGTAGGAGATACTTACAGATTCAGACACGTCCGCAGCTCCAGCCATATAGTCCGATAATGTAATTTCTCTTATATTCTTTAACAGATGTCTGGCTTCTTTGATCGCTCTATGTGCACTCAAATGCTTCTCTCCTCTTGCGAAATCATCCAACGCAGCCACTTGTTCTCCTAGGAGCCTTCTTTGTTTTAAAACCTCTTCTAGCCAGCTCATGCTCTCTAAGCTTAAATATTGGGCTTCTTTTTCTCTTCTTGCTGCTTCTAGTTTTACCCTATTTGCAATCGTGAACATGCCATGTTCTCTTACCTCCATATCGTTAAGGGAGCTTTCTATGTTTCTCGATTGTTCTATATCTTTCTTTAAGTCAAAAAGATCGTTCCTTAGTGTAGAAGTATTGCCTGAAAATTCTCGGAGGGCTGGGAACGGCTGCGGTATTCTGCTTAGTTCCGTCAAGTCGGCGTTCGTGCGTAGGTTGGTAGTGAGGCTTTCCACATCATCGAGTAGTGTTTGTGTGCAGTTGTCGCAAGCTTAAAAATATACAGCTATTAGTTACAAAGTTCAGAACGTAAAATAAGTTTTGAGGAACTGTATTAATGATGATGATGAGGTTATAAACATTTCAATTTATAAATGCACTCGTAAATACTCGTAAATGTTGTAAGAATTTACAGGTCCTATAGGCCTCCCCCAAGGAATGCCACAAAGCACGGTTCTATGCCACCTGCACCCATTGATTTTCTGCATTTTCTTCCCAGGTCGTCATTCCATCTAGTGGAGGATCACCCTACACTTCGCTTACCCTATATCAATGATATCGTATCCTTTCCAGTCCAGTAGCTTGAAAACATTTTCCAATGCAGCGGTGAAGTGTCAGGGATATAATGTCACCCTTTCTTACACCTTTTTGCAGTTTCATACTCTGGGTTTGTACTCGGATAGCGATCGTAGCCCTACTGTACCAACAATTCAGCACTTCGATATACCGAAAGTCAACTTGGAATCGTTGAAGGGACTGCAGCACTGGCCAAATTTCTACGGTATCAAAGGCTTCCTCATAGACCAAATGTGCAAGACAAAGTGGCAGATTGTACTTTTCGGTCGTATGTACAATTTGCCGAAGGGTATTAATGATTATTACTCACGTTTGCAGCCGTCCTCGTGGAGGTAGTGTCGTGGCAGCGCGCAGCGGTCGCAGCTCTCGCCAGCCGCAAAGGGTCTACAGCGGCAGCGTGCGTGCGCGTCGCAGCGCGTCTGCAGTGCCCCGCGCGCGTCGCACGCGCACGCCGCGCACGCCCCAGCCGCCGTGCGCCGGTGCCCCACCGCGCACGCCTCGCACCGTACACCCGTGTACCCTACCGGCACAGAGCGTTCCTATTACTATCGCTTATCGTCTTTATTACTAAGCGCGTACTGTGAGATTTTCGCCGCAGAAATTGGCTGGACATAAAATCGTTATGGTTGATGACTCCATGACGCAGTGGCTTGGCGTTGAGTTGCGGCACTGAGGGCCGCGAGACATATCTCACACAGATCAAAAATTATTTGCAGACCATACAAATATGCATGGTCTACAAATAATTTTTCCGGGTCTGAGTATTTGTCCTTGTGAAATTTATGTATGTAAACTGCCCCCAAGATACAGGTGAAAATCCTATTGTGGAGGTAACGTTTTCTTAAAACAACTCGCTATAAAATGATCCTATGAAGTAAGATCTAACTCGTGTTGGGACGGTGTAAGAATATTCACTACCTCATATTGTCCCATGGGTTTCATAAGAGGATACACACGGAAACAAATCGGGAGATGGGCGGCAGCATCTTCTAATAACAATAAAAAAAACAAAAAACTATTGTTGACAATCTACCTGCCAGGTGTGGCTACTATGACAAAATATCCCCTCTATAAAGCAATCTATGAGTCCTAAGTTCAGCAGTGAACTTTTTCCGTTACAGTAAAAGTTACAGGCTGATAATTACAGAAAAAAAATTCAACTTTGACTTTACACCCAGTCGTAAATCTAGGCTATTTCACATCTGGTAAAGAAATAAAGAATGAAAGAAATAAATAAAATGAGTTTATTTAGTAGCATTCAACATTTTTGCAGTTTTCTTACAATAATAACAAAACATAAATTTGATAAATGGTTACTAAAAGGTACCCAACTCAGCATAGTCTTGGTACTGATAAAGTACTTCGAAGCTGATCATCTGTGTCAATAAAAATTTAACAAAAACTAAAATTAACAAAACTTATTTATTACTTATTAGATAAGCGGAAGCCACAAGATCTTTCTATTATTCCCTATAATCGCCGTTCATGTCACCCGCGGGAAGAAATAGGGTAATGGATTTTGTACGGTGAAGAATCAAAATACATTATTACCCATTGTATAAAACTCACCAGGCAAGCATCGACAGCGTAGGCTCCCCCCAACCATGGCACAGGAGCTCGCGAAGTTTCTTTCTCGTGAAGGACAGGCGCAGGGCTGGCAGCCGGCCGGCGCGTCTGGTGAGCCGAAGTACCCCGCAGCGCAGCGCTCACAGTGCGCGCCGTCTGTCCCGCCCGTGCAGTTCTGCAACAAGAACCAAACTTGTTGGAGAGGTTGTACATTTTGAAGTCGTTTAAATCACGCGTAGTCACTTTTATTATTACCCTTAACCACCAAGTATCACTTATCAAGTACTGTGATAAATCGCTTTGTGATTGATTCCACCATACAACTTTATTTTCTGCCGACTTCCAAAAAGGAGATGTTATTCAATTCGACTGTATGTTTTTTTTATGTGTACCACCTCATAACTTTTTACTGGGTGAACCGATTTCGATGATTCTTTTTTTGTTTGAAAGCTGGTACTTCTCGTGTGATCACATATAAATCTGATCCAGATCAGACCAATAGTTTTTGAGTTATTCTTAATAACTTATATTGAAGTCGGCTGTACAAAATTTTTAATTTTAAATTATTATTTGAACCTGACAGGCTTTTCATACCTTTCAAGCAACAGTGAAAGCAATGCTGGCTTTGGTTGGAGCGATGCAAGAGATGCATATGGTTTTACATAGATATACTACTAGATAGTTGAGGTACCCTACTTCTAAGATCACATGTAGCCATTCTTCTTTTTCGTATTTATCAGTCTGTAGAAGTTCACTACTGGGAATGCTCTATTTCTGTTGCAACGAAGGGTTTGTCTTGATCGTCGCGCTTGGCAGGCATTTTGACAATCGCAGTACCAGACGTCTCGCACTTGTGAAGTGGGTGTTCGTTGTCGGTTTGGATATTTTACGATTGGCATAGAGGAGCTGGTAACATCGCCATTTTTGAGTCCACAGGAATTTAATGGTTTGAAAATTATATATTCACTAACCGGCCGTGAGCCCGGAACGAAATGGGATGATGGATTCCTACGCTCCTACGCTGTCACCAAGCGGTGGTTTAATCGTTAATCAAGGTAATGCGAAACGCTATTCGCGCTTACACGCATCGACGCTGTTGAAGATGATGCCGGCCACACTGTTGACGCTTCGTTTAGGAATGCCTCGTTTCCAGTAAAAAGGGTCTTCAGTTCTCTACACTAACCATACAAAACACAGCAGAATTGAGTTGCTTTCACGCTGGTATTCTGTGGAAGCGTGATTCTTCTCTTCCGCACATTCGTGCTACAACCATAATATAGCTGCAGCGTGGCCCTACCACATAGCAAGTATTCGCGAGAATAAAACAAACTGTGTGCTTTTATGTCACACATCTTTATGTATATAATTCTTCTGTCCATGTGTATGTGACTGAACTTCTCCTAAACGGCTGGACCGATTTTGATAAAATTTTGTGTGTGTGATTAAGTTGATTAGAGAATGGTTTAGATTCACAAATGGACGGTAGGTGGCGCTTTTCTCTAGATCCAAGGATCATCCGTGTGAAGTTGCGGCGGATCGCTCGAATTCAATAAAAAACAAGTTACCAAGCAATGTCCAGTGTCGGGGTGGCAGGCGGCGGCGCGGCCGCCGCAGGCGCAGGGCCGCGCGACCGCGTCGACGCTGATGACGATGGTGCCGGCCACGCTGCTGGCGCGCGGCTCGCCGGCCGGCAGCCAGAAGCCGGCGGCGGCGCGCTGGCACGACGCGGCCGCGTAGCCGCGCGGGCACGCGCACCGCTCCACGCCCAGCGCCGGCGCGCCGCGGCTCAGCCCCGGCACCGCTGTCTCCAGCGACACCTTCAGCACCCTGACACACAGTTTTGACGTGAATTACTACGTCTTTAAATTTGCTTCCATAGTGGGAGGCAATGAGACTTAGTTACGATATTAGTCTTAGACTAACATCATCATCATCATCATCGTCTTCATCATCATCATCATCATCATAATCATTACAGCACTTCACAAATCCACTGCTGAACATAGGCCCCTTTCAAGAAACACCACAAACACGGGAACACTAATATAACTAACTTTCCACTAACATATAACCTCTTTTATGTCTGCAAATGAAATGAAATATATTCAAGTATTTCTTCGACGAAAGAAACTAAAATTTTGTTTACCAGTGTAATTTTTATAAAGCTACTAAAACTTTTACCGTTTTGAAATGAGGTTCCTTTGACTGGAGAAGATAGGTATATAACTAGGGATGGGTTCCAATCTCCAGTGGTGTAACTCACAAAACGTGAACGGGATCCTGATGAGCGGGCGCGCGAGTCGAGACCCGCAGCAGTACGCGCGTGAGACGCTGCAGTACCAGCATAAGAGCAGCACGCGACGCTGTGCCTTGCCCGTACTCCTGCCCGTAGCCTTGCCCTTGCCCGCGCACTCGCCACAGCGACTCGTGCAGCCACACCGCGTGCGAACCGTTCACCGCCGGCACGCGCTGTAACATAGACCACACAGTTTTTTTTTTATAGAATAAGGGTGACAAGCGAGCACACAGTCCAATAACTGGATGCTGTCACACATAAAAATATACATCTATCCTCATCTATGAATCGAAATGCAGATGCATTATCCACCTAGATATAATGATTTATTTCCAGAAATAGAGAACCCGAGGATTCTCTACACCTCACCATATGAAACACAACAGCATTAATCTGCTATTTTGCGCTGCTATTCTATGAGAGCGTGGTACTACCCCAGTCGAGCCGACACATTCGTGCAATAACCATATAGTTGCAGCAAGGCTCTACTACGTATTAACACCGAACACCAATTAACACCAGAGGATATCCGGGCTGCAAGAAATTTGAACACAAGGCTTTTAACGATTTTTTTTCTTATAAAGAATAAAATACTATTCACATTACTAATATTCCGTGTAACCACTCCTGGTATGCTACAAATGCTTGTGTTAGGAGCGGTTCACGACAGTAGTCGAATGGTGAATTCGAACCCACGACCCTTTAAGTTCGCGGTCCGTACTCCGCCATTAGGCTACTGTCGCTTATTCTATTGTTTTCGCCTTGGTCCCGAAGGACTGGTTATACAATTTAAAATGAAAAACTGACGAAATCAACATCACGTATTCTCTCTCCTTCTCCAAAACTGGATCGATTTCCAGAACTTTATAAGGTGGATTGTGGCTGTCTGTATGTTTTTATTTTTTATTTTCGTTAATCTTAGTCGTCAAATTTGTTTGCTGGAAACAGAAACAGAAACAGAAACTTTTTTATTCACTATAGATTATAAATAATACTTATTGAAAGTCACTCTTTTGTATAATTACCACTGGTTCGAAAAAAAACCCTCTGTCTTGGGAAGAACCAGCAAGAAACCCAGCGGGACATTTTTTTAAATAACAGCTTACAATCATGTATGTTACACAAATTAACAAACACAACAAATTAGAAATAGCTTGGTAGCGATCACCTCATTTCCAGGGGTTATTATCATCTATAAATTCTTTAATATTATAATAACCCTTTTTATGCAAACTTAGTTTAATAAAGTTTTTGAACTTTGAGCAGGTCAAATTTTGTATATTTTCTGGAATTTGTTGTAAAAGCGTATACATCGCCCCAAGAATGAATTACTGACTCGATGGAGTCGAGTAACCGGTACTACTAGCTTGTGTCTGTTCCTAGTATTTACAGAATGAATATCACTTATTTTTGTAAAACTACTTTTATTTTTGTGTACGTACATTACATTTTCATAAATGTATTGAGAGGCCAAAGTTAATATATTAATTACCTTAAATTTTTGTCGCAGCGACTCTTTAGGCTGTTTGTTAATAACGGCCGTACAACAGGGCAGTTTTAGTAATTTTATAAGATTTCTGGTTTTTAAAGTAACATATTTATGAAAAAAGAAACAAAGAAAATTTCTTAACAAAGCAGTGGATTTTTATGGAATAAGAGTGGCAAACGAGCAAGGTTGCTATGGCCCCTAAACATCTTCATCGTTCCTGGATTAAGAATCAAAATTTACATCTGCGTTGTTACCCCTGAGGACTAAGATGCAATGCCTTGCATCCAGTGAAAAATGTCAGCGGTCACTGACCTCTATTATACAAGTACGGTAGATATAGATTGCATAAAATAAATCTTTGGTCTTGTGATCCAGGGATAAAACAGAGGACTATCTTTGTATACACTAAACGTAGCTCGGATATTCCCTCGATACCGCTAGTTATTTTCTGTTACTTACTTCGTAATAATCCAGCACGAGATTGCGTCCATACAGCCTGACAAGCGGGAACGTATCAAGGGACTCGGCTGATAGTTCCGCACCACCTTCTTCTTCGACACTGAACCTTAATGCTCCGCCATACGACATTACGCGGTCACCAAGGAACAACTCGCCGAGCTCCACGTACACAGGCACGGGTGGCCAGGGGACGGCGATAGTTGCCTCGGGGAATCGGGTGTGCACGGCAAGCAGAGAGTCTTGGTCCACCTAAAAAAATTGATAATCGACAATGTTGTATGTAGGAGATTTGATTAAGAGGATCTTTCAAATGTATCTCAAAGACTTCCATCTTAAAACACTATCGTTGCAAACGAGCTTTTCATTCCTTTTGATGCATTTAGCATCCACTGAAGAATAGAATATAATATTTTTTTATTTACTTATATATACTGAATATCTAAAGGTTACGTCCTTTTGAATTTCCATTATTTTATTTAATTATTTGGATAACATCTTTCTCGAATATAAAATGTAGCGTACACACAATCCTCGCGGCCGAGTCCAATCTCAATAGGCATTGCTGAAAACAAACACTACTATAATCGTGCGATAGCTTTATGTTGAGTCAGAGTCCTTTCAGCATCACGCCACTCATGCAGTCAGGTTATTTTATGTCTGTTTTCTCTTATTTATTTTTATCTTTGATGTTTTTGTGTAGGTATCATTTTATTTTCTATATCAAAACTGTATGAGTGTAAGTTGCTGAATAAATGTATGTCAATAAAGATTACATGTAATGAGCATCTATGAGTTTTTCTGATACCAGGGCGGCACCACTTAAAATTGAGGTGTAATATTTATAATAGCTGGGAAGTAATTTGTTCGAAATAAAAATATAAAGTTAATGTTTCTTTCTATACTGTTAGTTATATTTTATATTAATTAGATCAAGAGTAAGTAAATCAAACCACAGATATTCATAAAAGTAGAATAATTAAAAAAAGTTAAAAATGTGCAAAAAATTAAAGAGCAAACCATTGAGGCATTGTTTTGTGTATTAATATAATACTCTAGAAACTGATACATTTTTATTTAAAACTATATATAACATCTGGTGAGCGGAAGATTATTACCTCACATTCTTATTGAAAGTATTTTTTTTATTTTACCACTGGTTCGGAAAAAACCTCTGTCATGCGAAGAACCAGCAAGAAACCCAGCGGGATTTTTTTTAAAAAAAGTATAAATTTTACTATATAAAAAGTTTATTTTAGAAACAGCTTGGCAGCGACCACCTCATTCCCAGGGGTTATTATCAAACATGCATTAATTTATATTATAGTAACCCTTTTTATACAGTTTTTTTTTAAATAAAATGTTTAAACTTGTTAATAGGGAGACCTTTTAAACCTTCTGGGACTTTGTTATAATAGCGTATACATATCCCCAAGAATGTATTTCTGATTCTGTGGAGTTGAAAAACTGGTATCACTAGGTTGTGTTTGTTCCTAGTGGTTACTGAGTGGATATCACTTTTTTTTACTAAAATATACTAAGAGTCCAAAGTAAAAACACAAAAGCATATTTTTTAAATTTTTCTCTGACAGATTCTCCTGGTTTTAGGTTGTAAATAGCTCTTATGTCTCTCTTCTGCAAAACAGAAATAATTTCTAAAAAGTACACCACTGTAGCCCATTACCAAAAGAAGTCTACGACTTCGTTGCCACTTATACGGACTCTATCACATTAAAAGTTTACTGTGCATGAAGTTGACTGATGTCTGTGGAGGGCAGTACCACATTTTTTAAAGAATAAGGGTGTCAAACAGACATTTATCCTCGATTAAATATGGAAATGCCTGTCACCCCTGAGGACTAAAATGGAATGCCTCGTTCCCAGTAAAGAGTCTCCGGTTCTCTACACTCACCGTACGGAACACAGTCGCTTGATGCTCCTATTTTACTCTGGTATTCTATGAGAGCGTGGTACTACCCGGTCGCGTCGATCCATTCATGCCAACAACAATGACAACCATAATGCAGCGTGGCTCTAACACGTAAAAAGTTTGACTCACAGTAGTGATGGAGTCGCCGCGCAGCAGTGTTAGGTGCAGTGGAGCAGGCGCGTGCAATGCTGCGCGTGTCACTTCCGCCTGCGTGCACTGCGCGCTGCGGCCGAAGCAGAAACACGCCGTACATCCTAACGGGTTGTCCTCCGATAGCCCAAAAGTACCTTCTAGGCACGTGTCGCATTTGTCGCCGACTACGTTCTCCTGTAAAGAAATACAAGCTTTAAAGCATATTTTTGGGGTGTAAGAATATTCACTTCCCCATGTCCCATGAGTGTTGTAAGATATGACAGAGGAAAAAAAAACAGATGACAGAGATGGACAGCATCATCTTTCTAATAACAACTAAAAATTAAAAAAAAAAAACTGCAGTTGCACTCCGCCTCTCAAACACGGTAATTATGATACATGTCTTCCTTATGAGGCAATCTATTGGGAGGCCTATGTTCAGCAGTGGATTATAACAGGTTGAAGGAATGAATAGAAGTTGAAACTAACTCTCCAATGAAACCAATAGCTAACAGCGGGTACCTCGTTACTGCAGCCAATGGATTCATGCAACCAAATTCAAACAAAGGGGGCTAATGGCCTTATAACTTGTACTTATACTGACTCTGTATCCTTTTTAGAGTTTACTCTTTAAGAATCGTTTCATATATAGCGCACGTCATGAAAAATATATATGGGCAGTGAAATCAATAGTGAACAAAAAGTGAAGCCGTTTTGGTTTTCCTCCGCGCAACATACTCGCGCATTTCATAGCGCGAAATGAATATTCTAATATACGGTGGAAGTTCGGTTGCCACCTAAGACGATTCGACCTGGCAACGTACAATGCACGCACCCTGAGGACTGACGAGAAGATCCTAGAGCTGGAAGAAGCGATAGACAAGTTATATTTTATATGACATTATAAGATTATCCGAAGTCTGAAGAGAGGGAGAGGAGGAGGGAGAGCGACCATCTGTCCCAAGGATGTGTCGGATTTATCGTCCTCAAATCTCTTGTTAAAAACGATGCAAAGATTGTGAGTGTGTCGACGAGAGTAGCGTACTTTATACTCAGAATCACCAAACGGTATTTGTTGAAGGTCATACAGGTTTACGCACCAACCTCGGCACATCCCGATTACGAGGTGGAGGAAATGTATGAGGATATCTCTAAAGCCATGTATTCCACCAAAACCGGTGTTAATGGGAGACTTCAATGCAAAACTAGGCACAAGAGAGAACGGTGAGCTGAAGGTAGGGAAATTTGAAATAGAGCAAACCCAAGGGGCCAGCAGCTGGCCGACTTCATGGAGAAAGAGGGCTCTTTATGATGAACTCTTTCTTCCAGAAGCGGCCGCACAGGAAGTGGACCTGGTCGAGCCCCGATGGTTCGACTTAAAATGTCTTATATAACATAAACAGCCTTATAATAGGCAATACTGGAGACCGCTTAGCCATGTCTTAAAATTTCTAATAGTGTGGCTATTAGAAACTTTAAAACATGACACTACAGACGAATCAATAGGTTATAAATAAAGTGTTTAATTAACTTAATCTATACAACATAATCAAACATTACTTTTTCTAACGACAAATCAAACCATAGCTTTAAATCTTTTTTAATTATGTCAGAACTGATTCAACTTTTTTTTGCCTTTTAGCTCTGGCACTCGAATGGATTTTTTTAACAACCCGCCAATCAAATTGTCGACTGATAAAATTCAAACAAGTTTTCCAGTTTGACACCTACGTTGTTGGCGGGAAAAGCAAAAAACGAACGTGTCTGAACTGTCAAAAGTGATATTCACAGCAGTACACGCGCTAGAAGTGCGATCACGCGGCACTTGTGTTGTAGTTGATAGACCAGATTTATTTTATACTAGCTACACGCGCCGGTTTCAATTGGGTGGGATTTGTTAATGTGGCATCATTTAGATTATTTAAAGTAATCATCAATGACCATTTATTTTATATCTTCAAGTTTTTTAGTCAATAAAATATAGTCCAGCTTGATAGTTAAGCTTGGCCTGCTCATAAACATGCTTGTTCCACCCACATAAACACCTGTTATTGCTCTTTCTTCCGCCACGAGTCTTGCTAGACTTACTTGCCACGACGCTTAGGGCATGTACAATATTCTGATACAAGCGATCTAGTACTTTTGTGCTCACTCAAGCTACACATTCCGCGGCTGCACTCCGTAAACTTAGAAGGAAAGCCTAGATCCTGGTATTCCTTTATATCTTCTCATGAAGTTTCATCACAATCGATTCGGTCATACACGACCAGTTCTCCTTTATCGGCCTTCGAAATTCCACTGCTAGACGAGGGTAGAGAGGATTTGCCTTAATCTACGCATGTGAATTGACGATCGCAGAACCAGACGTCTCGCACTTTTGACCCTGTTGCCCGTCTGCAGTTTGGGTTTTTTTTTTATAGGATAAAGGTGACAAATTAATCCCAACGACAAACTGTTACGCAGTTTGGTGGGTGTGAAAAATGTACTAAAGGTTTGGTCCAGAATAAACGATTTATTATTATTATTATTATTATTAAACGAGCAGACAGTCCACCTGATTGTAAGTGGTTGCTGCGGCCCATAGACATCTACATCTATCCTCTATTACAAACCAAAATGCAGATACGTTGACACCCGTGAGGACTAAGATGGAATGCCTCATTTCCAGTGAAATGGGTCTCCGGTTCTCTACACTCACCATACTAAACACAGCAGTGTTAAGCTGCTATTTTACGCTGGTATTCTGTGAGAGCGTGGTCCTTCCCCGGTCGTGCCGACCCATTCGTGCTACAACTATATTACTAATATAGCTGCAGCATGGCTCTACCACGTAGATATAAAAACTATTATATTTTTTGGTATTTTACGTATTACCACTATCTGAGCCAAATCACTACAACATATCACTACAAGAGCCATAAGATCTTTCTGGTATTTCCTATAGTCGCCTCTTACAACACCCACGGGACGAAATGGGGTGATGATCCTTTTACGATGTCACGACACAGCTTTACCTGTGATAATTGTTTTGAAATAGACTCTTCGTCCCTGATTTTAGGCTATCTAAGCCGTAGGTTACTTCGATCGAGCGTCGAGGGTAGGTAATTGGACAATGTGGAATAAATTACCATCATCTGTCTTTCCATCCAATCATAATGTGGGTATCATCAAGGCAAGAGTGTGTGCTTACTAGGCTTTCGTTATGCCTTTTTTATTGTGGGGAAATAATTCTCATGGATATTTTCAGCTGTGGGGACAGGAAAAGACTTGCCAAGGTTTGTCACTTGCTTATTTTTTGTTAAGCTAAAGTCGGTGCGTTTTAACACCTTCAGCTGTATCACCACTTACCATCAGGTGAAATAGTAGTCAAGCACTAGCAACTGGGTTACAATAGTTAAAAAATGTAGTTTCCGAATAGTTGATATCGATCTGAGAACAGCATACCTTACACGAATAGCGTTCCTTGCAAGGGCAGCGTAACGTACACGGGTAGCGTACCTTACACGGGCAGTGTATCATACACGGGTAGCGTACCTTACACGGGCAGTGTATCATACACGGGTAGCGCAGTTTGCACAGTTAGCGTACCTTGCACAAGCAGCGTGCCTTACACGAGCAGCGTACCTTACACGGGCACCGTCCGTTTTCGTCGCAGGGACAGACTCCGTCCCGGCAGTGGAGTGTACCGGTGCTGACACAGCCGCATGGTCGGCAGCGAGGTCCAAAGTGACCCTCCGCGCACCGCTCGCAGTTCCTGCCGCTCCAGCCTGGACGGCACGCACACTGCCCCGACACTGGGTCACATGTCACTATAACATAGATAATAAATACTATCATTTTATATATTTACAATATTTCTCATACATACATGTATGAGAGGGCTATGCTTAGAGTTTCTTTGCGCGATAGACTTAGAAATGAAGATATTTGCAATATAACAATAGTAACGTACAAAGCCCAATAGATAAGAAGTGCCTCTTCAATTTGGCCTTCAAGAAGCGACTACTGATGGCGAAGAAAGATTCTCAAGTGGCAGCCCCGTAACGGTAAGCGAAGTGTAGGGCTTAATCGACAAATACAGGACTGCTGCGAACTAAGATAGAATACCTTACAGCCTGCAATTAGATTAGCTCTTTATAACAAAACAATGCTTACACTGGTTTGTGCCGTTCCGACCCAGGTCAGCCGTTAAACAGAAAAGGAAAGCTACCACCTAGTCTCTTTACACAAACGGTATGGATATGTTTGCTTAAAACAGAGGGCGCCAGGGCTACAAGTACAGGGCTAGCAGTCGTGAACCCGGTCCCAAAAGCCGCGTGCACACTGAGAGCAGCCTGACCCGTAGTCCGCGAAAGCTGCCATATAGTTCCATAGGGGTCTTTAAGGTATGGATATGTCTGCTTACACGAGAGAGCGCCAGGTCCGCAAGTACAGGGTAAACAGCCGTGAGCCCGGCCCCAAAAGCCGCGTGCACACTGAGAGCAGCCAGGTCCGCGAGTCCGCGCCGGACAAACGCACCGGCCGTTCGCCGTGGAGCACACCTTGCCGTCGCTGCACTCCGGACAGGCTGTCGGAGTAAAAAAAAATTAGCAAGCCGTTTCTAAAATAATTAATTTAAATAAGAGTACAATATTATTGTAAATTTAAATAGTGTACGTGGAATTACTATAGTGGAATGGTTATGTTACTTTAGTACAATGCAAATCTAGAAGAAAAAACAGTTTTTTTGTATGTTATACTAACAGAAACAGAAACAGAAACTTTTTTATTCAATATAGATTATAAATAATACTTATTGAAAGTCACTCTTTTGTATAATTACCACTGGTTCGAAAAAAACCTCTGTCCTGGG
Organism: Parnassius glacialis; assembly: GCA_033319125.1. NCBI lineage: Eukaryota > Metazoa > Arthropoda > Insecta > Lepidoptera > Papilionidae > Parnassius > Parnassius glacialis. The sequence continues at coordinate 52,003,212 of JAVANC010000017.1, forward strand.
AAGAACCAACAAGAAACCCAGCGGGACTTTTTTTTAAATAACAGCTTACAATCATGTATGTTACACAAATTAACAACGCAACGAATTAGAAATAGCTTGGGAGCGATCACCTCACTTCTAGGGGTTATTATCATCTATAAATTCTTTAATATTATAATAACCCTTTTTATACAAACTTAGTTTAATAAAGTTTTTGAACTTTGAGCAGGTCAAATTTTGTATATTTTCTGGAATTTTGTTGTAAAAGCGTATACATCGCCCCAAGAATGAATTACTGATTCGATGGAGTCGAGTAACTGCTACTACTAGCTTGTGTCTGTTCCTAGTATTTACAGAATGAATATCACTTATTTTTGTAAAACTACTTTTATTTTTGTGTACGTACATTACATTTACATAAATGTATTGAGAGGGCAAAGTTAATATATTAATTTCCTTAAATTTTTGTCGCAGCGACTCTTTAGGCTTTAAATCATAAATTGCTCTTATGGCCCTCTTCTGTAAACAAATATAATTTCAGTGTCAGCTGCGTGTCCCCATAGCAAAATACCATACGACATTATGCTATGGAAATAGCTAAAGTAAACTAGTCTAGCTGTTTCAACACTAGTTAGACTTCTAATCTTTTTTACGGCACATGCTGCAGAACTAAGTCTGCTTGCTAGTTTTGATATATGGGGGCTCCATTGAAGCTTCGCGTCTAGTGTGATTCCAAGAAAAATGGTGATATCTACAAGACTCAGTTTCTCCCCATTTAAAATTACATTAGTATTTAATTGTTTGACATTTGGAGTCATAAATTTCATACATTTCGTTTTAGTGCCATTTAAATGCAAATTATTAACATTGAACCAATTTACTAATTTAGATATAGCATTATTTACTTCGTCATATTTTAGCAATTGTCGACTTAATTTGAAAATTAAAGAAGTGTCATCTGCAAATAATACTATATCATGGTTATCTCCTACTATGTAAGGTAAGTCATTAATGTATACAAGAAACAGAAAGGGGCCGAGAATTGAGCCTTGAGGCACGCCCGTCTGTACCATCGACCCGGAAGAACTCATACTGTTAATGACAACTTTTTGCGTTCTCTTACTTAAATATGAAATCATTAATTTAAGAGCATCACTTCTTACACCGTAGTGTTGAAGTTTCCTGATTAATGTTTCATGGTGAACACAATCGAAGGCTTTGGATAGGTCACAAAATATACCCAAAGCATCCTGTGAATTCTCCCATGCATTAAATATATATTTAATCAGCTCAACACCGGCATCAGTTGTCGAGCGACCCCTTGTGAAACCAAATTGATTTTTATGAAGTAAATTATTTATATTAAAGAAATTTAACATTTGATCAAGAACAATTTTTTCAAAAATCTTACTAAGTGTTGGTAGTACAGAAATAAGTCTAAAATTGGCGGGGTCTAATGTACTATCAGATTTAAATAAAGGTATTACTTTACTATACTTCATTAAATCAGGAAACACACCAGATTCGATACTAGTATTAAAAATAACAGCTAAATGAGGCGCGATTGTATCTATTATAGACGCAATAACTTTAACGAAAATCCCCCACAGATCCGCAGTTTTATTTTTATTGAAATATTTTACAATATCTTTGATGATACTTTATGAAATGTAAAATTCTTTGTACACGCATTTACATTTTGTTTAAGTAATGATTCGGCGACCGCAGGAGAAGAATTCAGTAACTTAGTGGTTAATATCGGAATATCAGTAAAATATTTCTCAAAATACACTGCAACGTCCTGATCTGATTCGGTTAATTTGTTATTAACACTTAACTGGTAGTTTGAATTGCGAGAGTTGATCTTACCAGTTTCGCTATTAATTATACTCCATGTCATTTTAATTTTATTAGAAGCCGTCTTAATTTTGTTGCTCAAATGCAAAGACTTGGCTGTGGAGCACACTCTTTTAAATATTTTTGAATATTTTTTTACATATTCTCTAAATTCGACACTATGATTATATGACCTTTCATGGTAAAGATCATATAACCTATGTCTGCTCTTATGGACTCCCGCTGTCGCCCATTCATTAAATGACTTCCGACTGTTCAAGGAGAATGATTTAGAAGTAAAAGTATTATTAAATTTATTGCAAATAAGCTTAAATAATGTTCCATACAAAAAATTTGGATCATTTTGGTATGAAAGTGATGGAAGTTTTTTCACTATGTTACTTCTAAATTTCTCCAAGCGACGTGCATTTACTGGAACAAACACAACTTTCTCATCTATTTGCTTTTTGTGAACATAAGGTAACGAAACTACTTGTCCACAGTGATCAGAACTTAATTTTTGAATTATAAAATTTAATTTAGTAAAAATATTATCTATACATGTTGCACTAGATCGAGCAATACGCGTTGGCTCTAAAAATAAATTAAAAAGACCATATGATTTAAACAATGATCTAAATTTAATATTGATTGAGGAAGCTTCTAGGAGATTGATATTAAAGTCTCCACATATTACAACAGATTTATTCTGTTTATTAAGCTTAGCAAAAACTTCCTCCATAATTTTTTCAAAAGTATCGTATATAGAACATGGGGGTCTGTAGACGCTCACAACAATGAGGTGCTCAAACTCAACACATGCCATTTCTACAGTTCGCTCAACAGAGAGGCTCACAATATCTTTACGTTCTTTACATGACAATAATTTACTAGCTAATATTAAGGAGCCAACTCTTAAAACCGTTTCTCTATTGAAAGAACTGACCACCTGGTGATTTCTGAAGTTAAACATTAAGTTATAAGCTTTTAACCAATGTTCAGTAGTACATAAAATATGAATATTGTTGCTATTTAAGAAAAACTCAATTTCTAGCTCTTTGCCTATCATGCCTTGTATATTTTGATGCACCAGGTATAAACAATTTTCATTATCACTCTGTATAGTCATACAATTAAAGATTTGTAAGTTACATTCTAAATTATTTAAATTATTACAACTGCTAGAGATTACCTCTATTGTCTCATTTTCTAATTTAAATTACTTGGAACTGATTCCAAATTGCATATTAAGTCATTATACTGCTCAAAAGGAGCAGATGTCTGTGTAGCCAAGTCCTTGGCTGAGTTAATATATAAACAATAAGATATATTTTAAGACAGAGAGCACATTTGCTATCTGTCTTAAAATATATTTAGATAGGTAATACATATCTTTAGTCAAAAATTTCTTAATTAAATTATTTATGTCTATTAAATTAAATTAATTATTATAATTATAACAATTAAATGTCAAGTATAAATTATTATTACATGAAAAGTTATTCATTAATAAATTTAAATCATATCTTATTTTATTTTCCTGCGGCCAACCCTGTATGTAAGGCAATGTAAACAAGATAATTTTATTTACATTTAAAGTATTTAGATTATCAATATATTTTAATAATTGATTTTTGTTTACATTGCCTCTTCACCCAACAAGAATTATTAATGTGCTATTAGGGCAAAACTTACTAGCTAAAACTTTATTCATTATATGACTAAAGGATGCTCCTGGCATGCAATAATTATTGATCATATGTCCTTTTAAACAGTTATTTAACATCATGCCCAAATTTTTGCCTATGTCATCACAATACATAATAACTTTATTTTTTTAATGTTTACATTGCTTTATAAGTTTATATCCTTTGTCATGGCACTGTCATAGAGTGTAGGTGAAAATAATGAGTCATTACTATTTACTTTGTTATTTACACATATTGTCCCCGATGAACCTTGTATGGAGCGCTGATACTCACTCTGATGTTTTATTAAGGAGTCAAAGCGCTCCTCATTATATTTACATGATTTTACCAGATCATTCATGGCCAATATGTGTTCTTTTATCTCATCTTGAGCCGATGCATATTTATTTGATATTATTTCTAGGGAGTTATTAAGGGATAAAATTGTTGAATTTAGACACTCTATATCAGTCTCATAACAGTGATTCATATTTTCCTGTTATGTTTACTGTTTTCGGTTTAGTCAAATTTTTCAAATACAAAAAATTCCGCGATAAATATGCGAACTAAAATATAAAGTATGGAATTTGACAGTAAATAGTAAGTGTATTCGTGGTAGAACCATACTGCAGCTACATATGGTTGTAGCACGAATAGGTCGCCTCAACCAGGGGGGGACCACGCTCTCAAAGATCACAAAGAAACAAGGCATTAGGCTTAGTCCTCGGGGGTGTCAACGCATCTGCATTTTGATTATGATTTCGGATAGACTTAGATGTCCATGGGCCACAGCATCTACTCACCATCAGGTGTCCACCTGTATGCCCATTTCTCCCCCTTATTCTATAAAAAAAAAACCAAACTATATGTCCCGTGTTTGTTACCTATCATTAGTTTTCTGAATTGCCTCCCACTATGGAAGCAAATTTAAAGACGTATTCACGTCACAAATATTCTATTCTAGCCGGAAGCACTTACGCAGGCATCCTGTGGGTCCGAAGCCGTAGTACCCGGGCAGACAGCGGTCGCAACGCGTGCCGCCAACGCCCAGTGAGCACGCGCAGGCGCCCGTCGCCGGCTCGCACGCCGCCGCACCCGCGCCGCACTCGCATCGCCGACACCCGCCGTGATCCAGCCCCCAGTAGCCTTCCTGTGACAAGAACACCATTGAATCAAAAACTTTTTTTTATAGGATAGGGTGAGAAACGAACACACAGTCCACCTGCTGTTAAGTGGTTGCTGTGACCCATAGACATCTACATCTATCCTCGTTTGTGAATCAAAATGCGTTGTCACCCGTGAGGACTAAGATGGAATGCCTCTTTTCCAGTAAAAAGGGTTTCCAGTTTTCTACACTCACCATACGAAACACAGCAGTGTTAATCTCCTATTTTACGCTGGTATTCTGTGATAGCGTGGTTCTTCCCCGGTCGAGCCGATCCATTCGTGCTACCACTATACTACTAATTTAGCTGCAGCATGGCTCTACCACATTTAACTTCTATAATGATTTCTTATATTCACGTGAATACTACACATTAAATTAAACTAATTTTACGGATTTTATCGCGTTTACATTTTACTTCTTAACTCCCGACATTTCGGTACTTTCAGTTTTTGAATAATAATATTGGTCCGATCTACGCAGAACGAGCTTAGAGTATCTTGAAGTGTTGCAGCGGATGCTTGGGTTTGGATTTAATTTTATTAATTATAGGATCCCTAGCAGATGGTAGTACCCATCCATTTTCTCTATTTAAATTAGGATTTCGGAGACCCCTGTGACCATGCGGCCTGACCTATGCGGCTGATTCAGAAACTATTTTTGTTTTACAGAAGAGGGCCATTAGAGCTATTTACAACCTAAAACCGAGAGAGTCTCTTAGAGATAAATTTAAAGAAATAAATATATTAACTTTGGCCTCTCAGTATATTTACGAAAATTTAATGTATGTTCACAAAAACAAAGGTAGTTTTAGTAAAAAAAGTGATGTGCATTCTGTAAACACTAGGAACAAGCACAAGCTAGAGATACCAGTTTCTCGACTCCACAGAGTCAGTAATTCATTCTTGGGGCAATGTATACGCTATTACAACAAGGTCCCGGAAAGTGTACAGGCTCTCTCTATTAGCAAGTTTAAATGTTTTGTTAAGTTGAAACTGTATAAAAAGGGTTATTATAGTATAAATGAATACATGGTTGATAATAACCCCTGGGAATGAGGTGATCGCTTCCAAGCTGTTTCTAAAATAAATTTTGTACTTATATAGTTTGTATAACCATTATTGTAAAATTTGCTTTAAAAAAAAAGTCCCGCTGGGTTTCTTGTTGGTTCTTCCCAGGACGGAGGTTCTTTTTCGAACCAGTGGTAAAGTAAAAAATGACTTTAAATAAGAATTACACATGTGATCTATATTGAATAAAAAATTATTCTATTCTATTCTATTCTATTCATGGGTGCTGTAAAGTACCCGAAACGTCGGGAATTAAAATGTTAAAATTATATACGATAGAATTCGTAATATTAGTTTCATTTAACAAACACTTCTGTGTAAACTACAGTTACACGAGTATGAGGAGTCTGCGGCCTGAACACATTGCGCACTAAGTTATTGTACTATTATTTACGAGGTTACGCTCAATTCTCCGTAACTGTCCACAATCGTGTGTTTTACACGGAATTTTCTGCTACTGCCAAATTGTAGAATTTACTGTCGACAGCGGTTTTACGGGCCGATACTTCTACTTAAGGACTCTCAAGAGAGTGCCTACTACTTATAACGTGAGCCCACTACTTTAAAGACCGGCAACGCAATTGCTTTTTGTTTTTACTTTTACAATGCAATTCCTCTGGTGTTTCTGATTTTCATGGGCAACGGAGATAATTTACTATCAGGTGATTCGTATGATTGTTTGCCTCCTCTTCTATGAAAAACACTCCAACAAACACTCAAACAACTCAAAACTCCTAATTGTTCAATTTAAAATGAAAAACTAGAAGAAATAAGTGAATAAATAAAAAAGTACGCGAAAGAAAATTTGAGTTGTCTATATCTATACAAATAAATAAAATTGAAGTGTCTGTTTGTAATGTTAAAATTACAGCTTTTTACTAAATGCATATGAAAGTGTATACGATGCTAATAACAAAAAACAATTTTTAAAATTTTTGTCTGTCTGTCTGTCTGTCTGTTTGTTTCGGCTAATCTCCGAAACGGCTGGACCGATTTTGATGGGACTTTCACTGGCAGATATTTGATGTTATGAGTAACTTAGAATACTTTTATTTCAGAAAAATAATTAGAGTTCCGCGCAATGAATTAAAACCCATGAAATCGTAGTAAATTCCACGCGGGTGAAGTCGCGAGGGACAGCTAGTTAAATTAATAAATTTGTCCATCGATGTACATACGTTAATTTCTCCCTATATCACGCAGATTTTATTAAAGTAAATAAAAAGGTTGCTGTGACTATTTAAGACACAATTTGAATCAATTCAAAATACAGTCCGGTCACACACTAAAGAGCATAATATAGCCACTATAGTGTGAAGTACAGCACCTACCGCACGCAGCGATCGATCTTAGTTGCTGTCACGATGCATTACGTAAAGTGTAATTCATATCCTTTTGATTGTCTGCCGAGGATGAGGCATTTTAAATGAAATGTATGTGCCATATCCTCAACCTTTAGGGAATTTACATTGCGTACTTATCTCAATTTCACAAATAGATTGATTGTTTATCCTTTGTTGAGTGGGTATTCCTTCTACATTGTAATCTATATATCTATACATATAAATAAATTTGATGTGTGTCTAATATAGAAATAATTGCCTTCAATTGAGTTAAGGGAGTTATTTGCATGCTATTAAGACATGAATAACGAATTTTAATTTTTTGACTGTTTGTTTGTCTGTCTGTCCGGGATAATCTTTGAAATTACTGAACTGATTGTAATGGAACTTGACGAACAGACGTATAGGAATAGCAGGAGTGCTCTAGGCTATATTTTATTCAAGAAACTTAGAGATGTTTTTGACAAATAGATAAAATAAATTGGTTTGATGATTATCTTAAATCTAATTGAAACCACAATTGTGGACCCAGGCGGAGCCAGGATGGGTTGCTAGTTTAATCAAATTATGAAAAAGTTAGTTTTAAAGTTCATAACCAAAGAGTTTCTATATAGTTCACAACCAAAGAGTTTCTAATATAATATTAAAAGGACTTGGGCAACTTCTTAGAAATGTCTAGTTGACATTTTCCCGGTTATAAAGCACGACGCGGTTGTAACGGTTCGCGGGATTTACGGCGGTTCCATGTAATTGTAGCGATAATTGGCAAATGCCTTTCCCGCCCAGTATTACGCGCCATTTTGAATTATATTAGAGAGAACTCGCAACACCATTTTCAAAGCAGTTAAATTAGGCGAATCAGGTAAATTAAATGTCAGATGCTACGAAGTAACACTAGAATGATCAACAAAGTAGTATAATGTAGATTTATTAATATTTGACTAAACGCGATTCGCCGCTGGATATTTTTCGGGTTGGGTTTAGGATCAAGTCGCCTAAATTTGAGTGAATTGAATATAAAAATATCTTAAAATAGTAAAGAATTACACAAATAATAAAAAATCAAAAAATAAATCATTCAACACTTCTTAATAACTTTTCAGTTAACTCATAGTCAACCGTTTTGAGATATTTATCTATATATTTTTTACAAATGAATTTGTTGCGTTTGGATATAGATAAGATCTTATTTAAACGGTTATATAGTAATGGTCCTAGGTACGGAAAAAATTCTGGGCAAATCTTGTTCTACAGAGAGGAATATTATAGATAGTAAAAGGCCTACTTGTATTAGATAATTCTAAAGGTTTGGTATGTTCTTTTATGACTGTGGTCTTAATATACAATTGTCTTACAGTAAGCACGGAGTAATCCTTATAAAGGTTTGAAGTTGGATATCGGAAGTTTCTAAAATTAATTATTTTTATAATTGCTCGCTGAACTCTCTCAACGTGAATTAGATTCGTTTTAGAGGCAGCTCCCCATGCAATTATACCATATGTAGTAATGGACTGGCATAAAGAAAAATAAACTGCCCTTATCGACGTATAATCTTTAATATGCCTAATTTTTTTAAAAATTGTGAAAAGTTTTCGTAGCCGTGAGGTAAGATTGGTAATATGTGGTTTCCAAGTTAAGTTTGCATCAATTAAAATGCCAAGATATTTTATTGAAGTAGCCGAATTTATTTCGTGGCAGTTACAATTTGAAGTTTCTAGCTTTTAAGGTAAAACTTTTATGAGGTGGTTGATCTTTATTATTATTTGAAAAGGATATATATTTTGTTTTAGACAGGTTTAAGGTTAAGACATTTCTGTTAAGCCATTGAATAATAGAAGCTAAACCCTTTTCAGCTACACTTTTTACGTTACTCCACGTGGTACCATGAAGTATAACAGCAGTGTCATCAGCAAAAGCAGCAGTTTCTGCATTTATAAGATTTTGATTACATAAATCATTTATATAAATAAGAAAGAGTGTAGAGCCTAAGACAGAGCCCTGTGGAACATCGAAGTGTATTGGTGCATAATCGCTTATTAAATTATTGATTTTTACTGCCTAATTCCTATTAGATAAATAATCAGTTAATAATTCGAGCGGTACCCCCCGAACTCCCATACTTTCGAGTTTATTTAATAAATTAGGAACAGATATAGTGTCGAAAGCCTTTGCCATATCTAAAAAACTCCTATGCATTTGTATTTGTAATCCAATTTTCTGCTTATATGGCTAACAAGGTGTTCGACATCATCAGATGTGGATTTGTTTTCTCTAAACCCATACTGATTACAGGACAAAAGATTTTTGAACTTTTTGAACTGAAATTTAAGCAAGCGGATGTTAATAACCCTTTCAATAATTTTAGATAAACATGGCAATAAAGCAATTAGTCTATAATTGGAAACACTGTCTCTACCACCCGATTTATATACTGGCACAACAATTGCCCTTTTTAGAACATTAGGAAAGATTCCACTAGCTAGACAGATGTTACATATATGTGTGATAAGTGTAATTAATATATGTATAGCCTGCTTTATAAATATGGAAGAGAGTCCGTCCCATCCAGTCGAGGGTGAGTTTTTTAATGACATTATTATTTTACGAATTTCTTGTTCACATGTGGGCAAGAACTAGCATTAAAGATGTTCTATGCGTATTACCTGTATTTGTGGTGGGCGTATTTTTTGTTTGTTTATTGCTGCTGCTTACTTTTTTAGTAGCTAGGTTTTGACCTATATTAACAAAATAATTATTTACATAGTTAATTGATTCCAACGGACTAGACTTTATATTTAATAATTCACTCAGAATCCTACTAGTGGCATTTATATTACATATTTGTTTTATAATATTGCATGTCTTTTTAATGTCCCCTCTGTTTTCGCTAATCTCCTTTCTTTCATAAATTCTCTTAAGTTTCTTCAATAAATTGTTGCAGTAGTTACGATGTTACGAACATGTTATTTTGAGCACATCATCCTTTGGATTTATCCTGAGTTTTGAATGTAGTTTATCCCTAAATTTAATACACCTTAAAACCTTATAAACCATCCAGAAATAGGAGCCAGATCCAGGGCTCCGTCGACTACACTTTGATATTACTTCGGCAGAGGGGGGGACGTCCCCTTCCCTATTGAAGCAATTTTTCTCAGAAATCATTCAATAAAAATATTAATCTTCAAAATTTAATATAAAAAAATAGTCAAGTCAGGCAGGAGAAAAAGGTGGGGGGCGAATCTACCCCTCCCCACCCCTTTCCACTTGCCCCCACCCCTTTCCACCCACCCCCACCCCCTATTAAGGCGACTTGATTCTAAACTTTAACCCATTTTTATATAATATATAGAAATATTTAAAAATGCTTGTGTTGCCAGTTATATTTAATTTCTTTATTTAATCTACGGTAAATTATTTTTGTTCTCTTCATCAGCTGAACATGGAAATCTTCCATTTATACACTTGGTGTCCGCAATAACACACGTCTTGATTCATGACGAAGGATTTTTAAAAATTATCATCTATACAAATAAATAAAATTGAAGTGTATGTTCGTAAATGATACTAAATAGTTAAACATGTGAATAGTGACTGAACATCAATACTGACCATAGTTTTATTGTCAGCGAGATGTAGGTCTTTTATCTCACTAACAATATGGTTGTGTAAATGTATGTGTGTACTAACAGTGTTCAAGATCGTTCCCGCCATTACATTAATTAGATTTGATAGACCACAAATCCTCGCAAAAGAACACCGATTCCTACCAAGGTTGATTCGCAAGGCACCCTAATTTCAATAGAGAAGATGGATGGGTGCTGCCATCTGCTTGGGATCCTATAGTTAATAAAATTTAATCCTAACCCAAACATACTACTGCAAAACTTCAAACTTCTTTCCTAGTGTAGCGGTGTTGGGACTAGTGGTGCTGGGATTAGTGGCGACAGGGATAGTGCACGCGATTGAAGGAGGGCGTGCTTTTCAAACTAATTACGACACATAAATTTTTTAACATCTTTAAAAGTTCGTTTGTCATTAAGTCAAACGTCATTATGTTTTGTAATCTACTGTAGTTTCAAAATGAGGTTCTACTGTCTAGAGAAGAAACGGCGAAAGAAACTCCGTTGCTTTAATCGTTTGGTTGATTTTGTGTTTACGTATGTATATATTTAATTTTACATTGTCATAGGTCCATTATGACTTATTATCGTTGAATGCATTTTGCCCTGAACAGTGAGTTCTTAGTTATAGGTACGCTAATGGCTGGTTGATTTACGTAAATAGGTCGCACTGATTTGTAGGGCCGCGTTGCAGTGTACCTACGCGGTGCCGTCTGACGCATTTCGTTCTTTAACAAGAATGATGAATAGAAATTATGAAGAGAGATGCGCCTTATTAAGCGTTGAGCTAATGTTAGTTACTTCTGATGACGAAACGAAAGCAAGATATTTTTAGGAAGTAACTGTAGTAGAAAGATTTTGGGAAGACAATTTAGTTATTATATTTCTTTTTATAAATTATAAGTTAATGCATACAATTACTGTCTCACCGGATGGTAAGCGGTTAAACAGACGTTGATAGCAAATAGCAAGCTTAGAAAATTTCTATTCAATGGTCTCTTGATCCATAACAATTTATGACTTGTTGACTTAACATTATTATTAATGTTTAAATCCGTAGATTATACGCGAGCGTAAAAATATGAACAAATAAAAAAGTGTTACGGCATAAAACAATACAATATAATACAAGACCTAGAATCTTTGACGATGGTGACTCTGGACCACTGGAAGCATTATTTAAAGTCCGATAGGCGATAATAGCGATCGTCAACACTAAATTCCAGCCAGATCATATCCGTAAGATATGACGACGACTGCAAATCAATCTGCACTAGTTCATGATGATACCACAGAGAACGAGAATCCATTTATTTTATCATTAATCCATAAAGTCTACGGCTGAACATGGGCTTCCCCAAAAGATTGCCTCATAGGGGGAATTTCGCCATAGCTACCACGCATGGCAGTCAGGTTGGCATCGGCAGTTTTTTTTAATTTTAAGTTGTTACAAAAAGATCCTGTCGCCTGAGTTGTTTGTTTACCTCTGTCGCCTCTTACGGAAATCACGATTCTTTATGTTATTAATATTCTCACATAATATAGCCACGCTAAAGCTGTAATATGCCTCCACCACTTTTACCTTATAACCACCGTAAAACAGCACATTGTTGCTGTATACAGCATGGATAGTGACAAGAACCAGGGACCCTTTTAACTGGTGATAAGACATTATATCTTAATCATCAGGAATAATAATACATACATTTTGATTCATAATCGAGGACACATGTAGGTGTCAATGGGCTGCAGCATTCACTAAACGTCAATTGGCATATGTACTACTTACCTTGTCACTTTAACTTGATAAAAAAACCAAATTTTTTCGTAATATGCCAGTGTTTTGTGTGAACTCACATGATGGCAAAATATATTTTAATTTTTCGATCATCAAAAACCTTCCATCCAATAATGAAACAATTCAGCTGAATCAAGTGATCCAGTTAAACATTTTTATACGTGGTAGAGCCATGCTGCAGTTATATTATGGTTGTATCACGAATGGGTCGGTTGGACCAAGGAAGGACTACGCTCTCACAGTATGCCAACGTGAAATAGCAGATCAATTCTGCTATATTTTGTATGGTGAGTGTAGAGAACCGGAGAGCTTCTCCTGGAAACAGGGCATTTTTTATTTAGTCCTCACGTATGACAACTTATCTGAATTTTGATTCGTAATCGATGGTAGATTTAGATGTAGTGGGGCTGCAAACTGCATGCAATTACAATCAGGTCCACCTGAAGCGAGCACATAGTCCACTGTGTGCTCGCTTTTCAACCCTATTTTATAAAAAAAGTGAGTTACCTCGCACGTGTCACAGGCACGGCCGGTAACGTGAAGCTTGCAGCGACATTGTCCGGTGCGAATATCGCAGGCGTTGCTCTCTGACCCCAACGCTGAACAGTTGCAACCTGCAACAAGTAAATAAAATATTATATTAGTTGTTGTCCGTAATCCTTCTCATCAGTCCCTAAAAGACTATTATTATTTATAGACAAATCGCGTTGTAAGAAACAGAAACGGAAACTTTCTTATTCAATAAAGATTTATATAAAAAGATTATTATAATACTTTATGAAATTCAAATTTAATTCAACACTGGTTCGAAAAATACTTCTGTATTGGGAAGAACCAACAAGAAACCCAGTGAGACTTAAAAAAAACTCTTATAATCATTAAATTTACACGATAATTAACTATAATAAACCTAGCAAGCTAACAGCATAGCAAAGTGGCGAAGCAACCAGATTTGTAGCGGTCTAACGGACAAAAAAAAATGCAAAATAGGAGGTTCAGATGCCTGGGTGATCAGTAATCGATTGCTGAAAACAGAATTTGAAAATTCGAAACCGTTCTCGAGATAATCGTGGGACAGACGGACAGACGGACGGACAGACGGACAGACGGACAGACGTACAGACGGGCAGACGGACAGAAATTGTGAAATCAATAAGTGACTTCGCAAGCTTCGCCACTTAATAAGGAGGAATTCACCATAATCGCTGCGGTTCACACGTCGTTTGACGATCACAGTAACGTTTTGCACATTAGACGTTGCTTCTAGTGATTCGGCAGGCTATTTTATGTCAGACACAAACGAGACGGCTTTTTAATAGGATAAGGGTGACAAACGAGCACACAGTCCACCTGATGGTAAGTGGTTGCTGTGGCCCATAGACATCTACATCTATCCTCGATTACGAATCAAAATGCAGATACGTTGTCACCCGTGAGGACTAAGATGGAATGGTAAAATGAAATGGAATCCGTCTACAATTATTGGATGCACATGATATCTTCTCCGTCTTTTATGCCGTAATCGTTTGCGTAAATAGTACGCACATATTATAAAGTTAACAAATGCATTCATTTTTCTTGGTAATTGTACACGTCTAACAAAGCTTGCCCTCAGTTAAGCACTAAAGGCTAGGCCTCGACCGACGATCAGGACTTACCGTCAGCGCGTACGGTACGTGCTGACCGTCGGTCGAGCACTAAATCCAACCTTAGTATCCTGTCGCATCTTACGACACGCACGGGACGATATGGAGTAGTGGATATTACACCGCCACTGCACGGTTGTTTTACTGAATTGATAGTGGTTATTTTAGCCCAGCGACTAAAATATCAGGCACAACGATCTGTGAATATTTAACAAGTAGGTCAATTAGCTTACGACACCGCACATTTCGTTTTCTACTCTTTGTGTGTACAAAATGAAGCATAATTAATGATGCAATGAAAAGCAAACGCCTGCTCGGGAGAGCACGTGATCTACATCGTAACAAAAGTTAAAATTAGTTTTAACTTGGCTAGGATCTATTAATTTGGCGTCATTTTGATTTATGGAATCATTATCAGTTTTTACATTTCCCGAAAAAAATCTATATTTTTGTTCGAAAATATATAGCCTGGATGGCTCTTGGCATTGCGCATCGTTCCGAGAATTGGAATCATCATTAGAGCCCTTCACAAGTCCACTTCAGCTTACTAATCCGTTGCGCTATGTCGGTTACTCTGGTTCTACTGCGGATATCCTCATCTCTAACTTTATCTCGCAGAGAAACTCCGAGCATAGCCCTCTCCATGGCGCGCTGAGCGACCTTAAGCTTTCTCATCCGGCCAGCAGTGAAGGACCTCGTCTCAGTTCCATAGGTCATCACTGGCAACACGCACTGGTTGTACAACTTCGATTTCAGGTTTTGAGGTAAAAGCAAACGATGGACTTGTGAAGGGCTGTAATGATGATAAAAAGTAAGTATAATGTGTACTCTACACCAATTTCGGTCACACCCGAGACAAGCTACCTGTGCAGCACAGGATTATAGTGCCTAAGTGTATGCGCTAACACAGCTGCATTCTTTATTCCCTCACTCACACACACAGAACGATTAGAAGTCTCACAGATGTTGAGACAGCTAGATTAGTGTATTTTAGTTACTTTCATAGCGTAATGTCTTATGGAATTTTGTTATGGGGTAATGCGACTGATATTGAAGCTATATTTGTTTTGCAAAAGAGAGCCGTTCGGGCGATTTATAACCTAAATTGTAAAGAGTCCCTCAGACAAAATTTTAAAGAAATAAACATATTAACTTTGGCATCGCAATATATTTATGAAAATGTAATGTATGTACATAAAAACATACTTTAAACACTAGGAACAAACATAAGCTTGTATTACCAGTTACTAGACTCCACAGAATCAGTAATTCATTTATGGGGCAATGTATACGCTTTTACAACAAAATCCCAGAACATATTCAAAGTTTATATAATAAACAAGTTTAAAAGGTTTACTAAAGAAAAACTGTACAAAAAGGGTTATTATAATATCAAGGAATACATGAATAAAAATAACCCCTGGGAATAAGGTGATCGCCACCATGCTGGTTCTATTAAAAATAATTTAAAAATTATATAAATGAAATTATTGTTAAGTGAAATATGTTTGAAAAAAAAGTCCCGCTGGATTTCTTGCTGGTTCTTCCCAGGACAGAGGTATTTTCCGAACCAGTGGTAAATAAAAAATGATTTTCAATAAAAATTATGTAATAATCAATATTGAATAAAAAATTATTCTTCTCTATTCTATTCTATACTCTCATAGTTCGATGGTAATCCGAAACGACCGGTAACAGTCCAGGCGCAGGACCAACGGTTTTAATTGCTTTTCGAAGCACGGCGGTGAAACACCGCCAACTTCCTGACTCTGGATTACTACCTACTGAAAATATCTTGATAGAAAAACCGAATAACCAATTTTGGCCCAACCTGGGATTCGCACCCTAAATCTCATGATCAGCAGTTATAGTTACGACCAATAACCAACGAGGTATTCGTAATGATGATGATAATGTTGCGCGCCACTATTAATGTCTTGTACATCGCAACACTAGTTATACTAGCGCCCTCTAGTGTCGAGTAGCAGAACTAGGAGAATCAAGATCCTTCCAGAAATTTCGGGACCGATATGTACTCGAACATTCTAGATGTCGCTACAGTAGAAGGTTCTGGAAACTATCTGAGGCCCTATATAAGGCCAGTATAGACCACGACCAAGGCAGTATTGAATTGGCGATATAAGCGAATACTTCGAAGCGAAATAACTGCGACCTAAAGTGATTGCGTTTTATTATTAGTGTGGTTTTAAGTTGTAATTAGTGTTTCATAATTAAAGTGTCAATTTTGGTAATTCAATCGGCAGTTTTTAATTGTCTCGATCCCCAAGCTCGTAACAATAATGATGATAACTGTATAAATATGAGAATATTTAATTTCTAGCCATCTAATTACAACCATTTGTTTACAATTCGTTTTATGTCCGCCGCGCTGCCCCAAAATGCGTGTTGGCGAACTTCACATGTCTTCGAAAATATTTTTTTTTCTTTTTCTCAGACATGCAGGTTTCCTCACGATGTTTTCCTTCACCGCCGAGCACATGGTAAATCAGCACTTAAAATTGCAATTAACAATTTCATTGGTGCTGGCGGGGATCGAACCCGGGTTGCTCGCGTATTGTGAAATTTACCGCGAGTGTTAACCATCTGAGCTACCACGGCTCACGTTTATTTATTTATTTATAACCTATTTAAATCATAAACCAAATTTAATATTCAAGAGCTGAAGGTAGCCGGGCTAACTAAGTCATCGGGATGTCAAATATCTCAAAATCTCCGTGACCGTTAGAGTTGTCGGGAATTCAAAAGTTAAAATTAAATACGATAATACCAGTATAATTAATTTTATTTAACTAACTAGCTGTTCCTCGCGAATTCGCCCGCGTGTTATTTGGGGTTTTCATTTTTTTGCGCGGAACCCTAATTCTTTTTCTAAAATAGCTATCTGAAAGTGAAAATCCCGTCAAAATCGGTCCAGCCGTTTCGGAGATTAGCGGGAACAAACAGACATACAGACAGACAGACCAAAACTTTAAAAATTGTGTTTTTGTTATTAGTACCGTATATACTTTTATACGCATTTAGTAAAAAGCTGTAATTTTGACATTACAAACAGACACTTCAATTTTATTTACTTGTATAGACGTCTAATCTGGCGAAGGCTCTTTTGTGACAAAGACTCTTAAAAAACCCGACCTATCATGTATAAATCACGTTTTGTAATAAAACTAGGGCTTAATTTCGTAATACGTCGTAATACACAGTTCCTACATGCAATATACTATTCAATTCCTAACATACATTAAATATAGATGTCGACAAGTAGTGAATGGATTAAGCATGTTAAACGAAATCTAGTTTAGCAAGCTGAGTTATCTCTCGATACAGTAGTCAGCAAAACTAATGCAACAGATAATCTTATCTCATCGTTAATGTAGCAACGAACAGACTCTGCGTGATTACAAACTAATTTTGCGATTAATGAACTAGTAGCAATTTACTAGATGTAGTATGATAATTATTCAATAATTTACCAATCCAATTATTGCAAATATTGCCATGCAGTGCCAGTCGCGGTATATCGACATGTAGCATCCATGTGTAATGGCGGTGTAAGAAAATTCATTATCTCATACTATCTTGAGTAAATCGTAAGAGGTGTCAGATAGAATGAAATAGGAGATGCGCAGCAGCATTTTGCTGATAACCATTATTTAAATATTTTTTTTTATATATTTCTTTATAGCTAATTTACAAAAATAATATGATTGTAACAAAAGTGAAGGCCATTTACAAGTTTTAACTTATAGAATACTTAATTTAACAAGAAAGGATTTGTCATAAGAGATATATAAAAGTAACAATACACTTAAGTAAACAGAAATTTATCAAAAAAGAAAAGAAGTTATTAGGAAAGTGAAGGCTTAAGTTGGAGAACGTTGGAATTAAATAAATCAATATCTACGTTAGGTGTTCAAGCAATAAAAGATCTACACGATCGAATAATAAGAAAATATTGCCTGTAACAGTTTTTCACGTATGGTATAGACAAAAGTGTAGGCTTCCGCAAACCAGATGACGAGGTACGTAGACCAATTTTACCCAGTAGGTCAGGACAATCAAAGTTTTCGTTCACAATTTTTAGTAGGAAAGGTCTGCAATGTTTCTTCTCTCATATAAAGGAAATATGTGATTTTTTATATCGAAGAGTTACTTTTTTGATTTAAATTGAAGAAAGCACAGAAACCTTTTTTTGCGCTCTTTCCTATCAACATGTCATAAATAATATTGACATGAATCATGCTTTCAAAATATAATTGATCGGCAAATCAATCTACCCCTGATCATAAAACTCCTTTCAAGTCAAGTTAAGCCAAAATATTTTTATTTAAAATTGGCCTTTACAAAGCACTTTGAAAGTCGAGAAAGCTATACCATCTCTCAACAACTCTCTATTGAGAAAGACTTTGTGAGAAAAATCGGGAAAAAACTCACAAGTACACTATTTTTTCTCCCAATAGTTACAGTTTAATCCTATAAAATTTATACATAAGAAGAAAACATGTGTACATTTCACGTAGAAAAAGGGGTTGTCTCCTTTTTTATATTATATTAAAGAAGTTATCACTTTCAAAAGTCTACGGAAATCATTATGTCCACGCTTTCTTACCATCCAATATATAATATAGGGTATTTCGCCCATTTTTTAAATTTTTATGGATGTGCATTTTGATTCTTAATTGAAGATAAATGTAGGTATCTATGGGCCACAGCATCCACTTACCATCAGGTGGACTGTGTGCTCGTTTGTCACTCATATTCTATAAAAAAAGAAAAATAAAACATGTGACCGACAAAACTCAACATTTACGACGGACATCAGAGAAAAAACAATCCAATCTAGCTACGTTCAACCCCATAAACTATCTATATTATTTCAACCCGACATTTCATAATGTTTTAGTTTATCGTTTTATCACATTATTATATGCGTTTATGCTTTACACGAAACCGGTGTTCCCTTAATTGGAGAACCACTTTATCACTCTTTCGTGTGTTTGTGAAAGAGCAAATAACTTGACTGTGGGCGGTCCGGGCCATATAATATAAAACTCTGCTGATACGCGACCTTAAGTTTGACCAAACATATAAACATGATAGCAACGGCAACATTTTGGATACTTTACTATAATTTTAAAAATAAATTCAATTATTATTTCATCACAAGCCTATCGAAAGTCCATTGCTGTACATAGACCTCCCGCATAGATTGACAGGCTTGGCAGGTAGGCTTGGCAACCGCATCCATCAACAACATCATCATTACAGCCCTTCACAAGTCCACTGCTTTACATAGGCCTCCCCCAAGGAATGTCACAAAGTCCTGAGCCACCTGCATCTATTGACTTCCTGTATATCTCACAAGGGTGTCACTTCATCTAGTGGAGAGCCGCCCTGCATTTCGCCTACCGCTATGAGGCTGCCACTCGAGAATCTTTCTTCCCCATCGGTTGTCGGTTCTTCGAGCTATATATGATCAGTCAATTGCCACTTTATTTACTAACCTATTGGGCCTTGTCGGTTACTCTAGTTCTAGTGCGCATATCCTCATCTGTTTTATTTCCCTTTGTCACCTCTAATGTAATTGCCATTGAGGCCTTCGATCGGGTTTGGTACAAAGCGCTTCTTTCGAAGCTCCCTTCCTATGGGCTTCCCGTGAAATTGTGCAATTGGATCACCCGCTTCTTTGCAGATCGGAGCATTAAGGTCGTTGTAGACGGTGCATGCTCAGACTACAAGCCTATTAACGCTGGTGTTTCACAAGGCTGTGTGCTATCACCAACGCTGTTTCTTCTGCATATCAATGATATGTTGCAAACCGGTAACATTAATTGCTATGCGGATGTCAGCACTGGTGATGCTCTATACACCGGCCGTGCCAATATTTCTCGGGAAAACGTCGCCGAGTACCGGAACAAACTTGTGTCTGAAGTCGAGTCATTGCTGAACAAAGTCTCGGACTGGGGACGAATAAATCTAGTCCAGTTCAATCCCCAGAAGACACAAGAATGCGCGTTTACCGCTAAAAAGAACCCCTTTGTCGTATCTCCTCAGTTTCAAGGCACTCCCCTTCTTACCTCAGCCAGTATTGGAATCCTCGGAGTAGACATATCAAGTGACGTGCAGTTTTGTGGTCACTTGGAAGAGAAGGTCAAATTGTCCTCTAAAAAGCTTAGCGTGCTCAGCAGAGTGGGACAGTATTTCATGCCGGCACCGCCTGCAACTTTACAAGGCGCGGGTTCGGCTTCACATGGAATACTGTTCCCATCTCTGGGCAGGGGCTCCCCAGTGCCAGCTCCTTCCACTTGACCGCATCCAGCGCAGAGCGGCTCGAATCGTCGACGACCGAGTCCTTTCC
This sequence comes from Parnassius glacialis, assembly GCA_033319125.1. NCBI lineage: Eukaryota > Metazoa > Arthropoda > Insecta > Lepidoptera > Papilionidae > Parnassius > Parnassius glacialis. The sequence goes on from JAVANC010000017.1 coordinate 52,023,733, forward strand.
GATCGGCTCGATTCATTGGCACTGCGAAGAGATGTTGCATCCCTTTGCATTTTCTTTCGCATTTATCACGGGGAGTGCTCTGAGGAATTGTTCGGATTAATCCCAGCCGCCAAATTTCACGAACGCACATCGCGGCAGAACTCCCGATACCATCCACACCATCTGGATGATTGCCGGTCCACCACTGTGCGATTTAGAAGATGTTTTCTTCCTCGCACAACTTCTTTGTGGAATCGATTACCATCAGCGATTTTTCCGGACCGATACGACTTAGGGACCTTCAAGAAAAGAGTCTACTCCTTTTTAAAAGGCCGGCAACGCATCTGCAATTTCCTCCCTGGTGTTGCAGTTGTTCATGGGCGGCGGTAGTCACTTACCATTAGGTGAGCCACATGCTCGTTTGCCCCCTCTCCAAAAAAAAAAATGACACCCACGGGATGATGCTGTATCTTTTCATTCACACGAAATGTAAAAGACCATAAACCCATAAAGAAGAAGGATCTCGCTTGCACAGAATACAAGCGCAGCGTAAAATAACAGCATAACGCTGTTATTTCACATTCTCCTGTGTTTCGTATAGGGTATTTTTTTATAGAATAAGGGCAATGAACGACCATACTTGATTCTAAGTGGACGGTGTGACCCAAAGACATATTAATCTACCGATACCGATACCGTTACTGTTACAGCTTATTAAAGTCCACTGCTGAACATAGGCCTCTCCCATTGATTGCCTCGTAGAAGAGATATTTGTCACAGTTACCACGCTTGGCAACCGCAGGTTTTTTATTTTTAGTCGTTATTAGTAAGACGTTGCTAACGATTTCCTGATTTTTTTCCTCTGTCGCCTCTTACGACACCCGCGGCATGATATGGGGTAGTGGATATTCTTACACCGCCACTACACGGTAATCAAAGAGAACAGCTCATCCTTCTACTGGTAGCGAGGTATTCTATATTTGAATTCAAGATAAATCTGCGTTGTGATTTCTAATGTCTTTTTCTATCAGTCTGTGTGGCTTAGATCTGTGGATCTATGGGTGTCGGTTGTCGGTTCAACAAAGTATAAGGCCGAACCATTGCCACTTCAGCTTCTTGATCCGTACCCAAGTCGGTTAATCTCCTTCTACTGCGGATAACATAATCACAAAGTCTATCACGCAAAGAAACTCCAAGCATCGCCCTCTCCATAGATCGGTGAGCGACTTCCAGCTTTCTCACACGGCCAGCAGACAGTCAGCAGTTATCACTGGCAACATTCTTATTTTTATTGTTAGAAGTATACGTTACGGGAAAATGTGTTGTATTCTCTTTAACTTTGTAACCCTTAGCTTTAAGAAACCATTTATTTAGAAGTTACATGGTAGACCACCTTGCAGCTATGGTTGTAGCACGCATGGATCTGCTTTACCGGGGACGGACCACGCTCTCACATAATACCAGCGTAAAATAGTGGCTCAATGCTGCTGTGTTTCGCATGGTGAGTGTAGAGAACCGGAGACTCTTTTTAATAGAAACGTGGCATGCCATCTTAGCCCTCAGTGGTGACCAAATACCTGCATTTTGATTATAAGATAAATGTTGATGTCTGTGGGCCACAGCATCCACTTACCTTCAAGTGGGCTGTGCGCTCGCACTTCACGTTTTTTATATAAAAAAGTTCTTGATTCCATTTCCGTAGCACTCAAATATAAAGTGCATTTGATTAGGTTAAATTTTAAACAGCACCACGCTAATCTTGGCGACAAGTTAAACAAATCACGATTTAAATGACCTCGGCTTGCTTCAATGCTAAAAGCTTTTGGTTTTAAGAGATATAAACTCGCAAAATCGTGGCATTGTATTAGTTATTAATTTAATGGCGTATGTAGATTACATCGATACGATTATCGACCTTAACGACCGGTATAAATACGTTAAAACATTCAAAATGTTGTTAGTAGTTCACAATACATTAATTTGCATACACTTAATGTGAGCTTGCCAAACGATATAAACTTTAATAAGTGTGCTCTGAAACATTTAATTTTAATCCGTTATTAAAAAAACCCGACTGCGTAAAAAAGTTTACTGAAAAAAAGAAACATTTTAAAGCCTATTTCACTTCCACAATTAAGAAGAACCTAAAGACGACACCTCTTATTATGTAAAAATCCATCAAGCCGTTTATGCCACAGAGCGTGTCCAAGAAATAGACATAACTCCATACATACATAACCTCGCAAAACATTACCCTTCTATTACTCAGGTATTCGGGTAAAAAGTGGTTATATAAAATCTTTTTTTATAGGAGTAGGGCAAACGAGCATGCGGCTCACCTAATAGTAAGTTACTACCGCCGCCCATTAACAACTGCAACACCAGGGGAATTGCAGATGCGTTGCCGGCCTTTTAAAAAGGAGCAGACTCCTTTCTAGAAGGTCCCTAAGTCGTATCGGTCCGAAAAATCGCTGGTGGTAATCGATTCCACAAGGAAATTGTGCGAGGAAGAAAACTTCTTCTAAATAGGACAGTGTTGGACCGCCAATCATCCAGATGGTATGGATGGTATCGTGAGTTTTGTCGCGATATGCGATGGTGAAATTGAGTGGCTGCAATTAGTCCGAATAATTTCATAGAGCATTCCCCGTGGTAGATGCGATAAAATATGCAAATAGATGCAACATCTCTATGCAGTGCCAGTGAATCAAGCCGATCGGAAAGAACTCGGTCGTCGACGATTCAAACCGCTCTGCGCTGGATACGGTCAAGTGGAAGGAGCTGGCACTGCGGAGCCCCTGCCCAGAGATAGGAATAGTATTCCATGTGCATGTACAGCATGAAATACTGTTCCGCTCTTCTGAGCACGCCAAGCTTTTTAGGGGAGTGCCTTGAAACGGAGGAGATACGACAAAGAGGTTCTTTTTAGCGGTAAACGTGCAAAATTGTGTTTTCTGGGGATTGAACTGGATTAGATTTAGTCGCCTCCAGTCCGAGACTTTGTTCAACAAAGTCTCGACATTAGACACAAATTTGTTCCGGTACTCCGCGACGTTTTCCCGAGAAATGTTGGCACGGGCGGTGTATAGAGCATCACCAGTTCTGTCGTCTGCATAGCAATGTATGTTACCAGTTTGCAGCATGTCATTGATATGCAGAAGAAACAGCGTTGGTGATAGCTCGCAGCCTTATGGATCATCAGCATTAATGGGCTTGTAATCGGAGCATGCACCGTCTACTACGACCTTGATGCTCCGATCAGCCAGAAAACTGATGATCCAATTGCACAATTTCTCGAGAAGCCCATAGGAAGGGAGTCTTGAAAGAAGCGCTTTGTGCCCAACCCGATCGAAGGCCTTCGCTATGTCCAAACTAGCGGCCAACGCCTCCCACTTGGACTCCACTGTCTCCGCCCATCTATGAGTTAGGTAACCTAGAAGATCACTAGCTGAGTGACCTCAACAGAAACCGTACTGGCGGTCACTAATCAGCTGGTGATCCTCAAGGTACCGCATGAGCTGGCAGTTATAGTTTCCATTACTTTGGAGAACAAGGTGGTGATAGCGACAGGCCTGTAGTTGGACGGATCTGAGCGGTCGCATTTTTTAGGGATCGGGTGCACCAAAGCTGTCTTCCATGAGTTGCGGACTACACCTAGGGAATAGGAGTACCGGAAAAGATGCGTTTAAACCGGTGCCAACTCAGGAGCACACGTCTTACAATACAACAATAGACAATAGGTGGGACTCCATTAGGCCCACTCTACTTGTTGAATTCCATTGAGAGGAGTGCTTCGCGCACCGAGTGCTGTGTAAACAGCACTTCCTGCACGTGGCTCTCACCGCGATGTGAGAGCCCCGTGCAGAAAATGCTGTTGGTTGATCGGCGGTGTGTTTCCCCCGTCTTCGAGAGTCGAGTTGGAAGCAAAGAAAGAGCCTAGCAGATCAGCTTTCTCCTTTGCGGTCAGTGAGTCATCTACCCTGTGCAGAGATAGCAGAGATAGCTGATAGAAGTTCCCTTGGACAGCCATGGCGAGAGACCAAAATGCACATGTTCCTAAGGGAGGCGAACTAGTTTCTCGCCAATTCTGTCGATGTACTCGGACTTTGCCTTGGCAATGACACTTTTGAAGGATCTGGAGGCGGAATCGTATTTCTTACGGTGTTTACATCCCGAAACTTTGATGCGTCAGCCCAGGCCTGGTAGCACTCATGCTTATAGCATGATGCAATTTTACAGGAGTGACCAAACCATGGCTGAGTTCTGCCTCCGATAGGGATCAGCTACAGAATAAGCAACAACGTTGGGATCATCCGGTGAGAAGCAAATACGTCCCCAAGCGTAGGAAAAAAGACCACATCCCGTCCAAATCGGCCGATATATAGTACCAAACACGGCGGCAAGCTGCAGATTACAACTGCGATGGGAGCATGAGTGGCACCATACTCCAGATCAGACAATGGTCCGAAGAGCCAAGAGGGGCATCGACGAAGACCTGATATCCGTCCGGATGAGAGGTCAGCAGAAGGTCCAACAGGGAATGTACATGTTCCTTCACATCTGGGATCTGCGTAGGCGAAGTAACCAGTTGTGTCAGACCATATTCCAAGGCAAAATTATAAACAGATCTACCCTCATGATCGGTTAAACGGGTACCAAGTCATTCAGCGTGGTAGGCGTTAAAATCACCGAGCATCACGATCTCTGCGGATGGGACCTGTTGTAGCACAGAGTCTGCAGCCATTTGGATGTGGTCGATGAGTCGGTCTGTGTTGGCATTACCGCTATTCCCATAGATGCAAAGCGGCGTCTACGGGTGCCTAAAGAGGCATGGATGGCAAGATGATCGTCGCTGTCTACGCGCAGCCATAGTATGGACAGGTCCCTACCTTCAAGACTGCCGACTGGAGATGTCCTCTCTAACGTTCACGCAAATTCCAGCCCGGGGCACAAAGGAGTGTTTTAATTTTATACCCCGGGTAGGAGAGATACGGAGTATCACCTGGAGAGGACTGTATTGCAGAAATTAACGGAAAGCGTGGCAGGGTTTGCTTTTCTCTTATTGCTCCGCTTGCCCCAGATTATGGGGGGGGGGGGGGGGTGGACTTTGAAAAGTATCACCCAGTTTTCATTTCGTTTCATTTATTCCAATTATGGCAAAACGTAACCTCGCGCCAATGAAATCAAACACCAAAAAAGCGTCACTGTTAGGTAATACAATCTTACCATTTCTTTATAACTTTACAACAATGGTAATTTCAAGGCAGCCATAAAACAAAAGGCACGTAAGCGTGTGCGCAGGTGTCGCGGCCCGCGGTGTTGGGTTACAAGTCGCGAGCCCTGCTTTTGTTTAGTTTCGTTGCTTTAGAAATGTGCTAGACGAATCCCGCACGGAACAAGTATTTGTATGGCCTACAAACAATTTTGCGGGTCTGGATGCTTGTACTACTGCAATTTATGTTTGTAAACTGCCTCCACGATACAGGAGAAAAGGGTGTGGGTAAAGTTTAAAGAAAATAGAAAGTAAAAAGAGTATACATAAAAAGAGTGTAAGGTCAGTGTGTTAGCAAGGACTCAAAACTGTAATTTACTTCTGAAACCGTAATGCTGGTTTCTATGGAACATATATGCGCAGGTTACTTTTAAGGGTTCCGTACCCGACGGGTAACCAACAGGACCCTATTACTAAACCTCCGCTGTCCGTCCGTCCGTCCGTTTGTCTGTCAGCGGGCTGTATCTCATGATCAGTAATATGTAGACAGTTGAAATTTTCACAGAATGTGTATTTCTGTTGCCGATATACAAAAATAATAAAAATGAATTAAAAATTAAAGGATGTTTCCCTTCATGTGCGAGTCCGACTCACACTTTGCCTGATACTTACCTATCCTGATACACCTGGTAGTAGCTGTATTCCATAGAAACTTACATGTATCATCGATTAGGAATCAAAATGCAGATATGATATCGTCCCTGAGGACTAAGATGAAATGCCTCGTTATCAATAAAAAGGCTCTCAGGTACTTTACACTCACCATACGAAAATTAGTAGTGTTATGCTGCTATTTCACACTGGTATTCTTAGAGAGCATGGGTCTTCTCCCGGAGGGGACACCTATTGGTGCTAACAGAATATAGCCGCAGCGTTGGTCTATCACGTAAAAGCTATAGACGTGAAATCAAATAACTTTTAAATTATGTTTGCACTATCAAACACAAATGCTATAAATAATATAAGAACATGAGCTTCAGAATTCCCTTTTTAAATTCTTCAACCATACATCTGTATTTCATTCATCGCCGAGAACATGGAAAATTGGCGTTGAATAATTGTCATTAGATTATAGTTGTACCGGTGTAATACGTAGGGCGTGAGCTTGTTTATTTGAATTTATTATTATATATTAATTTTTACCATATGCCATTATATTTGCTGGGTAGCGGCGGTTTTATCTATTATTTATTTATACGGATACCTAAATGTACCAATTTTTGCTGTAAGTGGATTCTTACTTCGTCATTGTATAATCCCGTGGGTGTAGAGGCGACAGAAAGCAAGTAATTAGCATATGGGCAGCAGCATCTTCCTGATAACAAAACAAAATAATGAAATCGGCGGCTTGAAGCGTAGCAAATATGGTAAATATCCTTCCTATGCGACAATCTATGGAGTCTATGGAGGCATATGTAATGCAATGGAGTGGATAGGCTGTAGTTAATGATCGTCATCATTACAGCCGTTCATAAGTCCACTGCTGAACATAGGCCTCGCTCAAGAAATGCCACAAAGCACGCTTCCGAGCTACCTGCATCCATTGACATCTCGCATGTCTTACCAGGTTGTCACTCAATCTTGAGGGTGGACGCAACGTACACATCGCCTGCCGGTACGAGGCGGCCACTCGAGAACCTTTTCCCCCATCGGTTGTCGGTTCTTCGAGCTATATGGCCGGCCCATTGCCACTTCAGCTTACTAATCCGTAGGGCTATGTCGGTTACGGTTTCAATAAATATTTTCATACAAATAAAGTTACTCTGGTGCTACTGCGAATATCTTCATTTTAAGTCTATCACGCGGTGTATAAAGAGTTGCTTGGACACCACCATTTCTAAGTTTATCACGCAATGGAGTTGATAGGCTATAATTAAAAATGAGTGAATGAATGAATGAATGAATTTTTAAAACTAAAACACCCCATATTTTACCGTTGCTAACATGTTTATGTTTGGACAAAGCCGCGGTCGCATATCAGCCGAGTTTTAAACTATATGGCCCGGACCGCACACAGTCAAGTTATTTGCTCTTTCACAAACACACGAAAGACTGATAAAGTGGTTCTCCAATTAAGGGAACACCGGTTTCGTGTAAAGCATAAACGCATATAATAATGTGATAAAACGATAAACTAAAACATTATGAAATGTCAGGTTGAAATAATACGGATTGTTTATGGGGCTGAACGTAGCTGGACTAGATTTAATCTGTGATGTTCGGTGTTAACGACGTGTTTTGTTTGATTAACATTATTATATTTCATGTATGTAGGCCAGGGTACAGTAGACTACTGTGTAGTAGCGGTGTAAGAATATCCACTACTCCATATCGTTCAATGTGTGTCGTGAGGCAACACATAGAAACAAACCAGGAGATGGGCAGCGCCATCTTCCTAATAACAGCTAAAATAATAAAAATATGGTTTCCAACAAGCCGTAAAGGCTGTGCAACTATAACAAATATCCCACCTATGAAACCTATGTTCTTCAGTGGACTATTGAAAGGCTTTAGGTTACCTACTACATTACAGTTGGTTTCAGGTAACTTCTTATAATATATTTAATTGCATATTTGTTCACATTTAATAGGAAGTTTAGTCATTTACTTGCATAATGATTTTTTATATTTACGCGAAGACTACACATCAAATAAAAATAATTTTTACGGATTTTATCGCGTTTAATTTAACTTTTTAATTCCCGACGTTTCGGAACGACGTTTTCGGGAATTAAAAGGTTAAATGAAACGCGATAAAATCCGTAAAAATTAGTTTCATTTAATGTGTTGTCTTATTAATTACTTTCATTTAATATTTACTTGCTTCCTGAAAACTAAATCCGTACGGACTATACCAGTTAATTGTGACATCTTCTCTTTGTTCATCAGTAGGTATATACAAGTCCACAGCTAGCGCGGCTCTTCATCGTTGCGCTTTAGACAGATGTGATGACGAGACGTGATCACCTTAGGAGCTGTTTCCATTGCCGGTCTAGACTTGGGTAGAAAATACCTGGGTATTTTAAGCCTGATATATATGAGATGGTCATACCGCCATCATCATCATACAGCCATCTATCGGAACCCATAAGATCTTTCTGTCATATCCCATATTACACAAGTACACAATTTAAGTTGATAAACTGGCCGCTCTTTTAATACATTTTGTTTTTGAATATCAGCGTTGAAAAATTTTCTTATTAGAAACTAAACAATTTATTTACTCTTTTAATTGGACTTTTTACGTGGTAGAGCCAAGCTGCAGCTATATTATGCTTGATCACGAATGTGTCGGCTCCGCCTGGGAAATATCAACTTAATTATATAGATTTCGTATGGTGAGTGAAGAGAACCGGAGACGCTTTTCACTGGAAACGAGGCATTCTATCGTAGTCTTCTAGGTTATAGATATATCTAGGATAAATGTAGATGTCTATCGGCTACATCATCCACATACCATCAGGTGGACTGTGTGCTTGATAAAACAAATATTCTATATAAAATATTAAAGAATATCGCAACACAATGTCGTCTAAATCGTTATATTAAAAACGTTATACTCAATTTTGCCACATCTAGGTGTAAAATTTCTTATTCAAATTTATATGGGACCATCCAAATAGTTATAACTTATTTAAAAATAATCATCAAAATCGGTTAACTATTCACAAATGTATCCAGTAATACATAATATATCAAAAAATAAAAACATACAATCGAATTGTAAACCGCCTACCTTATTGGAAGTCGGTTAGAATTTTTTTTTTAATGTTGCAATGTTTAATTAAGCATGGAAATATAACTACTAACTATTCTAATAAAGTCAGACACTGTCATTATAAATCCTTAGTTTATCTACTATCACATCAAACAGGCTTCTAGTTAGGTCCAGTCACAACTTCATATAGCGCCATAAAACATAAGCAGTAAAATGTACATAAAATTCATAGCCAATTTCTTTATACATCCGATTGTCTAAAATCAACACCCGTCGGTCTTAACACTGGCAAGTAGCGTCGTTAAAATCCGCACATATAATTACGTTTATTATATAGGGATCCGCTTATGTAGGCGAATAGAGGAAGTTGTTTAGCGCGTATTTCAAGATGATTCCCACTGACAAATTTAGTGTGATACGCGAAGGGAATTTTATTGTTATCGTAAATCTTATTTCTATCTGGTTTATCAATGCTCTTGTTATTCGAGTGGACTATAAATTGTGTTAGTTTGAGCGCGTTGATAAGGGATTAGGTCGTGTTGCTACTACAAGGTTTGGTCCTGCGCCGTCGATTGTGACGCAATAATTTTAAATCTCAATTTACAGCCCGGGGTGATTGTTGATAAGCAATCACGGTTTCGAAGATTGTTGCATCTCCATATTGTACAACGTTGTTTTATTCGCTTTCTTCTTCTCTTTATGTCTGTCACGATGAATTATAGAATTAAAACTTTAAATATAGATGATAATGCTATATATGTTAGACAGAGCTGTACTGCAGCTATATCACGGTTTCAAGAATGGCCAGCTCGATCAGGGAAGGACCACGCTTTCACAAAATACTAGCGTAAAATAACAGCTCAATGCTGCTGTGTTACTTATGAGTATGAGTGTAGAGAACCGGAAACCCTTTTTAATGGAAACAAGACATTCCATGTTATTCCTCAGGGTTGATGACCTATCTGCATTTTGCTTCTCAATCAAGGATAGATGTAGATGTCTATGGGCTACAGCACCCACTCACCATCAGGTGGATTGTGTGCTCGCTTGTCACCCTTATCCTTTAAAAAAATGTAATTTAACTTAATATATTTATGTATGAGTGCTTGTCTATACAAATAAATAAAATTGATGTGTCTGTTTGTAATGTCAAAATTACAGCTTTTTACTAAATACATATGAAAGTAAATACGGTACTTAGAACTAAAATACAATTATTTAAATTTTTGTTTGTCTGTTTGTTCCAGCTAATCTCCGAAACGGCTGGACTGATTTTGACGGGATTTTCACTGACAGATAGCTGATGTCATAAGGAGTAAATTACGCTACTTTTATTTTATAAAAAAATTAGGGTTCCGCGCAAAAAATAAAAACCCTAACACGTGAACGAAGTCGCGGGGAACAGCTAGTTATATAATAAAAAAAATACCTTACTTTTATGTTACTAGACAAGGGCCTACATGTCTAGAAGCATAAAGAGGAAGACCTATGATTTCAACTAAGATTTTATCTTAAGACCCACTTAAGATAGAGTTTTCTTAATTTCTACATGCAATCAATTTCTGTATACACAGTACGGAGTACGGATGTCTATTTGTTAATATTACGAGATAAGACTATCTCCGACAGCTAGATGCAATAATTATCTGTACGCACGTTGCCCGCGCTACGTCCTCTCGACAGGGTGCTAGATTGACTGACAGACAGACCGGCGACCCGGTTACTTGACGCGTTACTACGAACAAACGTCCGGAGATAGATCAATAGTTTTGTCTTGTAATGGTGCCTGAGTAGGGTACCCATTCATTTTAATAAAGTTAAATAAAGTTGAATGCTGTTCCATAAGAATATCTACTACACAAGAGAAGAATATTATTTTATATTTTCGTAAGCTAAACGTAATGTTTAAGAACTGTGTATTTGTAAATCTGATCTGTATTGTTTTTATTGTAATGTTCCCTTTATGATAATTATTTATAAAGCGAAAAGCAATGGGAGTATGATGCTCAATACACATGTAGTTTACACCTATAAAAGAGGTATCACTGAGCATTAAATTATTTATGGTCTACTCTTAGAAAGCTTGTAGTGTATATCTTGTTGGTGTGACAAATAAATAAATAAATAAAGAATATTTTGTATAAATGTATGTGCAAGCACAGGTGCACTCTGTATTCCCTAACTCTTATAGTTCGATGGGACGGTAATGCTACACGATCGGAGATATCAGGCGCAGGATCAACGGTTTACGTGCTTTCCGATGCACATTTCCTGACTCCGGATTGAATCATTGAACGAGTCTAGACTATACGTCTAACCCATGGGCCCAACCCTTCTCTCAAATATCCTACCCCCCCCCCCCCCATGAGGCAATCTATGGGGAGGCCTATGTTCAGCAATGGAAGTGGCTGTAATGGATGCATGTATAGAATATAATCTACCAGGAGCACATGACCCACTGAGAGGTGAAGTTTTCAAATTATTTCTGAGAGAAGGGTTGTGCCAATCGTCACCGGCGCGCATTTGATAAGTAATGAAATTCATTGGTGACGACAGAGATTTAGCTCTGTGTGTGCTTATTTGAGTTGCCACGACTTTTAGAACTGCTATAAAATCCGAAAAAATTGTTTCTTTCAATTTCACTGAGGTACTTTTACCCCTAAAGTTGAATTACTGATTAACCTCGAAGAGACTTATACCTAGTGCTAGATTTAAAGGTTCATGATAATTCCCCTTCTTTTCAGATCATTAACAGCGGGACATAAGTCATGATAGTGTAGTGGATAGACAGCTGAACGCTTCGCTGAGGATCGCGTGTTCGATTATGGCTCGGAACAAGTATTTCTTTGATCTATGCATTTTTTTATTAAAAATATTAGCAATGCTACTAACATTCTTATATTTCTGTTAACCACTCCTGATAAGCTTAAAATGATTGTGTTAGTAATGGTTCACGACAATAGTCGAATGGTGGATTCGAACCCACGCCCTTTTGAGTTTGCAGTCCGCACCCTGCCATTAGGTCACAGTTGTTTTCAAATAATTGTTTGGAATCCGAGTGATTGTCCACCTTAGATCAACAAAACAAGATAGGCAGAGCGCTGCGTACGTTTCAAATGACGTCAAAACCATGCTCAACTAATATATTCACCTAAAACTATGACGTCGGTGGCAAATGATTTGCCATCGTAATTTTTTTTGATGGGAACAGTATAGAATATAATATTTATTATAACTTTTTAATATCTTCATATATGTCTATAATTCTTACGTAGGCGTGCTTGTCACTGAACACCACCTAAACGGCTGGACTGATTTTAATATAATTTAAAATTGAAAATTTTGTACAGCCGACTTCAGTATAAACTATTAAGAATAACTCAAAAACTATTGGTCAGACCTTGATCAAATTTATATGTGACCACATGTGAAGCACCAGCTTTCAAATAAAAAAAGAATCATCGGAATCGGTTTACCCAGTAAAAAGTTATGAGGTAACACACATAAAAAACATACAGTCGAATTGAGTACCGTCTCCTTTTTGAAGTCCGCAGAAAATTTTGTGTGCGTAATTAAGTTGATTCGAGAATGGTCAAGATCTAGAAATCACTCGACCAAAGTCAGAGCAAACCGCTAGTAGATTAATTATTCTTATTAAAAGTCTCTTTTTAAGTTTACTATTGGTTTGGAAAAAAAACCTCAGTCCTGGAAAGAGCCAGCAAGAAACCGAGCAGTAATTGTTTTTCCAAATGCGCTTAATACAATAAAAAAAAATTGACAGAACTCTAAGAAATATATAAAGTTAAGGACCAGATTCAGATTACAAAGTATTCCGAAGCATCCTGCCCGTCATCAAAATGATGGTACACGTAAATGAGACTGCAAATAGCTGACATCTGGTTAGATAAATGGTGCTAACTTTGTGCTCGTTACGTGCTTTATCAAGTGCCGCGTACTGCCGCACGTGGCGATGATTGGTAAAGACGATCACTCTCACCACAATACGCTATTGTGGTCAAGCGAAGCCACTAATTTTTATAAAACTGAAGTGACAAAGGAACTTATGCCCTTCAGCCTATGAATACATGCATCCGACTCTGAAAACTTAAATGGAGTGTTTCATTTGTAATTAATGGTAACAAAGAAAGCCACAGATGCGTTTTTAGCTCTGAAGACTTCAACGAAATGCAGTCTGTAATTAGGTAGAATGGCCCTCTATAACGTTCATTGACGTAACGTTATTTGACGGCAGAATGATGGTGATGTTGAATACTACAGCGGACATTTTTCTGTTTAAAACCCTATTAGAAATGGGAAGAGAATTTTTTACGTGGTAGAGCCATGCTACAGGTATATTAGTAGTATAGTTGTAGCACGAATGGGTCGACTCGACCGGGGAAGGACCACGCTCTCACAGAATACCAGCGTAAAATAGCAGCTTAACACTGCTGTGTTTCGTATGGTGAGTGTAGAGAACCGGAGACCCTTTTTACTGGAAAAGAGGCATTCCATCTTAGTCCTCACGGGTGACAACGCATCTGCATTTTGATTTTTAATCGAGGATAAATGTTGATGTCTATGGGCCACAGTAACCACTTACCATCAGGTGGACTGTGTGCTCGTTTGTCACCATAACCTATAAAAAAAGAGACTTGTGCCCAGTAGCGGTAAGTTACTTAAATTACACAATTATATGAGCCGATATGGTATCAAGTGTAGCGAGTATGACAGGGTGACAAGAATACTTCTTCTTTTCTCGCACAAGAGCTAAGTATTAAGTAGAGCCATTCATGCGTGTGTTTTGGTACCACGGAGATTAGGACTGTAGTTTTTAAATTTGGTGTAATTATTATTGTACATTGGAGAATATTTCTAATGCGTTTTGATTTTTGAGGTTATAGAGGCATAAAAAAAAGTTGTAAGTAGTTAAAGTTACAGCCTATATATATATATATGCTTGGCACAGGCCTCATCTATGAGAGGGTTTTAGAGCAAGGATAATTATGTCCTCCGCGCTATCCCAATGCATGTTAGCGAACGTCACATATCATCGAATTTATTTTTTCTTATTTCTCAGACACACTGGTTACCTCAAGATTTTTTGCTCACCGCCGAGCGCGTGGTAAATCAGCACTTAAAATTGCAATGAATAATTTTTTTGGTGCCAGCGAGGATCGGACCCGGGTTGCTCGCATACTGTAAAATTTACAGCGAGCTCTAAGCTACCACGGCTCCTATGAGGTATGTAGATATGGACATATAATGATAATACATTAGTTATGAATGCGGTAACATAATTCCGTCCATACAGCACTAGTCATGACGACTGGCAAACTACGAAGCAATACATCTCGTCCTATGTCAGAATAATCGTATTTATGTGACGCGCTGTAAGTAGCTGCAAGCCGTGAGTTAATAACGTCTAAGTAATATTTATGCGGATTCTATTCGGTTGCTCAGACGGATTTTAGCTTTTATATCTTTGTTACCTCATCATTATGTTTCGGTTTTTTTTTATATTCTACTAAGCCAGCGCTTATCTACGATCCCACCTGATGGTAAGTGGTGATGTAGTCTAAGATGGTGAAGCGCACTGACTTAAAAAAAGCCTATTCACTCTTGCCTTGAAGACACCCATACTACATAATCGTATGGAAAGACAGATGCTGACAACTAATTCCACTCCTTTGCTGTACGCATGATGAACGACGTGGCGAACCGTTTGGTTCGAATGCGTGGTAAGTCAACAACGAAAGGGTGGAGACTGGCCAACCGTCTGGTTGTCCGATGGTGGAAGGGAGAGGAGGGAATTAAATTATGTAATTCCTGCGCACACTCTCCAAAATGCATCCTGTAGAAAACCGAAAGGCTGGCTACTTTACGTCTGTGTTCGAGGCTGGTAAAATTGGTTTTAACCAAATTCGGGTCATCAATAAGCCTCTTAGCACGCCTTTCCATTGAGTTCAGAGCTGCTAGGTGGCATTTTGCAGCACCAGCCCATATATGGCAGCAATACTTCATGCACGACCGGACCTGTGCCTTATATAAAGTTAGCAGCTGTCCCGGCGTGAAGTATCGCCGCACTTTTGCAAGGACTCCCAGCTTCCTTGCAGCTGCTTTGGCTTTGGACTCAATGAATCGCCCGAAGTTCAAATTTGAGGATATTTCAAACCCTAACAACTGATGGCGGTCGGTATATTTCAGTGATACATTTCGGAAAGAAGGAGCCAAGGTAAGCTGGCTCCTTTTTGCGGTAAAGAGACACGCTTGTGTTTTGGAGGCGTTAAACTTCACAAGATTGGCATTGCCCCAATCAGAGACTGCCTGTAGTGTGACATTCACACGCTCTACCATAGATTTTCTTTCGGACTAGATTTGATCCCGACTGGCCTGAGGACATGGTTGGTATCTCTCAACAACTGTGCTATCGTCTGCATACCCATAGATACTAGGCATAAGCAGATCATTAATATGCAGCAGGAAGAGAGTTGCGGAGAGAACGGACCCCTGAGGAACACCGGCGTTAGTCGCCATAGGATCGGATGAGCAGCCATCGACGACGACCCGAAGAGACCGTTCACTCAGAAAGTCCTTTACCCATTCAATCAGAGCCGTACGCTGGAAGCTTAGCCAAAAGGCTAGTGTGCCAAACTCTGTCAAAGGCCTTCGAGACATCAAGGGAAACAACAAGTGCTTCCCCACTGTTCTCGAGTGCCTCGCCCCATACGTGTGTGGCATACGCTAGAAGGTCCCCAGCTGACCGATTTCAGCGAAACCCATATTGCCGTTCACTAAGGAGGTCATTCTGTTATAGGTATGCCATTAAGCGGGCATTCAATAAACGCTCCATAATCTTTCAGAGTATGGAGGGAATTGAGATTGGCCGATAATTGGCAGGGTCGGCGCAGCTGCCTTTTTTGGAACAGGCTGCACGTTGGCCAGCTGCCAGGATTTTGGCACTATTCCAGTACTAAATGAGAGGCGGAACAAGCGTGTCAACACAGGAGGAAACTCAGGTGCACAAGCCTTTAGGACTATAGCTGGTATACCATCTGGTCCACTAGCTTTATTCACGTCTAGACACTGCAAGGTTTTAAGAATTTATTCGTCCTTATTCGTTATACGAATCTCCAACATAGAGTTCCCACAGTGAGATAATTTTGGTGGAACGTTGTTGCCACTGTCCAGACGTGAACTGAATTGTAGGCAAAGAGAGACGCAAACAAGTCCGCTTTCTCCTTAGACGTACGCGCCAGTGTGCTATCCGGTTTAACCAGCGGAGGCAGTGTAGGCCGACAGAAGTATGTCTCAACCGCTTTGGCGAGAGACCAAAAAGTTCTAGTGCCGGATGGCCTGACAGAGAATTTTGCGCCAATACGTTTAAGAATATGCCGCTGCTCATAACCTATTTTAGTCTTCATCTGTCGCTTCTTACGACAGCTACGTGACGATATGGGGTAGTGGATATTCTTACACCGCCACTAAGTGCCTTAAATAACAAAACCTATTATCCTACAGCACAGTTGGTCTTTCTGGGGGACTTTAACGCTTGTCACCGAGACTGGCTGTTCCCATACCAAAAGACCGACCATGCTGGAAGAGAAGCGTGGAATTTTGCTTTAACGCTAGATCTTTCTCAGATAGTAAACTAGGGAACCCGATGTAGACGGTCACACAGCAAAGTTCTTGGACCTTCTGCTGACTACCGAACCAGACAGATATGAAGTACAGGTTACTTCTCCTTTGGGTACATCTGACCACTGTCTGGTGAAATCTGTATCGTTATATTCTCCACCTGATTACGAGTCCCAAGGTGTTCGACGAATATGACGGTATAAGTCAGCTGATTGGGATGAGATGCGACACTTTTTTGCATCTTATCCTTGTCGGGAAGTCTGTTTCTCTTCTGCGGATCCGTCGAGCTGCGCGGTTGCGATAACGGATGTGTTGTGTCAAGCTATGGAGTACTTTATCCCCTTCTCTGACGCTCCCACCGGTAGCAAAGCTCACCCATAGTTTAACTCTGAATGCGCCCAAGCTGAAAAGCGCAAGCATTTAGCTTACCTATCCTGGGTTGACGCTCGAAACCGCAAAGCTCCGGATTTTAGCTCCAAGAAGAGAACTTTACTTTAACTTTACTTTCAACCAGAACGCCAAGTCCTACAAAATAGCATTACGGAAAGCTAGCCTCGATCGCATTAATAACACCTCAAAATAATAAATACTGCGGTTAATAAAGGTTTGATTTTATCATTTTAACGACTTAAGTACAATTAAGTAGGAAAAAATCGCTTACACTATTTTTTTTGTTGATAAAAAAAATTGGCAATATATTACAAAATAAAACTGTCCTGATTCGTACGTAATTAGTTTGCTTATTTCATAACAATTCCAACGTACGTAAGTTTTATATATATCTCTCATACAAAACTTTAGATAAATCGTCAATTTAGTCACACGTCCCGCGATCGCGCAAGTTCCCTCAGAATAATTTTATATATATATATATATATATATATATATATATATATATTAATAATTAAATTACAAGAATAATTTGAAATTAAAAATTTTGTACAGCCGACTTCAATATAAGTTATTAAGTATAACTCAAAAACTATGAGTCTGACCTTAATCAAATTTATATGGGATCACACAAGAAGTACCAGCTTTCAAATAATAAAAGAATCATCGAAATCGGTTCACCCAGTAAAAAGTTATGAAGTAACACACATAAAAAATAAAACATACAGTCGAATTGAGTACCGTATCCTTTTTGGAAGTCGGCAGAAAAGTGCAGTGACGGACGAGGGGTTATCAACTATGGCAAAATCCCCCTATGAGGCAATGTACGTAGGAGGCCTATGTTCAGTGGTGGTGGTTAGTTATGGGATCATAATATGGGTTCAATGAACCTTATCTACTGAGTTATAAGATCCGATTTCAAAAGATGTAAATTATTAGGTGTATTCTGTCAATGAACTACTGTAAGGAGTTCGTCTGTGTCTCTGTCCTTACCTATTCCTGCCGCGAAATAGCAAAGCTTGCACTGTTGTGCTCCAATCTTAAACGTAAAGAGAGGCAGGATGATAACAGGCTCTAAGGCATTCCATCTTAGTCAGAGGTGATCCAGAGAGTGAGTATGAAGATGAAAACGATTAATAGGGAATCACAGTTTTGGCATAATGTACAATCTGAAATTTATCATTCACTTAGTATTCTAGCCCTTGAAATATTGGTAAAATCTATAGTTTAGTTATTAAAATACTAGAAATAAATATTGTATACTCGGTCCAATGGAAGAGCAGAGTCACCCAACACAAGCATTACTACATGCTTCCCGGGCGACTCTGGCCACAAAATTATGCTTGTAGACCTAAGTCAAAGAACTAAACAATTTTATTATTATTTATATGTAGCCTTATTCGTTTGAAGTTGGCTGTAGGTAGCCGCAGATTCCCCCCCAAACGGGTTCCTGCATTGTCGTAGCGGGGGCGACTTAGTAGCCGTGGCTTGGTCACACGCGGTGGAAGAGGAAATCACTTGGCGGGACCCATTGAGTTATATGTACTACGTACTAGAGAAGCCATTCCAAACAAAAATTTTGTCCTACTCCATGTCTGTGACTACTACTCCCGCGCATGCGCGAATTCTTTAATTTGATATAAAATAAGATATTGATATATAAAAAAATAAGAATTTGATATAAAATATCTTAATTTCATCTAAACAAACATGTTATATTTCTAAATAAAATGTAATAATAATTATTTTATGGAATTCACAAATCTTCAATTTACGCAATATTTAGTTTGTAGGGATTGCAGTACAGTTCAGTTGAACATAGTTAATGTTCGGAATGGCTTCTCTAGTACGTAGTACATATATATAACTCAATGGCGGGACCAAAGGTGCCCGTGGACTGCCGTAACTATGTCAGGTGGATTGTAGGTTCGTTTGTAAGTTTTATAAAAAAAATCAATCTGGCTAATTGTCTACCGTGAAAATAAATCTTAAACAGCTCCGATAATAATTAGAAAACATTAATTTAATTAATTCATTCATATTGTACCTGAACCATTTGAGAAATATCGTTATCAGACCGTTTCAGTCTATGGTTGCAGCAGGTATCCATTTATCATAATTTTTAATTTTACTTTTATTGTGCACGCAAGTTCCAGTCTAAGGCTGGTTTCACAGCTGTACGGGAGTCCCGTACGGGTAGCCCGTAATGCGAGAAACCCCTACGGGTAGCGCCCGTAGTGCTCTGAAACGAGTGTTTCGTACGATACGGGTGCTAGCGGAACACAGTCGCAAATGAAAATGAATGCGAACGTATTAAAAATTCTAAAGACGACACAGAAAGAGAAAGAGACTATGCGTACATCCCATCATTGCAGCAAGATGTTTCGAAAATGCATTTGTAACCTTAAACTATAAATTTGGAACGATCACTAAGCTTTGGTTTTTCTTCGGTCGACACACCTTCGAACATCTCTTCACAAATGGCTTCCCATGCTCGAGCCCGAGCATCTTTCTTCTTATAATTTTGTACTGCGTCTATGACAAATCCCGTGTCAATTAATCGACTCATCTCGATTGTACTCACGGAGCACGGGCGCTCCGCATCGCTATGAAACGATGAATGAGCAGCTGTGCGCTCGCGTCTGCATGTACGGGGGTCCGGGTGCGGGACGCAGGTGGTGTTGTAGGGGCTCTATGAGGAGCGAGTCCCGTACGGAACATTCCGCGTCGCTGTGAAACGATGAACGAGCAGCGGTGCGCTCGCGTCTGCATGTACGGGGGTCCGGGTGCGGGACGCGGGTGGTGTTGTACGGGCTCTACGCGGAGCCAGTCCCGTACGGAATAATCCGCGTCGCTGTGAAACGATGTTATAGCGCTTCACGTCTGTCTCCGCTCCGGGAGCCCGTACGAGCTACCCGTACAGGACTTCCGTACAGCTGTGAAAACAGCCTAAAACCAATGACACTACTCAAGTGCTTGACATTAAGCTGGCCTGAAGACCTGATTTGGTCAGCCGATGCACAATGCTAATGTCGTATTTTTTGAAAGGTACGATACGTAGGCCTTTTTTATGACTTTTAGTCCTTTGTATTTTTGTGCTGTGGCAAGAAAAGTTTACATCTTAATTAAATGTCATTTCAATAAAGTTTTTTTACTTTTTCAAGCTACAGCGTGGCTCTACCACGCATGTGGTGCCGCAGCTATATTAGCAGTATAGTTGCAGCACGAATGGGTCGGCTCGACCGGGGAAGGACCACGCTCTCACAGAATACCAGCGTAAAATAGCAGCTTAACACTGCTGTGTTTTGTATGGTAAGTATAGAGAACCGGAGACCCTTTTTACTGGGAAAGAGGCATTCCATCTTAGTCCTCAGGGATGACAGCGCATCTGCATTTTGATTCTTTATTGAGGATAAATGTAGATGTCTATGGGTCACAACAACCACTTACCATCAGGTGAACTGTGTGCTCATTTGTCACCATATCCTATAAAAAAAAAATTGTGTCTGTGTGAATAACAAGGCCTGGTTTTATGAAGTAGTACGATCGGGATGAGGTTCAAACGCAGTGTTGTCAATAGGTACTACACATACTTCTTACCTACCTCCTAGTTTTATAAAGAAAAACATTTTAAAATTCTGTCGCCTGATCACAAGACAGGCGAAAGTTTTTAATTTTGCTCTAGCTAAATCAATTGTCGTACTTATTGCTGTAACCGTTCTGGAAATATATAAATATTGTTGTAATCTAGAGTGAATTACGTATATTTTATTAATATTGCCGTACGATATCCACTTTGGCAATTTGTGTAGTGGAATATATGTTGTGTGCATTATATAACCCCATCTATTACACTGTGAAGACTATTATATAATAATCTATACAGGGTTATTTTGCAATAACCGGCAAAATTTGCAGAGAAGGTTCAGAATAAGTAATATAGGCAAATGTTGAAGAAAAATTAATTAAAAAAGTCTCAAAAACTCTGTCCTTTTTATCTTTTAAATTCAAAATGCGTGGTAAGGCATTATTTTAACTGATTTTACTGCGCTCGCACGCATTCGTAAGAGTCGATCGGTAGGCAAAAACGTTGTTGCCCATAAATCACATTCAATTTGAGATAATTTCAAGTAAAAGTAGAAGCGTTATTTACTCGTATTTTCAAAAACTGCAATAAAAAATAACCTAATATAATACGAGAAGAGAAAACTTTGTACCATCTTTTTAAGGCAAAAAGGGTTTATTTCACATATGGTAAATTAGATATGTGTTTTGTTTATCAATGTGTAGTTGAAAGTGAGATACGGCTTGCTTAATATGAACACTACACGCTCTACACCTTCTAACACCGCCACTACACGTTCACGCCGTGCTGATAATATCAATAAAATATGGAAATCCAACAATCATGATAAACTAGCAATCTGCCCTGGCTTTACACGGGTGATTTCTTTATCTCGATAACAGAGCCACCTACCGGGTGCAATTGTGAGTTCAAGAGACACACAAAAAAAAATTAACCAAACTCGGTCGTTCTCAATTGATGATATTTCATACATGCGGCAATTGATTTTTATTTATATAGATTTACGATAAATCATGTCTTTTAAGAAGGCAATATGATATCATGTTTAAGATACCTCGTAGGTCTCCCCGTAAACTACACAGTACGCGAGCATCCCGGGTTGGTTTCCCGCCGGCACCAATGAAATTGTCAATTGCAATTTTATGTTCTAATTTACTACCTGCCCAGCGGTAAAGGGAAACATTATAAGGAAACCTGCATGTCTGAAGCATGCAATATTTCGAGGATATTTGTGAAGTCTGCCAATGGCCACCAATGGCCCAGCAATGGCCTATAATTGAACATGGGTTTTTTTTATAAAAAGGCGCGAATTTCTAAGCCTTTTTATAAAATGGGAGTAGATCAACTCCCAACTCCAACCCCTAGAGAACAAAAAATAATTCGGCCCTATCATCTTTGTTTATTAATATTCTTGGGTTTAATAAAGAGGCCTTGTCACAAAAGAAGTCCCTTAGACACGGCCATGTTCCTTGGTCACGGTTTACGTGATGAAGCCATGCTGCAGCCATATATTATGGTTCGGCTCAATCGGGAAAGGATTACGCTCTCAAAGAATACCAGCGTAAAATAGCAGCTCAAACCGGAGTTCCCTTTTACTGAAAACGAAGCATTCCATCTTAATCCTCAGGGGTGACAACGCATCTGCATTTTGATTTTTAATCGATAACCACTCACCATCAGGTGGACTGTGTGCTCGTTTGTTTTAGAGAAATATGATACTTGTTATTAAATTCCATATTTTATTTCGCATATTTCCCACGGGATTTCTCTATTGAAACAGACTAGTTTAAACCTGAGGCTAATTACCTATAAACCACTTATTGTACTAAGACTGTTTTTAAGTTAAAATTTTTTAAACAAGGGTCTTCGTCACAAAAAGTTCTTTTTTAAGCCAAATTACGCAAAATTTGATATTTGTTGTCAAATCCCATACTTATATCTTTGGTATTTTTTAGGACTTTATTGGAAGACTCTAGTTTAACCGTTATAATCTATTAAAATCTGCTGCTGAACATAGGCCTCTCCTTAAATATCTGTAACTCCCACGCTTGTCAAGTGGGTTGGCAACCACAGTTTTTCCCATCGCCCGATTTGTTTCCTTCTGTCGCTTCTTACTACACCCATGGGACGATATGGGGTAGTGGATATTCTTACACTGCCACTACTCACGGTAACTACTCTAGTTTATACTTGAAACTAAATCTATGTAAATAACTCTGTATACATTTTGGATATTATATTATGTAATAAGATTGCCAAGAAATTTAAAATAAATTAAACGATTTATGTACTTATAAATAACGATTGCAGTGTCAATTCACAGAGCCAACGAATATCAAAGGATATTTGTTCTTATTGGAGCTACCGTCATGTTTTGCAGTATGTCGGTAACTGCCTGTTCAGTTAGAGACCGCCATTGATGTCCACACAATGGGCGCAGCGAGCCACTTAACACTTGCAATTATCGACCGGTCAGCCAACTACAAACTTCTATAGATCTAGTACTCTAGTAGTTTGTGTTTGAGCTTGATTTATTTCTTTTTAATTACAGCCTACTGGAAAAGTATTTTTATTTTATTTTATAATATAATAGTGACAAACAAGCACACAGTCTAACTGATAGTAAGTGAATTATGAGGTCCGTAGACATCTAAATCTATCCTCGATTAAGAATCAAAATGTAGATGCGTTGTCTGTGGAATGCCTCGTTTCCAGTAAAAAGGGTCTCAGGTTCTTTACACTCACCATACGAAACACAGCAGTATTTAGCTGCTATTTTACGCTGGTGTTCTGTGATAGCGTGGTCATTCCGCGGTCAAGCCGGCCCATACGTGCTACAACTTTATAGCTGCAGCATTGCTCTACCAACTGTAAAAACAGCAGAACTACGTGTGCCGGGCCAGCTGGTATTAAATATGTATGTATAAAGGATATAGAAGACAACGCCAATTTATTTTTATAGAACTGAAGTTACAAACGAATCTAAAGTTTACTTGATGATAAGTGACTTCCGCAGTCAATGGACGCCTGCAAACAATTTCAAACAAAGATTTCTACAAGTTCTATGATCTTCTCTACATAGTACAAAATTCGCTTCCCGCCGTCTGTATTTTAACTACGCAACGGATTTTGCGGTTGCAGTTTTCATCAATAAACAGAATGATTGATTGATGAATGGTTTATATGTATAATACATGCATATTATATATTATATAATTCTTCTGTCCGTGTGTGTGTGACTGAACTCCTCAACGGCTGGACCGATTTTGATGAAATTTTGTGTGTGTATGATTAAGTTGATTAGCAAATAGTTTATATTCACAATTGGACCCGGTAGGTGGCGTTGTGTCCAGAAATCGCTAGTACCTTATACACTTAATTATACTGGCCCTCATTATAATCTTCAGACGATACACAGCACAGCAAGCATTGCTATTTAGCGCTGGCAATATGTAAGAAGGTGCGCGTCTCCCGCATCAACTTTTGACACCGTAATAAATTTTGTTAAGATCAGGTTTTGTTATCAAAGTATTACTTATCGATGAATATAAATGTTAATATTTTTACTATTATACTACTTTACTATTTATACTTTACACGGGTGATTTCTTTATCTTGATAACAGAGCCACCTACCGGGTGCAATTGTGAGTTCAAGACATGCACAAAAAAAAATTAACCAAACTCGGTCGTTCTCAATTGATGATATTTCATACATGCGGTAATTGATTTTTATTTATATAGATTTACGATAAATCATGTCTTTTAAGAAGGCAATATGATATCATGTTTAAGATACCTCGTAGGTCTCCCCGTAAACTACACAGTACGCGAGCATCCCGGGTTGGTTTCCGCCGGCACCAATGAAATTGTCAATTGCAATTTTATGTTCTAATTTATTATTTGCCCAGCGGTAAAGGAAAACATTGTAAGGAAACCTGCATGTTTGAGGCATACAATATTTCGAGGATATTTGTGAAGTCCGCCAATGGCCACCGATGGCCCAGCAATGGCCTATAATTGAACATGGTTTTTTTTATAAAAAGGCGCGAATTTCTAAGCCTTTTTATAAAATGGGAGTAGATCAACTCCCAACTCCAACTCCTAGAGAACAAAAAATAATTAAACAAAACCTGATTTGTTATCAAAATATTACTTATCGATGAATATAAATGTTAATATTATTCTAAGTTTTCTTCTAAGCATAGTTGTTAGAGAGCTTGTTACTGAACATTACACCATGGCAACTTATAATTCACATAAATACTGTCGAGAAAAGCAATCAGGGCGCGTGTCGTTTTGTGACTAATAGCGTCGCCCTTGCAATTTCAAGACTATTCTTACCCGTGCTTACTGTTCATACTCGCTGACGCGCGCTCTATATAATCTAAGATGGTGCCTACCCAGACGGACTTCTAGGCTGTACAGTAGTTCTACCACCTATAAATCATTATTTTATAAGAGAGTATTGTATTTTAGTATAATTACAACTAGCTGTCCCCCGCGACTTCGCCCGCGTGGAACTTACTACGATTTCATGGGTTTTAATTTTTTTGCATGGAACCCTAATTATTTTTCTGACGGAACAAACTGACAGACAGACAAACAGACAAAAATTCAAATATTTTTTGCTATAAATATCGTATACTTTCATAAAATGCATAAGCTGTTATTTTCACATTACAAAGAGACACTTCCATTTTATTTATTTGTATAAATTTGACTTTGGATACGGAGACCATAATAATCGTAAAACTTTAAGTCAACGTTCCCAGACCGCAAATTGACAGTATATCGAGAATGCGCCACGTCAGTCATATCAAACTATTTTACAAGCAGTAAAACTATCGTAAAATCCAAAAGCGCTTTATTCGCTCTGAAGCAATCGAATTGATAAATATTAAAAAGCATTTGGAAGTATAAAATGACAGCTTTTAAAAGTTCCGCAATAGGATAGAAGCCTTTTTTTAGAATAAATGTGACAAACGAGTACACAGTCTACCCGATGGAAAGTGAACGCTGTGGTCCACAGACATCTACCCTCGATTAAGAATCAAAATGCATTTGCGTTGTCACCCCTGAGGACTAAGATGGACTAAGGTATCAACACTGCAGCATTAAGATGCTATATTTATATCTTATTATATTTAAAGGGTATAAAAGCTATAATTTTGCTATGAATGTATCTAAAGTCTTCTCCTTCTCTATTAACACGAAAAATGACTAGTAATAATAGTTCTCTTCCGTTGCAGTGAGTGTTTCTGCCATAATTGACAGGCGACGTGATGTACGTAGTACTAGACGTGAGCATTATTGCCTAAGTTCTATCTTCTCGTATATCTATACAAATAAATAAAATTTAAGTGTCTGTTTGTAATGTCAAAGTAACAGCTCCTTTACTAAATGCATATAAAAGTCTATACAGTACTTACAACAAAAACACAACTTTTAAAATATTTGTCTGTCTGTCTGTTCCGCTTAATATTCGAAACGGCTAGATCGAATTCTACGGGACTTTCACTGGCAATATATTATGTTATAAGGAGTAACTCAGGATACTTTATTTTTTTGAAAATGAATTAGAGTTCCGCGCAAAAGAATTGTAACCCATGAAATCCAATCGTAATAAATTACGGGCGAGTGAAGTCGAATACCTCAAAACCTTAAAACAAAATTGTACAACCAGTGCGTGTTGCCAGTGATGACTTACGGAAATGAGACGTGGTCCTTCACTGCTGGCCGTATGAGGAAGCTCAAGGTCGCTCAGCGAGCTATGGAGAGGGCTATGCTCGGAGTTTCTCTGCGTGATAAACTTAGGAATGAGGATATCCGCAGTAGAACCAGAGTGACCGACATAGCCCAACGGATTAGTAAGCTGAAGTGGCAGTGGGCCGGCCATATAGCTCGAAGAACCGACAACCGATGGGGAAGAAAGGTTCTCGAGTGGCAGCCTCGTACCGGTAGGCGAAGTGTAGGGCGTCCCCCCACAAGATGGAGTGACGACATGCAGGAAGTCGATGGATGCAGGTGGCTCGGGACCGTGCTTTGTGGCATTCCTTGGGGGAGGCCTATGTTCAGCAGTGGACTTGTGAAGGGCTGTAATGATGATGATGATGATGATGATGAAGTCGCGTGGAATAGGTACATAGCTATGTAATAAGTAAGGTTTAAGTTCTCACATCAGTCTGGATATACCACTATCTATTGGAAACCCATATCCATACCCATGTTGGTCTGAGGTTTATAAGTCCCATGTTTATGTACTTATGCCATGTTTATGTATATACTACGAGACTTATAGCAAAAACGTGCCAACAGTTTTACTTGCCCATTATATTGTAAAACGCGACTGATGGGATGTTCTGCAATTACCCATAGACACCTTAATCTATAATCGATTAAATATCATTATGCAGGTGCCACCCACCTGCGGATTAATATGGAATGTCACGTCTGTAAAAATTGCCTCCCGCTCTCTGCACTCACCATGCGAAACACATCAGCATTATATACTGATATTTTACGCTGGTGCTCTGAGAGAGCGATGTCTTCCGCCGGTTGAAGCGACCCATGAATATGCAGTGGCGTGACTCTACCACGTAAAAAATTCCTCGCGATTTAACCTTGTTTCACACATCAGCATCGTCAATACAGCCCTTTACAGTCCACTGCTAGAGACCTCGCCCATGAAATGCCATAAATTACGCTCATGAGCCATCTGCGTGATCAAATTCTTTTGAGAACTGCATATCTTACTACACCAGTCAATTTTGTGGGGGGCCGTTCTTCACTTCGCTCACTGGTAAAAGGTTGCCACTTGAGAACCTTTCTTCCCCATCGATTATCAGTTCTTCGAGCTACATATCTGGCACATAGCCACTTCAGCTTACTAATCCTTTTTTTTTTTGTTTTACACAACTCAAGTTTCAACCCAATTTGTTTGTCCAAAGTTAAAGTTTATACTTTTAATTCAATTTAGGCATGCTTAAATCTCTTATGAGCGTCAAATTCTACACTGGCAAAAACGAGACCTTTGTTATCTTCATACATTATGACCGTATCAAGCTTGCAGGATAATATAAAGTAAATTACCATACATTAAAACACGGACGTTGACCTTGTAGCTTTTTATATGAATGACATAATAACAAGTACGTATGAGAACATCGTTTTGGATTGTGATGCTGATTATGATACACACAACTACACGTAGAGAGGTTTCGCTTCACGAATGGAATGTCAGAGTTTTTTTTATTTATTTTTTTATAGGATAGGGGGACAAAAGACCATACAGTCCACCTGATGGTAAGTGGTTGCTGTGGCCCATAGACATCTACATTTATCCTCGTTTGCGAATCAAAATGCAGATGCGTTGTCACCCGTGAGGACTAAGATGGAATGCCTCTTTTCCAGTAAAAAGGATCTCCGGTTCTCTACACTCACCATACGAAACACAGCAGCATTAACTGGCTGCTATTTGACGCTGGTATTATGTGAGAGCGCGGTCCTTACCCGGTCGAGCTGACCTATTCATGCTACAACTTAATTAATTCATTTATTACATGCCTATTAAAAGTCCACTAACATAACATTTTTTGAAATATACGTGAAAAAAGTTCTTCACACGGTAGAGACATAATGCA
Source organism: Parnassius glacialis (assembly GCA_033319125.1). Classification (NCBI taxonomy): domain Eukaryota; kingdom Metazoa; phylum Arthropoda; class Insecta; order Lepidoptera; family Papilionidae; genus Parnassius; species Parnassius glacialis. The sequence continues at coordinate 52,051,955 of JAVANC010000017.1, forward strand.
GCTTTATAATATGGCTGTAGCACGGATGCGTCCGCTCGACCGGGGAAAGCCCACGCTCTCGTATGACGGGAGCCCGTTTTTACTGGATACCAGGCATTCCATCTTTGTCTTCAGAGGATCAGGATAAATGTAGATGTATAGGAGCCAATGCATTCATTTCCATCAGGTAGACTGTGTGCTCGATTTCATTTTTATTCTATCAAAAACAAAACATGCGTGAGTGTCGTGGAACACTCGGTTGGAACGAAGTTTCTTCGTAGTATGTATATTATTATTGATCAATGTATTATGTTATTGATTAACAAATACAAATAAATGAATTACAAGCGTCTATTAAAATGAAGCGTCATTTAAAATAAAATAATATTTCCTTCATGGCAAGATAAGAACAAGTGCGAGGGAGATGGATATTATTCCATTTCGCTTCCTTATAGTCGCCAAGGCCGTCTACACTACGTCAGAAGGGGTCGTGACTCGTGACGGAAAAATCTTACACTTTTTCTCCGCCAAATCATCCTCCAAATCCGTACCGTCCGATAAAGAACTTTGTTCCAAAAAAACATACAGTTGATCTGATGGTGAGTGGCTATCGCAGCCTAAGGACACCAGCAACCAACTTTAAATGAAGAAGGTCACAAGTGCATTGTCACCTATGAGGACTAAGATGGAATGTGTAACTGGAATTCCTGTAATTATACTGACCCTCTATACTCCTCAGACTGAAGCACAGTATTTATCTTACCTGATGTATTTATCAAAGTCCTTTAAAATTACATATATTCAAAAGACTGTATATTCACAAAACCTAATCTTATATATATAAAACAAATATAGTATAAAACAAAGTCGCTTCCCGCCGTCTGTACGCTTTGATCTTTTAAACTAAGTTACAGATTTTGATGCGGTTTTCATCAATAGACAGAATAATTCAGTAGGAAGATTTATATTATATACAATATATACATTTTGTATAGATATAGAGACGACAGAGAGAAACAAATCAGGAGATGGGCAAAAGCGTATTTTTAATAACGCCTAAAAAAACTGCTCTTGCCAATACGCTTGCAAGGGTGACAACTATGGTAAATGTCCACACTATGTGGCAATCTATTGGTAGGCCAATTTTCAGCAGTGTAACGGTAAATAATAGAATAAAAAGCTAGAAAACATATAATCATGCTAAGAAATACAACTCGTCTTTATGAATGAACAAGAGGTAAAATTTAAAATTTTGTACAACCGACTTCAATAGAGGCTGTTTAAAGGTAAAAGGGGATTAAATATACATATTAAACGATGCCATAGTAAAAGTATTTCGGCTTCACAGCCTACCATAGAAATTCATAACTCTATTAGTAATTCCTCTAATGACACAAATTTTTCCTCGTAATGTACCAGTGGTTAAAAGAATTCCTAGCTGTGCGAGAATGCAGCTTGCTAAAGCATTGTCATGCACTATTCAAAATTGTTTCACTAATAGCGAAAAGAGTTTGCAAAAATTATTTACTTTCGCGTATTCCCATTTTCATTTTGATAAAACAATAAATAAATCAATTTCGTCTTAACTAAAAGAGACATATTTTCAAAATTTAGATAACCATTTACTAGTCATTTATCTCAATCAAGTTCTAAATTTGATTTAAAAAAAATAGTTGAGTTGAAAGTAATTGATGGTGACTAATGTACGCGAGGAGTAGGACTGTATGATAATTAAGTTACTAGTTTTATTTTTTTATTATAGTTTTAATATTGTATATAATAAAATATTGTATATCAAAAAAATTATTAAGGATAACTCAAAAACTCTGGTCAGACCTTGATCAAATTTATATGGAACCACTGGAGAAGCACCAGCACCAGCTTTCAAATAACTTTTTTTTTATAATTTACCGAGGAAAAAGTTATGAGGCAACACACAAATAAAACATACAGTCGAAATGAATATCCCCTCTTTTTTGAAGTCGGTTGAAAATAGACGTCACTTCTTTTATGTTTCAATTTAACGGATTGAAATTTATTAAAATAGAATAGAATAATTTTTAATCAATATTGATAAAAAAATAATTGCTTCAAAAAAACCTCTTACTTGGGAATAACTAGCGACAACAATATAAAAATAACAATATAATATTTGAAAACATTTAGAAACAACATATACCGTTGACCTAAAATTAATAAGAAATTAAACATTGAAAATAGTTGAAGATTAAGGTATGTTATTGTTATCATTTTGATGCGCAAACGAGGTAGATGTCTATAGGCCACAGCAACCACTTACTATCAAGTGGACTGTATGCTCGTTTGTCACCCTATCCTATAAAAAAATATATATAGGCTCGACCGGAGAAGAACAAAATATTTCCGGAGACCCTCTTTACTGGAAACGAGGCATTCCATCTTAGTCCCCGGGGGTAACAACGCATCTGCATTTTGATTCTTAATTATTAATGTAGATGTGTATAGACCATAGTATCCACTTAGCATGAGTTGGACTGTGTGCTCGTTTGTCACCCATATTCTATAAAAAGAAGAAAACTGAAATAGAGACGAGAAACCGAGCCCTTTTACTGGTAACAAGGCATTGAATGTTTGTCTCCAGAAATGATGACGCATTTTGATTCTTAATCGAGGATAGATGTAGGCTACAGCATCCACTTACCATCAGGTAGATTGTGCATTTTGACATATTAACATTAAAAATAAATATATGAGATTAAATATTAGACTATATTTAGTACAGATTGCTTATTAACTTTCTAACGATCAGCCCACTACAATCAGTATTACACGCTTTATGACGGAAGTAAGAACGTTGTACCGATTAAAATTCAATTCGAAATACTCCTCCCCTTTCCCTTCCATATCGGATTTAATAAAAGATATCAATGCAAGCTACAAGCCGGTGTTGCCATTACATATAAATTAGTATTACTATGTAGAAGTTGCTATACTAAATGTCGCATTTAGTTGGTAGATATCATAGTTAATATCAAAACGAACAGCCAATGATCGCCGCTATGGTTGCTTTTACTCGGGCATAATTTTGCGTAAATTGAATAGGAACGTTGGTCACTCCGTAACGACGGCAGTAAAATTTGGAATTTATATCTTTCCGCCTGCTCCGTATCAAACTTGTACTGCATAGAAAGAAACGCGCATGGCCAAACAACGGCACTTTAAGGCAGTTTAAAGCAAATTAATAAATAATTTATGACTTCTTAAAAACGAAAATACGAAGCCTCTATCTAAATTGTTTCAAATACTAATAACAAGTTGTTCGCGACTCAATCTATTGATCGGGATTTGTGTCGTGGTTGACGATGTCGGCTATGTGTTGTTGAAGCTTTATCAAATTGGAACATTTTTGTTATAGAATAAACGACAAGTGACAAGCGAGTACACAGTCCACCTGATGGTAACTGGTTGCTGTGGCCCATAGACATCTACATCTATCTTCGTTTGCGAATAAAATCCAGATGCGTAGTCAGCCGTGAGGACTAAGATGGAATGCCTCTTTTCCAATAAAAAGGGTCTCCGTTTCTCTACATTTACCAAACGAAACACAGGAGCATTAAGTTGCTATTTTACGCTGGTATTCCGTTATAGCGTGGTCCTTCCCCGGTCGAACCGACCCATTTGTGCTACAACTATACTATTAATATACCTGTAGCATGGCTCTAGCGCACACCTTTTACACACACACCTAACTAATGTAAAACTGACGGAAAAGCGTCGCCAAATTTGGCAAACATACTCGTAATTTATCTTGAAGGGTTTTACGATATATTTTAGCTTCCCACGACCGATATGAAATACAAAATTCAGCTAAATTGAAACAAAGTTTAGCAAAATTGAATTAAAATCAAACGTTTTTAGGGTTTCGTACCCAAAGGGTATCCAACGGTACCCATAGGGTATCTATCAAAGTCTCCGCTGTCCGTGCTTCCGTCCGTCCGTCCGTCTGTTTGTCAGCGGGCTGTATCTCATGATCCGTAGTAGTTAGACAGTTGAAATTGTCACAGAATGTGTATTTCTGTTGCCGCTATAACAACTTATAATAAAAATTTAAAATTTAAAATTAAAAGGCGCTCCCCTACTAGAAACGTGTATTACAATGGTATGGAACCCTTCATGCGCGAGTCCGACTCGCACTTCGCCGGTTATTATTTAAGTTCCATTGCTGAACACTTCGTCCGTAGTAGGCCATCCCTTATGAATACAACATGGTTGATAATAACCCCTGGGAATGAGGTGGTTGTTTCAGAGCTGTTTCTAAAATAATTATGATGGTGATGATGATGATAAATAATATCTTATCGCATAATAAATTTATAATTATTTAAAAAAATGCGTATGTGCGTTTGCAAGAGCAAATAAAAAGGTCAAGTGCGAGTCGGACCCGCTCATTAAGGGTTCCGTACATTTGTAAACGATTTAATACTATATTTGTAAAAAAGGTAAAAACACGTTTCTAGTAGTGGAGCCCCCATAAATTTATAATTTATTTGTATTATTTGTCTACTTATTACGCATCATCAGTTACAGCCTGCTGATATACACACGGACGAACGGACAGCGGAGGCTTAGTAATAGGGTCCCGTTGGCTACCCTTCGGGTACGGAACCCTAAAAATAAAGTAAGGCGAACCAAGTTTCATGCTTTTAGTATTCACTGCAACTTATTAACATCCACTCAAACACATGTAAGGAATCATGTAAATGAACAATGCGCGTAGAATCTAGAGCACCTAGGTACAAGCAAAGAGGCTAGGCAGGAGTTAAAATTGCTGCTTAAATAGGCGAGCTTGTAAATTGCGTGAGCGCTTTGTGTTGGTTAAATAAATTCATAATAGTCCCCGAGCAGTCTTACATAGCATTTTCTACTTAGATATCTATTCTTGTTAAAATATGTTAGATATTATTAATGAATTGGAATCGTTTTGAATTAATTAAGTTTTAAAATGTGTAGTTAACAAATAATATGGAACGTTGGCGGACTTTGCGTTTTTTTTATAGGACAAGGGTGACAAATGAGCACACAGTCCACCTGATGGTAAGTGGATGCTGTGGCCCATAGACATCTACATTCATCCACAGCTCATCAAAATGCAGATATGTTATCACCCGTGAGGACTAAGAATGCTTCGTTTCCAGTAAAAGAGGTTTCCGGTTCTTTTCACTCGCCATATGAAACACAGGTTGTCACCCGTGAGGACTAAGAATGCTTCGTTTCCAGTAAAAGAGGTTTCCGGTTCTTTTCACTCGCCATATGAAACACAGGTTGTCACCCGTGAGGACTAAGAATGCTTCGTTTCCAGTAAAAGAGGTTTCCGGTTATTTTCACTCGCCATATGAAACACAGGTTGTCACCCGTGAGGACTAAGAATGCTTCGTTTCCAGTAAAAGGGGTTTCTGGTTCTCTACACTCACCATAAGAAACACATCAGGGTTAGGCTGTTATTTTACGCTGGTATTCTGTGAGAGCGTGGTCCTTCCCCGGTCGAGCCGACCCATTCGTGCTACAACTATACTAGTGATATAGCTCTACTACGTATAAAATGAATGATGTCTAGTTTCTCACGATGTTTTCCGTTTTGTTTGTTTGTTTTCCGTCACAACACGAGCAGCTGCATTTTTTGATAAAACTGAAGTGCAAACCAATTTACAGTCAACCTGATTGTACGTGGCTATTGCAGTCCACGGACACCTGTAGCAAAAAAACTACATAAACTTTTAACAAACCTGATGGTAAGTGGTTGCTGCGGCCCATAGACATCTACATCTATCCTCTATTACAAATCAAAATGCAGATGCGTTGTCACCCGTGAGGACTAAGATGGAATGCCTCATTTCCAGTAAAAAGGGCCTCCGGCCACCTGCGCTCACCAAGCGAAACGCAGAGGTAAACCTCTACTTCACGCTGGTATTCTGTGAGTATGGTATTATATACGTGGTTTTGTATCACACCTGATCACATCGAACCTTTAACGACTTCTAACGATAATAATATAATAATACCTAAGATTAAAAAAAAATCAAAACCACCGAAACAAAAAGATCTTTTTGTTTTTGGTCGTTTAAAAACGGCCTAATAGATTTTCTTGAAACAGAAACTAAGAACACTCTCGGTTAAGGCATCTTAAAAAAAAACAAAAAACTTAATCAAAATCGGTCCATCCGTTCAGGAGCTATGCTGACAGACACACAGACACACATATACACACTACAAACATATAACACACCTCTGTTTTCATCGGTTAAATACTTTTAATAAAAATTATATTTCTGCCAAAAATTGGTTACTAAAAGAGTGAGATGAAGTCAACGAGTACTATTTGAGGGAACTTTCCTAGTTACTGTTTTTTCTTCAAATCACATCAACATCCTTCGGGTCGTTTAGGACAAGAATGCTAAAGTTGCGTTTATTATAATAGAAATGCAATTGATCAAAGAAATGTCTATTAAGTATTAAGTAATGATACCACGAAGAGATTCATTAGCACTTGCTATATTGCAGCTGGTACAGTGGTCGAGCTAGGCGGTATCAGCTGACCCGAGGTCCCGCCGAACGGAGTAAGTGTTCTCAATGATTTATGCAGTACAGTTCCGTACATACAGAATGATTAGAATTATTTGCATATAAAACATAATTTAAATAGGTTAGAATAGAATATAACAATTTTTATTCAATACTAGCTGTTCCCCGCGACTTAGCCCGCGTGTTATTTGGGGTTTTAATTTTTTTGCGCGGAACCCTAATTCTTTTTCTAATATAAAAGTAGCCTAAGTTACTCCTTGTGACATCAGCTATCCGCCAATGAAAATCCCGTCAAAATCGGTCCAGCCGTTTCGGAGATTAGTCGGAACAAACAGACAGACAGTCGGACAGACAGACAGACAAAAACTTTAAAAATTGCATTTTTGTTATTAGTACCGTATATACTTTCATATGCATATAGTAAAAAGCTGAAATTTCGACATTACCAACAGACACTTCAATTTTATTTATTTGTATAGATGTATAGATAAATCATTAGTCGCATGATGCTTATTTTAAATTATTTTTGTTTCTGAGAAATGTGTAAATATACTTTCAAAAAAAACAATCGCAATGTATACAAAACCTTCTCGTTTTTTGAACTAAGCTAAAATTTTTACATTTACAACAACGTCACTAATAATTGCCAGTGTTACGGACCTATTAGTTATTAGTCAAGTGCTCCAACCGCTGAGCCGCATACTCTTCGAGACGACCATAAACAGTTAACAAGGATCATGAATTCTGAACGTTCCGCCTATTTATGGCAATTACGTTTGTCGTGGCATTACATAAATTCCACTTAAAATAGGTGGATTTTTTTTTATATAGAATAAGGGTGACAAACCAGCACTCAGTGCACCTGATGGTATGTGGTTGCATTGCAGACTCATTGTCACCCATGAGTACTAAGATGTAATGCCTCGTTTCCAGTATAAAGGGTTCTCTACACCCAACATACGAAACACAGCAACATTAAGCTGCTATTTTACGCTGGTAATCAGTGAGAGCGTAGTTCTACCTCGGTCGAGCTGACCCATTTGTACAACAACCTTAATTTATATGCAGCGTGGCTCTACCACCTGTTAAAAGTGCTAGGGAGTGACGTTTGAGTGCTAATGTCTGTCGCGTCTGACGCGTTGATTTATAGTCGCTCAGTGTGGACGGGCCCTGCCGATGCAGCTGGCGTATTGTGCTTTAATTATCGCGCTCGGGGCTTGTCGGGAAATACGGCCGAGGCTTAATTACTAAATCTGTTCTAGTCACAATCTATGGTAGTAGTAAAAGCATCTGAGAAATTGCAAAATATTCAACCTTATATAAGTATATAGGGTTGTTGTCATCCTTTAAATTTACTTTTATAGTTTGCACCTACATATTATTATTTTTTTTGAATTTTACAATTTTTGGTAATTAGTTAATTTATATGTGTAAATTATAGCAATTAAGAGATTCACTATGAATTGAAATCGGCCCCCCACTAGATGGTGACAACCTGGTAAGACATGCAAGAAGTCAATGGATGCAGGTGGATTAGGACCGAGCTTTGTGTCATTCCTTGGGGGAGGCCTATGTTTAGCAGTGGACTTGTGAAGGTCTGTAATGATGATGGTAATAATAATGAATTAAGAGATTAAGGCGTTAATTTGCGGAAGTTCATCACTTCAAAAAACATCATCATGATCAAATAGGGCACTACACTCTCTTCCACGTTTCAAACTAGGTCATTGAAGTATCTAATTAGTACATAATACTTCGATGAACTCTGTAAGGCACCGTGATTTTTATTTTATAAGCAGATCGTAGCTTATTAATTTTAAAATCTATAAGTAATTATTTTAAGTGCCAAATGTAATTTTTATTAAAACCCCATTGACTGGATACAAATAAAATGTAGAGCTAAAATTTGTGCGAAAATATAATGCCTGCCTTTACGGTTTAGTTTTAACGTGTAATTGTATTTACAATACTGCTCCAGCATATCACATATGTTCCTTCCATTTTAACGATTGTCATATTAAATGTACGGAAACGTAAGAAAGAGAAAGAGTGATTCTACATTCATTCGAAATTCATAAATTCGGTCAATTTTTTTTTTAAATTTATTATTAGATAAAAATTGTTATAATATTGCTATGCGGCACAGCGAATAACCACGCAGATTTGTGTTGTGTGCCGTTCCGTTGAACCGTGAACCGTGAACATTTACAAAAATGGGATAACAATTAATATTTGTTAAGGAAATAACATTTTAATTTATACTTTATGTTAACTTCATTAAGTTCACTTCTAAATTTATTATCCAGACCATTTATTAAGCGAGGTGTTATGTATGCGCTGGTGCGCTCACCATATTTATTTTTGGATGGTATTGTTATTAATTATTTTTTGAGTTACTTTGCGGGTCTGAATTTTACTTGAGACTATATGTTTTCCTATAGCCTATCTAAAGTCAACTGCTGAACATAGGTCTCCCCCAAATATCGCCTCACAAAAGAACATTTACATGACAGGAATACTTGTCACACTTGGCAGGCGGGTGTGCAAACGTAGTTTTTCTACCGACTTCAAAAAGGAGCCGATACTCAATTCGACTGTATGTTTTTTTATGTGTGTTACCTCATAACTTTTTACTGGGTGTACCGAATTCGATGATTCTTTTTTTATTTCAAAGCTGGTGCTTCTCATGTAGTTCCATATAAATTTGATCAAGGTCTGACCAATAGTTTTTGAGTTATTCTTAATAATTTATATTGAAGTCGGTTGTACAAAATTTTTAATTTTAAATTATTATTAGTTTGAGTTGAGGAAGATGCTACTAGCCATATTCTGTTTCATTTTCCACTGTCGCCCTATTGAGACACCCACGTGACGATATGGGGTAGTGGCGTGTAAGATTAATATATAATTCTATTCAATTATGACAAGATAATCCACTAATACACCCATACTCCCAACACCGCTACCTTAGGAAAAACACACCACCATCGATAATATGTCGATCGATAATGTGTTTCGTCGCTAATGAAGACATCAAAACGCCACGAGGCGAAACACGTGTCCTTTAACTGACGATGGTGAGTCTTTCTTAGGGTTGTTGGGATAATTGGTGACGGGGATAGTGCACGAAATTGAGTAAGGGTGGGAGGTGCTCTTCAAACTAACTCGGTTAAAGGACACGTGTTTCTCCACGAGGCGACACACGTGTCCTTTAACCGACGGTGGTGTGTCTTTCCTAGGATCGTTGGGATGATCAGTGTGTGTTCTGTGAGAGCGCGGTCCTTCCCTGGTCGAGACGACCCATTCGTGCTACAACTATACTACTAATATAGCTACAAGTAGATGTCTTCTTTATATTCTATCTATCTATTACTATAATTAAATTCTAACACGGCGTCTGTGTGAACATGCATCACGCAAAAACCTGTGAACTGAGTTTTGGAGTGTTGGATGGTACTTTCACTGGCAGATAGCTGATGTTATAAGAAGTAACTTAGGCAAATTTTAATTTAGGACGAGAACTAGGGTTCCGCGCAAAAAATTAAAACCCATGAAATCCATTCGCAATTAATTCCACGGGGGCAAAGGCGCAGGGAACAGCTATTAATTAATATAAAGGCGACATTGACTTATAATCGATTCTGATATATTTACACATTACAACAATAAACAAGGACGTCAAAACCAACCACGATTCCAATTAATTTCATTAGAGATAAGAAATTTCCATGCATAATTGTTATTTTCTGATAAGATTCAAACCTAAGACCTGCAATATTGTAGCTGGGTACTTTAACCACTAGGCTACGAAGCCATTATTTCGCTTGTTAATAGCTACTTATAACAGAGACTGACGGAGGAACTCACAATTAACTATAATAATTCGACCAAGTACGCGTTCTCCACAACATGTCGTTCTTATCAAGCTGTCCACATACAAGCTCTAATAGATAGGCAACAGCAGACTAAGTGGCTGAACCGGTCCACTCGTACACAAGGAACTGTTCGTGATACGTTTGCAGATAACCTTATTATCCGCGCCTTGTAAATATCCGCGGGGCACGTAAACTGCGGGCGCACTTGTGTTAATCTCAAGAAGCGGGCGGATTAAGAGGTACTCGTAATTACCCGTGGACAAAGGTTGTAGCAGACGCGGCCATGTTTATTAGTTTGTTAATAATGTTTATGTTACAACACGTTGTTCTTTATTGGGACCTCGTAATAGCGGGAGGCGAATCGTTCGGATTTTACGCGGTAGAGCCATGCTGCAGCTATATTATGGTTGTAGCACGAATGGGTCGGCTCGACCGGGATAAGATTACGCTCTTTTTTATAGGATATGGTGACAAACGAGCACACAGTCCACCTGATGGTAGTTGGTAGCATCCTAAATAAAGAATCAAAATGCAGATGCGTCGTCACCCGTGAGGACTAAGATGGAATGCCTCTTTTCCAGTAAAATGGGTCTCCGGTTCTCTACACTCACCATACGAAACACAGCACCATCAATCTGCCATTTTACGTTGGTATTCTGTAAGAGCATGTGGTCCTTAACCTATCTTACAGAATACCAGCGTAAAATAACAGCTCAATTTTGCTGTGTTTCATATGGTGAGAGACCGTTTTCACTGGAAACGAGGTACTCCATCTTAGTCCTCAGGAGTGGCAATGCATCTGAATTTTGATTTTTAATCGAGAATAGGTGTAAATGTTTATGATCCACGGCATCCACTTACAATGGTGTTGACTGTGTGCTCGTTTATCACCCTTATTATATAAAATAAAAAAAATATTGCATTGCAAGTCCTTTAGGGAATGCTTTCTGATGAAGTAAGAGATGATCTTAGAACTTTTCCTTTTCTATACATCTATTCACATTTAAATATAAATGAAGTATATGTCTGTCATATAGAAATAACTGACTGGGGATTATTTGCACGCGTTACGTTATTTATTAGTATTTATTGAATAATATTTTTTTCAGTCTGTTTGTCAGGCTGTCTGGGCTAATCTTTGGAATGGTTAAACCAATTGTGATGAAACTTGATTTGTAACAAGAGTGATCTAGTTTGTTTTATCCGAAAAACATGTGGATTTTTTTATGGAATTGATAAATTGATAAGATAAAACGTTTTTAATTTTAATTCTGTCTCACAAACTATAATAATTAACGAAATAAGTGTGTGAAGTAACATTATATTTTAAAATAAGTGGGTTTTATCAAATTCATGGGATTATTTAGACATGAATAAACATTTTTTAATTTTTGTCTGAAACTTTTTGTTTAGCAAATTTACAAAAAAAAATCCTAACATATTTAGTTATCAAAATGATTAAGTGTCATTGTTTTTAAATATTGTTTCTCTATTCTTTTTTATCTCCTTATTGTTACACCTACATCAAGTTCTCACCACACCGTGGATTGACTGGTAGCAATTGCCTCATGGGAAGTCCGCCTTTGTATTCTTTTGTAATAAGGAAATGCAATAAAGAATGAATAAAGCTTGACAAAAACATAAAACGTTATTGAAATTTGATAACATAATAATCAACGTTAGAATGGCTTCTTCCATCACAAATCCATTGTCCACATTTATATTCAAAACAAAAATAGCCGAGATAAAAAATTCACAATTCAACTGATACCGTAACAAATTCCGTGAGATAACCATTCGCCGACAAACAAATCGTTTTGGAAATCGATTTCCACGCAAACGTCCATTCGTATACAAAGCAATCGAATATAAATCGGACAAAATGGCGTGTAAATAAACAGCTTAGAGGCCGTTTCTTGTCAAAATGAAGCTAGTAATGTTACAGAACGACTCCATTAAGTGTCACTATTGCATTCGACGTAATACAAATAATTCTAATAGTGGAGCCATTATATATACGTATGCTGACATTATATTTACAATGTTTCCTTAGCTAGGGTTCACTAACCACGGTACTATTTTTACGTGGTAGAGTCACGCTGCAGCTTTATTACGTTTGTAGCACGAATGGGTCGGCTCGACCGAGGAAAGGCCACACTCTCACAGAATACCAGCGTAAAATAGCTGCTTAATACTGCTATGTTTCGTATGGTGAATATAGAGAATCGGATACCCTTTTAACTGAAAACAAGGCATTCCACCTTAGTCCTCAGGGATGACAGCGCATCCGCATTTTGCTTCGTAACTGAGGATAAATGTAGATGTCTATGGGCCATGACATCCACTTACCATCAGGTGGACTGTGCTGGATTGCATATTTGCATTAAAAAAATTCACTTCAAAATGTGGCTTCCGAAACATGGTGGACTAATCCAGGTATTGTATTGATTTTGAACAATTTTTTCTTAACAGTGCAGCAAAAAGTATTTGAGTATACGCAGCCTAACCAAGTCTGGAATGCGACTGGGGAGTCGTGACTTGCTGGCGGAAGGCCCGATGCGTGTACAGTTCCTCGCATAGTTTACTACGAAATCTCGGTAAAGAATACGCTGTTTTTGATATTACCTTTAAATAAATTAAACAGAATATTTTTATGACATAAAACAAATATTAATATCTTGCGATTAAATTAAGATATTCCATAGAAATTATCAACTGTCAGCAAACTGTTTGCAAAAAAAATAAACAATTTATAATAAAGAATCATGGCAGCGGCGAGTTTACAAAAATCTATACAAATAAATAAAATTGAAGTGTCTGTTTGTAATATTAAAATAACAGATTATTTTAAAAACACAATTTTAAAAATTTTTGTCTGTCTGTCTGTCTGTTTGTTCCAGCTAATCTCCGAAACGGCTGGACCGATTTCGACGGGACTTTCACTGGCAGATAGCTGATATTCTAAGGAGTAACTTAGGCTACTTATTCGGCTGAAAAAGATCAAAAGAATATCAGTATAATTGAAAAAAATGAAATGTGTTTGTACTGTGCTTGCCATTTTGTATGCCCTCGGTATAAACTTCATAATATGTAACTTTACATATGTAATGGCGGAGTAAGATTGTCCAAATCGTCTGCATGGCAACTATAGAAATATCATCCTCCCTCCACTATAAAGTTATCTATTGCTTAATACTGCAGCCCATAGACATCTGATACCAACGTCAAACAAAGCCTTCTTTGTTTGAAGTTGGTATCGGATGTCCATGCTGAGGGCTAAGATGAAGTGCCTCACAGCACGTATATCAATCTGATGACAATTACGAACGTCCAATATGCGAGAAATCTGGTACACCAATCACCAATCTGGCTACAAAGCGGTAGCGTATTAGTCATCAACGTCTGAATCATGCTCGCAGAAAAGATGAAGCAGTACCAGATTACCCAACGTACAAACAAGAGATTCGATCGAGCGTGCTCCTGAAATAGAGCATATGTTAGCGTAATAAATACGTTCGAGGGTTCCGTACAGCGGTAACTAACCACATGTGCGTATTTGAAATAATCCTCAATAAATTTAAGTTAGAAATTATATCGGTCCAAATAATGAGCGCGTAGTAAATAAAGGGCGTGTTTGTAAATGGTTTGGTGGTGTTGCAATCCGTATCTTAGGATATATATTTTACGGTTCCGTGGCGCAGTGGCCTAGCAATGACTTGTTGCGCTGGGGAGCGCGGGTTCGAATCCCGCACGGAACAAGTATTTGTATGCCTACAAATAATTGTTCCGGCTCTGGATGTTTGTCCTCGTGCAATTTATGTTTGTAAACTGCCTCCACGATACAGGAGAAAATCCTAGTGTGGGGGTAACGTTTTAAAAAAAAGACATTAAACAAATAAAAAAAATATTAGTATACTACCCCCACTACTATATGGATTAGTAAGCCGAAGTGGCAATGGGCCAACCAATGCTTGAAGAACCGACAACCGAAGGGGAAAAAACGTTCGCGAGTGGCAGCCTCGTACCGCTAGGCAAAGTGTAGTAACTCCACACTAGATGGAGTGACAACCTGGTAAGACATGCTGGAAGTCAATGGATGCATGTCAGCATTTCAGGACCGTGCTTTGTCCTGGGGGAAGGCCTATGTTTTTTTTTATAAAATAATGCTGATAAACGAGCACACAGTCCAGCTGATGGTAAGTGGTTGCTGTGGCCCATAGACATCTACATCTATCTTCGTTTGCGAATTAAAATGCAGATGCATTGTCAGCCGTGAGGACTAAGATAGAATGCGTCTTTTCCAGTAAAAAGGGTCTCCGGTTCTCTACACTCACCATACGAAACACAGCAGTGTTAAGCTGCTATTTTACGCTGGTATTCTGTGAGAGTGTGGTCCTTCCCTGGTCGAGCTAAAACTCCATCCATTCGTGCTACAACTATACTTTTAATATAGCTGCAGCATGACTCTACCACGTCTATGTTCAGCAGTGAACTTGTGAAGGGCTGTAATGATGATGATGATGATGATGACTACCCCTATATATATTATATCCATCAATACATTCTAAACACTGATTAACAATTATTATAATATCAAATAAAAAAAAAATTTGGACTGGACCTAATTTCGGCGCATATGCATATGGCGGACATAAGGACAGGATTATAGTGCCCGAGTGTTTGCGCAATCAAAGGTGCTCTCTCTATTCCCTCACTCTCATAGTTCTATCGAGTGCTACACCAACGGAAAGAGATCAGGTGCAGAATTAATGGCTCTATGTACTTTCCGAGGCACGGGAGTGGAACAACCGTCAACTTCCCAACTCTATTTCTTAACAGAAAAATCAAATATCCGGTTTTGGCTCGACCCAGATTAGAACCCGGAACCTCATGATTTCTAAAATAAAGTGAAGTTACAGTCCCACTGCTAGGCACAGGCCTACTCTCATTTCTGAAAAGTTTTTAGGGCTAGGAAGTGTCCGCCGCGCTGCTCCAATGCGTGTTGGCGAACTTCACATGTCTTCGAAATATTTTTTTTCTTATTTTCCAGACATGTAGATTTCCTCACGATGTTTTCCTTCATTCAAGTGCGTGGTAATTGAGCCGTAGTAGCTCGGGGCTAAGCGCTTGATGTTGATTTCACAGTAGCGAGTAACCCGGGTTCAATCCCCGCCGGCACCAATGAAAATTGTTAATCGCAAATTTAAGTGCTGATTTACCACGTGCTCATGATTAGTAGTCAATCAAAAACCATATGAAATTAATGAAGAAATTAAAGAGTATTTTGAGGATACGTGGTAGAGCCATGCTGCAGCTGTATTAATAGTATAGTTGTAGCACGAACGGGTCGGCTCGACCAGGGAAGGACCAGGCTCTCACAGAATACCAGAGTAAAATAGCAGCTTAATGCTGCTGTGTTTCGTATGGTGAGTGTAGAGAACCGGAGACCCTTTTTACTGAAAAAGAGGCATTCTATCTTAGTCCTCACGGCTTAGAACGCATCTGCATTTTAATTCGCAAACGAAGATTGATGTATATGTCTACGGGCCACAGTAACCACTTACCATCAGGTAGACTGTGTGCACGTTTGTTACCCTTATTCTATAAAAAAACCCTACAATAGTGTACCGAAGTAAGTTTTCAGTTGCGCAGAAATAAAAAGTCAAGACTTCAGAAGCTATTATGAGCAAATTATTTTATTATTTTTAGTTCTCTAAAGTAATGCTTTTTAAGGTTCAATTTGTTGACCCTTTTTAGGGGACTAAAGAACATAAAAAAAAATTTCGTTTCAAAAATTTAAATTTATTTTGAATCATCATCATTACAGCCATTCACAAGTCCACTGCTGAACATAGGCCTCCCCCAAGGAATGCCAAAAAAGCACGGTCCTGAGCCACCTGCATCCATCGACTTCCTGCATATCTTACCAGGTCATCACTCCATCTAGTGGGGGAACGCCCAACACTTCGCCTGCCGGTACGAGGCTGCCACTCGAGAACCTTTTTTCCCCATCGTTTGTCGGTTCTTCGAGCTATATATGGCTGGCCCATTGCCACTTCACCTTACCAATCCGTATTTTGAATAATTGCATTAAAATGTTCAACACTTATTTGAAAGAATCTTTAAAATCACGAAATTGCATAACTTAATTCCACCCTCTCCCTTCCACCATCGGACAACCAGACGTTCGGCCAGTCTCCACCCTTTCGCTGTTGACTTACTACGCATTCGAACTTTGGTTAGAATTCGGAATTCGGTTTGCTACATCGTTTGTCAAGCGTACAGCTAAGTGCTGCCTTCCGATTACAATGCCAACATTGTAATCGGATGGCAACATGACAAATGACACTTATGCCTTGAAGGTACCGTTAAATCAGTGTGCTTCACGGTTTAGGGTACATCACCACTTACCATCAGGTGGGACTGTAGTTAAGCACTAGCTTAGAATGGTAAAAAAATCACAGGAGACGAAAATATAGCTTAACATACGTACAAAAAGAACATAAAGTCGAATTGAGAACGTCCTCCTTTTCGAAGTTGACTAAAAACTGTATAAAACTAAATACCTTTGTAATAATAAGCCGTATATTCAATATTCAGCAGGTGTGCTCCGTACTGAAGCTCAGGAAGTGTTTGTTAATTCTGACGGGCAGTAATTCATTCAGCAAATACCGTGATGAGACCGGTTGTCATGGAGACATAGCGGGCCTAAGCGTGAGTAGATAGTATCTACACATTCTATGAACGCGCCGGATCGCTGTGAATGGGGCTTCAGTTTAGTATTGAACTGGGTAAACATACACCATTTTGGTTCACGATTTACATTGTGTAACAAGTGATAATTTCCAGTAATCCCCTTGCATCATCATGCCATGCTGCATTTATATTATAGATGAACGAATGGGTCGGCTCAACCGTGGTAGGACCACGCCTTCACAGAATACAAGCTTAGTGCTGCTGTGTTTCGTATGGTGTGTGTAGAGAAGCGGAGATACTTTTCATTGAAAACGAGGTATTCCATATTTCTCCTCAGAGGTGACAAAGCTCTGCATTTTGATTCTTAATCGAGGATAATATGTAAATGTCTATGGACTTCAGCATCCACTTACCATCAGGTAGATTGTGTACTCATTTGTCAGTCTTATTCTATAAAATGCTGTTGTTAATCCGCTGTTTCATTTTCCAGTTTTTTTGCCCATTACGACACCCACAGGATGATATGGGGTAGTGGATATTCTTACTACACAAGACTCGAGATTTTTAAAATGAATCAAATCCCTTGTGTTACTAAATCAAATATAATATAAAAATAATATTTACTTCAATAAATACATCTGTAAGTTGGTCTGTATCGTAAATATTATACATTACTTTTGTCTCTTGTACATTGGAATTCATATCGAATAACTTTTTGTCGCTTTCTATCGATAGGCATTTCATATCGTTGTCAATAGAAGACACAGGAAGTGAAACGATATTTTCTTAACATAATTGCTCGAAAGTCTTGCAGGTGCGGTTTGTTAATTCTTTGTCTAAGCTGTTTTTTTACTTTTCTTAACCAGCGCTTGACTACTATCCTACCTGATGGACTTAACAAAAGCCTCACGCCTGACCTTGAAGACATCCACATAAAAACGGATAAAAAGACAGATGCTTATTTCTTTCCAACTTATTTCTTTTACTTTACCCATGACGAACAATGAAGAAAACCGTTCGAATGCGTGGTAAGTCAACAACTAAAGGGTGGAGACTAGTCGAGTGTCTGGTTTTTTTTTATAAAAGAGGGGGCAAACGAGCATGCGGTTCACCTGATGGTAACTGACTACCGCCGCCCATGAACAACTGCAACACCAGGGGAATTGCAGATGCGTTGCCGACCTTTTAGAAAGATGTAAGTGCCGGTGGTAAACAATTCCACAAAGAAGTTGTACGAGGAAGAAAACTCATAGTAAAACGCACAGTCATGGAACGCCAAGCATTCAGATGGTGAATGGTGAGGAGGTGCCTTCGTGAAATTTGGTGGCTAGAATTAAA
This sequence comes from Parnassius glacialis, assembly GCA_033319125.1. Classification (NCBI taxonomy): domain Eukaryota; kingdom Metazoa; phylum Arthropoda; class Insecta; order Lepidoptera; family Papilionidae; genus Parnassius; species Parnassius glacialis. The sequence goes on from JAVANC010000017.1 coordinate 52,070,401, forward strand.
AGAGAAATAGAGAACAATTCCTCAGAGCACTCCCCGTGGTAGATTCGATAGAAAATGCAAAGGTATACCACATTCCTACGCAGTGCCAGTGTATCGAGCCGATCAGAAAGAACCCGGTCGTCGACGATTCGAACCGCTCTGCGCTGGATGCGGTCAAGTGAAAGGAGCTGGCACTGGGGTGCCCCAGCCCATAGATGAGAACAGTATTACCTGTGACAGTATATTACATGTGAGGCCAAACTTGCGCTTTGTTTTTGTTGTTGAGGCCAAAGTTGCAAGCGCTGTGCCGCCATTAAATACTGTCTCGCTCTGCTGAGCACGCCAAGCTTTTTAGAGGCCAATTTGGCCTTACCTTCCATGTGACCACGAAACTGCACACTATTCGATATGTCTACGCCGAAGATTCCGATGCTAGCTGAGGCAGCAAGGGGAGTGCCTTGAAACTGAGTAGATACGACAAAGGGGTTCTTTTTAGCGCTAAACGCGCAAACTTATGTCTTCTGGAGATTGAACTGGACTAGATTTAGTCGCCCCCAATCCGAGACTTTGTTCAGCAAAGACTCGACTTCAGACACAAGGTTGTCCCGGTACTCGGCGATATAAGGCATCACCAGTGCTGTTGTCTGCATAGCAATGAATGTTACCAATTTGCAATATAACTGGTTGTCCGATGGTTGAAAAGAAACGGAGATATTTAGTTATGTAATTCCTGCGCACACTCTCGGAAATGCATTCCGTAGAAAACTTTTAAATATATAGTTACCGGCATCGATCAGTAATAAAAAACTAGATACACAATCCCATGCAAAAGTTCTCTAAAAACTGTCGCCAATTGTTTGTAATGTAAATTCAACCTTAAATACATTGCCTAAAGTTGTATTCACAAAGCTACGTACAATTTAAAAGCGCACCCAAATGTTCGAGTGGGCGCTCATTCGGTAAAGACATTTTATGCCACTGATTGTGTTTTATTAGTGATCGATGGATACCGGTATAAATATCAAATAATTTATAAAGAAAGTAATTCCAATGTCTCCTTAATGTACACTATTCTTTAATATTTATATATTATATTGTAACACCCCATACCATAATATGTATGATCGGCGGTCCAACACCGATTTACCAGAAGTTTTTCCTCTCATAACTTATTTGTGAAATCGCCTTCCACCGCGATATTTCCGGACCGACACGATTATGCGACATTTAAAAAACCCGGCTAAGTGCGAGTCGGACTCGCGCACCGAGGGTTCCGAACAAATCTGTAAATATATAAGTTTAAAATTATTAAAAATGTTTTTATTATATGATGTAACTAAAAATGTATGCTTTTCGCAATTTTTCCTTTATCTGTGCTATAATACGTTGCTTCGTACCAAATTTTAAGATTCTGAGTTCACGGGAAATACCCTGTAGGTTTTGATTCCCTTGCGGCATAATATTTAATAATAATACACTCTTATAAAATTTATAAATAATAATTAAAAAAAAACTGTTAACATTTAGGAAAGAAAGGCACAATAATAAGCCAACGCAAAAAAAAACGTAACAAAACAAAAAATAAAACATATGCAAGGCACAAGACACACAATTAAATTATGTAATAAGATACAAAAATAAAATAAAATAAATGGAGAATTAAGCAAGTATTTTTATAATATACAAACATTCAATGAACCTTCATAAGAAAGGTGTGATACATCGACACAGAACTAACTTTGTAAATTTAAAAGATATTCTTTTAGTTTTACTTTAAAAGTGCGAACTGTCCTGCTGCCTTTGATCGGAGGTGGTATATTATGCCAACACTTTGTGGCAGCATACCGAAAGCTACCACGAAACGCAGCCGTTCCGTTTCCGTTATTTTTCACAGCTTCAAGGGACAGTAGACTTGAGTATTTGATATGAATTTCAGCTTGATACCTCCACGCGTTCCTGAGAAAGGGTCTTGACAGACAGACAGACAGACAGACAACAAAGTGATCCTATAAGGGTTCCGTTTTTTCCTTTTGAGGTACGGAACCCTAAAAAGAGTCTACTCTTTTTTCAAAGACCGGCAACACAACTAACGTCATTTACTACCAGATGAGCCGCATGTTCGTCTATATATTATTTTTCTATACGGTATTTTTATACGTGGTAGAGCCATGCTGCAGCTATATTAATAGTATAGTTGTAGCACGAATGGGTCGGCTCGACCGGGGAAGCACCACGCTCTCACAGAATACCAGCGTAAAATAGCAGCTTAACGCTACTGCGTTTCGTATGGTGAGTGTAGAGAACCTTGGACCCTATTTACTGAAAACGAGGCATTCTATCTTAGTCCTCACGAGTGACAAAGCATCTGCATTTTAATTCGTAATCGAGGATAGATGTAGATGTATATGGGCCACAGCAACCACTTACCATCAGGTGGACTGTGTGCTCGTATGTCACCCTTATCCTATAAAAAAAAACTATGTCTTAAACTACTCAACTATAAAATTAATTGTGTAAAGCATCTCTTGTTCTAACATAGCCATCCATTTTCATCTATTCTCATATCTTAACTATCTTCATTCATGCCATCTCCTTCTGTTAAAAGTTACTATGTTTGTTGTTGCAAAATTATTTTCCCCTAGTGAATGATTCAGTACAAATTAATATCAATACATAAGGCACTTCCTTACCTCAATGAGTTTAGCTATATAAACAGCGCGAGCGGGCAAAAGCATGAATGAATCAAACGACTTGTTATAAATCAAATAATATTGCTATTATGCCGATGGCTGAGAACCTGCCGTGGTTCGCGTGGGCAGCCTCGCCCACGCACCGCCTCAACCACTTCAGACGTGCCGGAGTAATCACAGTATTAAGGAGCACGCTGGATAACTTATAACTGAATGTAAAGCCCCTTGAGCTTATTATCGCCTGGTATAATGTTATCTATAGAACAAGAATAAGATAAGTGATAATTACGTATTTTCTGCAGAGTTCAAAAAGGACCATTTTATGTGTGTTACCTCATCTGGGTAAACCAATTTCGATGATTCTTTTTTTATTTGAAAGCTGGTGCTTCTCATGTAGTATTATATCATTTTTTGATCAAGGTATGGCCAATAGTTTTTGAGTTATTCTTAATAATTTTGTATTGAATTCGGTGGTACAATATTTTTAATATTTAATTATTTATTATGTATCTTAACGTCTACTTATTAGCCTCTAAATTGTTCTCAAGATCTTCGCTATTCTTTAGAATTGGAAAATAGAACTTTTTTAGTTGTTAGAAGTACGCAGCTATTCTTTAGTAATAAATAATAATGATCATTTAAACCAGAAGACAATTTTATTGAGTATTTTGAACAGAGTTATCGGAACGATATTCACCAAACCGTAGTAATAGTTGAATGAAACTAATTTTTACGGATTTTATCGCGTTTAATTTAACTTTTTAATTCTCGACGTTTCGGGTGCTTTACAGCACCCATGGTCACGGGGGGGGGGGGGGGGGGGGGGCTGTCCTCTGTGTTTAATTAAATCTATTTTATTATCTTTTTTTTTGTTTATTTTTAGTTCTTTCCGATCGGCTTGACTCATTGGCACTGCGTAGAGATGTTGCATCTCTTTGCGTATTTTATCGCTTCTATCACGGGGAGTGCTCTGAGGAATTGTTCGGACTAATTCCAGCCACCCAATTTCACCATCGCACATCGCGACATAACTCGCGATACCATCCATACCATCTGGATGATTGGCGGTCCACCACTGTGCGATTTAGAAGAAGTTTTCTTCCTCGCACAACTTCCTTGTGGAATCGATTACCACCAGCGATTTTTCCGGCCCGATACGACTTAGGGACCTTCAAGAAAAGAGCCTACTCCTGTTTAAAAGGCCGCAACGCATCTGCGATTCCCCTGGTGTTGCAGTTGTTCATGGGCGGCGGTGGTCACTTACCATCAGGTGAGCCGCATGCTCGTTTGCCCCCTCTCCTATAAAAAAAATGTGTAGTCTTCGCGTAAATATAAGAAATCAGTAATAATTGACTTGAGTTCAATGGAATACTTGAAAGTAGTAATTGACCGTTACCTTTACAGCCTATTAAAGTCCACTGCTAAACATATGCCTCCCCCATAGATTGCTTCATGGCAAGCGGGTTGATAACCACTTTTTTGGATTTTAGTCGTTATTAGGAAGACGCTGCTGCCCATGTCATGATGTTTCCCCCTGTTGCCTCTTACGACACCCACGGGATGATATGGGGTAGTGGATATTCTTACACCGCCACTACACGGTAGTAATAATTTACATAAGACCATTACCAATAAGCTGAAATGGCAATGGACCGATCACATAACTATAAGAACAGAGATTTTACCGGGAAAAGAAGTTCTTTGGTAGCAACTTGTAAGTATCGAGTAGGGTTTCCCCCTATTATGTGGAGTGAAGATCTAGCAAAGCATGTTGGAAGTATATGAGTGCAGTTAAACATGGTGCAACGTACTATGGTCGCAGCACGAATCGGTCAGCACGACAAGAGAATACGCTCTCACAGAATACACACGTGAAATAGCTACCTAACATTGTGAGTCTAGAGAACGGTAAGCACTTTTTGGTACGTGGTAGAACCATCCTGCTGCTATATTATAGTTGTAACACGAATGGGTCGGCTCGACCGGGAAAGATCACGCTCTCACAGAATGACAGCATAAAATAGCATCTTAATGCAGCTGTGTTCCGTATGGTGAGTGCAGATAACTGGGGACCATATGTACTGGAATCCAGGCAATCGATCTTAGTCCTCAGGGACAATGCATCTACATTTTCATTCCCAATTGAGGTTAGATGTAGATGTCTATAGCCCACAGCATCCAGTTACCATCAGATGGACTGTGTGGTCATTTCTCACCATTATTCTATAAAACAACTTTTTACTAGTAACGAGGTATTCCGTTTCAGTGCTCAGAGGTGAAATCATATTCATTATGTTGGTTTTTCTACCGACTTCAAAAAGGAGATGGTACTGAATTCAACCGTATGTTTTTAGGGTTCCGTACCTCAAAAGGAAAAAACGGAACCCTTATAGGATCACTTTGTTGTCCGTCTGTCTGTCTGTCTGTCTGTCAAGACCCTTTTTCTCAGGAACGCGTAGAGGTATCAAGCTGAAATTTATATCAAATACTCAAGTCTACTGTCCCTTGGGGCTGTGAAAAAATCAAACTTCTAAGCCAACGCAATCAAAAGATACAGCCGTTTATGCCGCAAATTTTCGATATTCGCAAGGGAATCAAAAGTCAAAACCTACAGGGTACTTCCCGTGAACTGAGAATCTTAAAATTTGGCACGAAGCAACGTATTATAGCACAGATAAAGGAAAAATTGCGAAAAGCATACATTTTTAGTTACATCATGTAATAAAAATATTTTTAATAATTTTAAACTCATATACCTACGGATTTGTTCGGAACCCTCGGTGCGCGAGTCCGACTCGCACATGGCCGGTTTTTTTTTATGTGTGTTACCTCATAACTTTTTACTGGGAAAACCGATTTCGATGATTCTTTTTTATCTGAAAGCTGATGCTTCACATGTGATCCCATATAAATTTGATCAAGATCTGAGTAATAGTTTTCGAGTTATTCTTAATAATTTGTATTGAAGTCGGTTGTACAAAATTTTTTATTATAAATTATAATTGAAGATATGTTTAATAAGCCGCAGCATTGTTTTGTATTAGTATTAGCATAGGATATACTGTGTTTCTTTGTCAATTTTATCTCTATAGTAGCTGTTCCTCGCGACTTCGCCCGCGTGTAATTTATTACGATTGGATTTCATGGGTTTTAATTATTTTGCGCGGAACCCTAATTCTTTTTATAAAATCAAAGTAGCCTAAGTTACTCCTTATAACATTAGGTATCTGCCAGTGAAGTCCAGCCGTTTCAGAAATTAGCCGGAACAAACAGACAGACAGACAGACAGACCAACAGACAGACAGACAAATTTAAAAAAAATTGTGTGTTTGTTATAATTACCGTATATTCTTTCATATACATTTAGTTAAAAGCTGTTATTTTGACTTTACAAACAGACATTTCAGTTTTATTTATTTGTATAGAAAGATAAAAAACCACGTTCACCAGTAGGCTTATGATTAGTTGCAATAATGATGACGATGATCATCTAATCAAATAAGGGATATGGGCTCGACTGACTTTGATAAAAAGGAAAAATATCACGTAAATTAATTCGAAGTTACCACCTAAAGTTTATAAAATAATTAAAAACATTAGTAAAATTCTCAGTTATATCTGGAATATCTGTTTTACTAATGGAATATAAAAAATATTAAAAATATAAATAATAAAAAAGAAACTCAAACTAAAAATTTCAATTTTCATACAGTCCTACCTCCCGCGGTATCGTGCCAAGAACGCTGGCTGCCTTTCCTCGCTGAATGGCTATACTTAGCCTTTGAGCGAGAAAATAAACAGCCCTTTTTATATTTCAAAATTTAATATAAAATTTACTTTGGTTGAAATACTGATAAGGAATTGTTTTTGAGACTGGTCGTAGCTGCTAGTGATAAGAGAACTGGTTCTTTTCTCGCTCAAAGGCTATGTAGCGAGGAAACGCAGCCGGCTTTCTTGGCACGATACCACGGGGAGTAGTAGGTACTGTATGATACTCGTAATTAAAGTTTTTAGTTTTAGTTTTTTACTATAGTTTTTTAATATTGTATATATTTCAATGTTACATAAATAAATAATATTATTAAAAAAACTTTATTATTAAAATTAATCAAAAATTTATTCTTGGTCAGGTTGTCTCAAATACAAGTGCCACAAAGGAAATTAAAGTATACCCTAACCGGAATGGTATTTTAGAATCCAAACACGCACAAAAGCAGGCACAATGAACATTTACGATATTGCAGTAAGCTAAAATACAACTTCTGAACACGGAGTAATCTCGTGCAAACACGATAAATGGTCTTACAAATGTAACTTAGTTAGTTTGGCGTAGTTTACAAGGTTATGAACTGATTTATAAGAAAAAGAGTAATGCCAGAATTCTATTGATTGTTAAAAAGTAAGCTATCCAGGTATTACGGGAAATAAAGAATAGAATAGAATAATTTTTTTATTCAATATTGATTACATGTGTAATTCTTATTGAGTCATTTTTACTTTACTAAATCTTTAAAAGAAAACCACAGATGTCCCCTGAACCCTGTCGCCATCGTACACGTCTTCGTGGCTGTCATACGGTGTCATGTTGAAGGGAAATAGTACTGATCACAACAATTATTTATAATCCAAAATAATATAAGAATCTTGACAAATATAAAAATTCTAGAAAGTTGTAAGCCCCACTTCAAAAAACTTAAATTTTTGACTTTGACGTCTATTTATATTTGGAAAACATGCAAATTTGTAAAAGAAAAACCACCTAGAACTATTCACCAAATTAAGTAAAGTAAAGTTAAAAAATATTTATTAGACAAAACGATTTACAATTCAACTGAAATTGCCGTGGACCCCACACTAGGCATGCCGGTATCGTGGGGTCCCAATTCCCAGAGTTATACATGTAAAGATTTCCGTCTAGCACTACACAATTAATTAAGAAATCTGGTAAGAAAACAAAACAAAATAACCTAATGGAGGAAGTTTGTGATTAATTATGACAAATTAACTAATTACAAATAATTAGACCAAATAAGAATAGGTTACTACTGCCGAAATCTACACTCGCGTTACATAGCTCTCGCCTTCCACTTCTCTTTCTAACCTTCCAAATGACATAGAAAACTCTAACGGACACTAAATTATTTTTATCAAAATTAAAGTTACATTTAATTGAAAAATGTTTCTTTAATTTAAATGAATCATCATCATTACAGCCATAGACATCAACATAGGCCTCCCCCAAGGAATGCCACAAAGCACGGTCCCGAGCCAACTGCATCCATTGACTTCCTGCATGTCTCACTCCATATAGTGGTGGGACGCCCTACACTTCGTCCGCCGGTACGAGTCTACCACTCAAGAACCTTTCTTCCCCATCGGTTGTCGGTTCTTCTAACTATTTGGCCGGCCAATTGCCACTTCAGCTTACTAATCCGTCGGCAGAATGTGTGTGGACAACTTCGACCTGCCTATTTTATTTAATTTTCTTTTTTAATTATTATAATGATTATTATTGTTGTTATGTTTATATTTGACATTGTGATTATTAATTGAATTGAATTTATAGAATATTCTATTAGTTTATCTTAATATTGTTTACTTAATAAAAATGTAATTTAATATTTTATAATTACAACGCCCAAAACGTGACATTGTATGTTACCATTTGATTGCAATAAAGATTATGATTCTGATTATTTTATGCCAGTTATGTTGAATATATCTTCTCTATAATATACTCCTAATTTGGTTCAACTACAAAGATGTATTTTGCTTATAGTTGTATCCCAAATATACGTCGAAAACGTTAGCGCTACGCCACAAATTATAGAAACAACAGTTGTTTTTGTGATGTGTTCTACACACGACACACTAAAAGGTGAACAAAATATTAAAATTGTAGAAATACGTGGTAAAATGATAAAATTCGCATAAAGAAAACGCGGTGTGTCTTAATTAGTTTGAAAAGCAACTACAGCAGTTGAAGATACTAATGGAAGTGATAGTGTACGTATTTTTGACAGGCAGGCAGGATTTCTTTGACTTTGGACTTCCGCAAAGTATCGCCTGATTCTATTAATTATCGAAACAAGTGATTTTTTTTATTATGTACTAGAAAAAATTAATATACCACGTATTTTTTTATATTCCTACATTGTCATTCGATTCTGCGCTATGTTCAAAATTTCAAGTCTCTATCCGAAAAGTGCTCGAAATTTGAGTCGCAAGATTCCACCCGGAACAACAGATAGACAGACAGACACACAAATTGACTTAATAAAAAAGCGGTAGAAATTGGATTCAAGATCTTACGTGATTCATCAAGCTCTCACAGAATATCAGGTTAAAGTAAGTGCTGCCTTTGTTTTTTATGAAGAGGGGCAAACGATAACTTCATGGTCGTTCACGTTCGTGCTTAGGGGTTCATGAAAAACCGAAAAACACCAGAGGAATCGTATGATCAGTGACAAGAACCGGAAACCCATTACCCGGTAAAGCATTATATGTAGGTCTCAGGATTGAGAACTGACTATAGATGTTGGTGTCTAGGATTCAACTCAATTACCATCAGGTAGACTGTGTCTCAATTGTCACACTTGCTTGTTTAAAATGACATAGCCACTATCTCAGTTTTACATTCACCATTTAAATGCTAGTTTTACGGTGTAATAACAGATAATAATTAAATGTTTGCCTGGCGGGGTAATAAAGGTGCAAAATATTTAATAATTTAATGTTTTCAATATTGCAGAAGTATTATGATATATCTATTCGACGATCGACGGCTCCGTGGCGCAGTGGCTTAGCAATGAGTTGTTGCGCTAGGGGCCGCGGGTTCGAATCCCGCACGGAACAAGAATTTGTATGGCCCACAAATAATTGTTCCGGGTCTGGATGTTTTTCCTAGTGAAATCTATGTTTGTAAATTGCCTCCACGATACAGGAGCAAATCCTAGTGTGTGGGTAACGTTTTTAAAAAAAATAATGTTTTTTTTTATTATGGAATAGGGTGACAAAAGAGCACACAGTCCACCTGATGGTAAGTGGTTGCTGTGACTCATACACATCTACATCTATCCCCAATAAAGAATTAAAATGCAGATGCGTTGTCACCCGTGAGGACTAAGATGGAATGCCTCTTTTCCAGTTAAAGGGTTTCCGGTTCTCTACACTCACCATATGAAACACAACAGTGTTAAGCTGCTATTTCACGCTGGTATTGTGTGAGAGTGTGGTCCTTCCCCGGTCGAGCTGACGCTATAACTATACTACTAATATAGCTGCAGCATGGCTCTACCACGTCTAAACTAACTAATGTAAGTAAATAGGTAAGTTGTGGATAACTGTAAATGTCTATATTACTTCTTCAATGTCAAATAATTTAAATGAGTAATAACTGCCTTTTTCTACAGCTCGCTTAAGCCCACTGCTAGACTTGGATCTCTCTTGACTTGGCAGGCGGTTTGATGATCGCAAAGCCACAGGTTTCGCATCCTTAACCCTACTCCATCGCCTTCGCCGGTCTGAATATTTAAACCTGGCCTAAAGAGATCACAATCTATAGGTTGTCATAAGATTTCTCTGCCATTTCCTATCGTCGCCTATTACATGGTGATGGGACGTCTTACGCAATCACTACAAGACAATAAGAGTAAAGGCAACTGCTGATTATGAGGTCCTAGGTTCGAATCAAGGGTTGGGCCAACGAAATCAGTTATTGAGTTTTTCTGCCAAGAAAATTCTCAGTAGCGACATGTATGCGATGTTGGTGGTGTTTCTGCCTCGTGCCTCAGAAAGCATATAAAGCCGTTGGTCTTTCCGGTCGTATCGGTTTGCCGTCCCATCGAACTCTATGAAAGTGAGGGAATAAAGAGTGCACCTGTGCTTGCCCATACACACAGGCACTATAATCTTGTTCTGCGCAGTAGGTTAGTCTCCGTTGGAACTAATAATAATGTCCTCCGGACTTAATTATATAACCATAATACTTTTTATGAAGTTTAACTGCTCTAATTCCAATATGCCATGAACACAAGGTATGTCTTCACTCCATCTAGTGGGAGGCGGAAAACTTTACTCTATGCTTACAAGAACCTTTTTTCCCCGTCAAATATCGGTTCTTCGAGTTACATGAAACAAATATTTCTATCAATAATAAAAGTATTAATTTCTTACTTTTATATTGTATGTATATTTAAGTGCTGAATATATATATATATATATATATATACTAGCTGACCAGGCAGACGTTGTTCTGCCCTTTCCCAACGACCATTTGCTTTCCCAAAAAAACTCCTGAAATTAGCAATAAAAAAATTGAGGGTCACTTATCGGGATAAAAACTATCCTATCTCTCAAGTTGGACCAAACTGCACACAGTCTGCAAAATTTTTTTGAAATCGGTTCTATCTGTTGAATACTTACAGCAACACGTGGTGGTTATACTACTAAATTGTAGCTTTTATTAAACGTTTGTATTTTTAACATAGCGCCATCTATTAAATATTTACTCAATCCAGTCAACAGATATCGTCATCTGACAGAATCGTTTGGAGCTAACAGATAATTTTGACTGTCAAATAATAGACAAATAATTTTCAATAAAATCATATTGTATTGCGACTATAAATTGAGATGTAAGCTATTTCATTGAAATCAGTTCAGTAGTTTAGGAGTCCATCGCGGACAAACAACGTGACACGTACTTTTTAAATATAAAGATGTATATATATAATTTAATAAATGTAGGATTCGAATCCCATTCTTCATAAAAGAGCGGACGACTTGTAGTCGCAATAGAATAAATACGAATACAAGTACAGAGCGATCTTGCCCTTATCAGCGGCAATAATCCGAAGTGATCTGCATCGCGGAACCGCTGAGCGTTGTCCGCGATGCATATCACATCAGATTATGATGGGCATGGACCTTGAGTGATGCAGAGCACTTTGTATTGCTTCATTGTTACTCAAGAAGTTCTTAACATTTTTTTTATCCATTTTTTAGGAAACTTTTTGAACTGACTTATGTTTAAACTGACTTCAACTAATTCACAAACATCTTATTGCTTGCAATCAAAATGGCCTAATTGAGCCTCTTGGCAGTCAAAACGCAATTATTGCACCGGTCGCAAACAAAATGGCATAATTACATTTTTCTAATTTAAATATCTTCCGTTGTATTAATGTCAGCTCATACCGAGACGCGATGCAACGCGACGCGGCGCACACTTTTTAAGATAGCGACAGAAAATATAACTTTATTTACTACACAAAAATATACATGGAATAAGCAGTGCCTTTGTACATAATTATGTTTTTTTACCATTTTCCTATCGAACTATGTGTGTAAATAAACTGTTAAATAAAATAAATAAATATTTTATTGAGATAATTCGAAAATGCCGCGAGGCGTCGCGCTACGCCGCGCTGCGCCTCGAGATGCCTCGCGGCGTAGCGCGATACATCGCGACGCAGCGGTGCTCTGTCTGTAGGCGCAGCGTACAAAAGCGGCGCGCTGCCCTGCGAAACCACTGGTCTCTTCAAGCATCGTCGCGTCGCGTCACGCTCGATGTGAGCTGACCTTTGGACATAGCTATCTGGATTTAACATATATATGTCAAATCAAGTGTCATTCAGTTTTTACTGCTCCTGTAAAATTTACTTTCATGTAACTATACCATTTTGTTCGCCAGCTCCTCATATATCAATATATTGAGTCTACCTGTAAGAACATTTACTACCCCATATCATCCAGTGGGTGTAGTAAGAGGCGACAGAGGGAAACTGAACCAGAAGATGCGCAGCAGTATTTTCCGGATAACAGTTGAATTAAAATAAAAAAGCTGTGGTTGCCAGCCCGGTTGCCAAGCGTGGCAACTATGGAAAATATTCCCTCTATAAGGCAATCTTTAGGGGAGACCTATGTTTAGCAGTGAATTTTTGATATGCTGGTTATATGATATTTCATAGTCAGTTTAAAAAATGGAGTAACATTACTTATATATTTTTAAATACCAGCATCATCATCATGATCATCATTATTACATTACAGCTCTTTACAATAGAAGGTCCTGGGATCCAAGGTCGTATAATAGTAATTTTATTTAATAAATCGTGAAGACTTAGAAATATTTCCGTAAGGTAATCTTCAAGGGATTTAAACCCACATAACCAAATTTCAAAGATACGTGACTATACATAAAGGTGAATTGGTTTCTTCTCTATAAGGCAAATGTAATTTTTTGTAATATTTGATGTCAGAAGACATTTAATAAACAATTTTCCGTAATCAAACTCGTAGTTTATTAAGTTTATTACAATAATTCAATTAACCTCGTTTGTTTCATTTCAATCTAAAAGTACCGTAAACAAGTTAATAGAGGTTAAACCCTTTTAAATTTCTAATAAATATTTTACGATTAAAGACCGCGATCAAATTAAGCCTTAATATCATAAAATCTCTATCACTAATAACAAAATCTAATAATTTGTCACTAATGCAATAACCGTGTTTCATTCATTTTCTAATTTTATTAATTACGTGAACGATTAGTTACACCATGTATACCAACTAATTTAGAGATTGTATTAAAATTTACTATGACATTATTATTTTGAATCTTAAGTCTATAGACATAAAGATTATTTTATTGTTAAGAGATGCGAATAATGAATTGTTGTTGGAGCTCAATACCTTTTATGAGCGAGTAGTGAGGCGCGATCGAGCTAGGCCCGTCGAATCGATTAGAGCCGCGTGTCTCGTCACATCGATTGGGGACGTTGATGATGATGTAATCGAATGTTTTAGCTCGCTATGATTGCTGTACGCTCACCTACTTAAAGAATATAATGATTTATTTAAACAATGTCTAATCGAGTACTGGTAGACTTGATTAGGTATTGCATGATTGTGGTGATCAGGTCTGACTTTAATTAGGGTTTTGCAATATTGTTAGAATATTTGCAGAATTTTTGTAGCAGTATACTAGAAAGATCTATGTTTAGCAGTAGAATTTGGATAAGCTGTGATAAATGAATGAATAGTGTCCAAGCAACTCTTTATACGCCGCGTGATGGACTTAAAATGAGGATATCCGCAATAGCACAAGAGTAACTGACATAGCCCAAGGGATTAGTAAGCTGAAGTGGCATTAGGCCAGCCATGTAGCTCGAAGAACGACACCCGATGGGAAAGAAAGGTTTTCGAGTGGCGGTCTCGTAACGGTAGGCGACGTGTAGGGTTGCCCCCACCCCTCCCCCTCTATATGGAGTTACGAACTGGTAAGACATACAGGAAGTACAATGGATGCAGGTGGCGATAGTTCGTGCTTCCTTTTAAAATATGCACTATCCCATATCGTCCCTTTTCCTTGGGGGAAGGCCTATGTTCAGCATTAAGCTTGTAAAAGGCTGTACTAAATGAAAAAAAGAACAATTTATAATATGTTTTTAATACACTTTTTTTCAGAATCGGCTAATAACTGTCGAATACTGAACTAGGGCTTCTAAGCAGGTGAATTAATGATCGCAACTCTAGATGTATCTTATTCTACACTCAACGCGGGAATAGCTTTTCTTTATACAATGAGGGTAACAAACGAGCACACAGTCCACCTGGTCTCCGGTTCTCTACACGCACCATACGAAACACAGCAGCATTGAGCTGCTATTTTACGCTGGTATTCTGTGAGAGCGTGGTCCTTCCCCGGTCTAGCTGACCCATTAGTACTACAACCGTAATATAGCTGCAGCGTGGTTCTACCACGTAAAGTGTCTGCGTGTTTAATAGGCAGATAATATTGCGTTAACCACGATTAAACTAGTTACATAAGACAGTTATTTTATGAACGTTTTAATATGACTGTATCCCTGAACGGGAGTTGCGTGTTATGCTATTAAATACTCATAAAATCTCCCCCGAGGCGGTTTAAACTTAAAGTTTTATTTTATGAGGAGAAAATAATCGTTCGGTAGTCCGACCTAACTCGTTAGACGCTAACGATGTTAAAAATGTGAAATAGGTTTGTTCGAAGTTCTCGACGGGCTACTAATCTTCCGCTCAACAGATGTCGCTAGTTGGGACTGAGATGAAGTTTTTTATTTATTTATTTAACAATTTACGTACACACAAAATAAAGCTACAATGAAGAAAAAAAAAAGATATTTTGTACAAAGGCACTTTTTTGTTATACTTGTGAAGTTATCTAGTTTTAAATAAAAGTTTATCAGTTTCTAGAGTATTATTTTGATACACAAAGCAATGCATCAGTGGTTTTCACAGTTTTAACTATATTTTTTTCTATTTTTCTACTTTTAGGAATATCCGTAGTTTGATTTCATTCATGATTTCATTCATGATTTCATTCATGATTTCATTAATTTATAATCTAATGACTTCTTATATTTACGCGAACACTGCTCATTAAATGAAACTAATTTTACGGATTTTATCGCGTTTAATTTTAGCTTTTTAATTCCCGACGTTCATTTCGGGTGCTTTACAGCAGAAATTAATTTTAAATTAACTAAAATTAGTTTCATTTAACATTTTTTAATTTGATAAATATAGAATATTACTAATGTTCATATTCATAGAGTAACGAGGGTCATCAGCGGAACGAGGGTAGTAGCCATAGCGTTTTTCCCCAATACACGGGCACGGGTGATCTACCCGCAAAAAAAAAACAATAGTTTGTCATGCTCACACATTGAATTATTTTAAATATCTTTTTTAAATTTAAATTTAATGTGTTAGTTACTAAAAAATAAACTAACAATCACATACACCACACTCAACAGCATCGACAGCGATAACTCGAATACATACTCAAATCAGTCGTTCGACCGATCTTCATATTGTTGCTGGGGGAGGCTTATGTTCGTAAACCAATCCGACAAAATATGACCGTTATTATTGAATTTTTAAGTTTAAAAAGTAAATAGCAATAATGTTGTAAAAATTACTTTTACAAGAAAGGTAAAACAACGCCATCTCTTGTAAATTTTACGTAGCAAATCTCTCTTTGCAGCAAAAAACTCAACAATTCGGCATGTTTGTATGACGTCGATTCAACCGTGAAACTAGATTTAGTCTAGTGAGAAATGCGCTGAAACTAGTTTTATTGTACGAATAGGACCGCGTGGACTTATCCTATGACAGAAGGTAACGCCTGCGTATGGCTACTCCCTTCCAATGCGCCGCACCGGGGCTCGTGTTGCCCTATGATTAGCATTACCTATTATTCCTAAGAAATTAACTTACCCGCTATGAAATCTATTAATTGTTATTACCTCTTTACATAGTGGCGCCGTAGTGGTAGAAGAATAATCTAAAATTAAAAAAATTGTAATTAAAAAACTATTGGTCTGACCTTGATCAAATTCATATGGGACCACACGAAAAGTACCAGCTTTCAAAGAAAAAAAAGGATCATCGAAATCGGTTTACCCAGTAAAAAGTTATGAGGTAACACACATAAAAAACATACAGTCGAATTGAGTACCGTCTCCTTTTTGGAAGTCGGCAGAAAAGTCGTGGATCTTTGCAATAAATACCTTATTTTGTAAAAGACGAACGGAAGCCATGAAAAAAGACTGACAATTGTTTCAATATATATAAATACTTTATACCAAATTTTAATCAAGTTACTAGATGTTCTAATATTCGGATACAAATTCTATAGACGGTAGAGAGAATTTGAAACAGGCGACGAGCAGCCGCATCTTCCTAATAACGACTCGAAATAATAAAATAATGTAGTTGTAGTTGCCAACCCGCCTGCCCAACGTTGCAACTACGAAAAATCCCCCCTATAAGGCAAACTATGGGTGAGACCTAAAGGTTATAGAAGCTATAGAGGTTCAGCAGTGGACTATAATAGGCTGTGGTGAATGATTGGCATTCTGTTTATTTATTTATTTATAATCTTTATAGTGTTCACCTTCAGGTAACAAAGGACGGACTCAATGCCAGTTGGCATTCTCTACCAGTCAACATGTGTGTGGTGAAATTAAGGTGATAGGTGACGTACATAAGTAATAAAATATTGATATACGCATCATAAATACATACATACATATTACATGTATAATATACATACATGTATATTATATACATACATAAATTCTAGCGATATTTCAATCAAATTTTGGGGGGGGGGGGGTCAATTCGTTAAAATAGTTTATCATTTTTCATTCCATAAAAATTTATAATTTTGTGTTTTTTTTATGGGATAAAGGTGACAAAAGAGCACACAGTCCACCTGATGGTAAGTGGTTACTGCGGCGCATAGACATCTACATCTATCCTCTATTACAAATCAAAATGTAGATTCGTTGTCATCCGTGAGGACTAAGATGGAATGCCTCATTTCCAGTAAAAAGGGCCTCCGGCCACCTGCACTCACCAAGCGAAACGCAGAGGTAAACCTCTACTTCACGCTGGTTTTCTGTGAGGTCGTGGTACCACCCCGGTTCGAGCCGGCCCATCCGTGCGACAGCAAAAGCTGCCGCGTGGCTCTACCACTGTTGTTTTGAAGTTACTGCTATTAAATTATATAAGGCACTTCGAATAAAGAGATAATCTAACTAAATAGATTCAATATAATGTCGAACGAAAGTTCGGGGGTCGACTCCCCGGTTGAGAGTTAATTCCATAAAAGTTTGTTTTTCGATTAAATTAGAATCGTGTGTTACATAGTAATCGGCTATGAAATACGAATAAAAAATCTTAAATTAGATACTTATTTTAGATGAAAATATATTTTGCTCATGTGATAAGAGATAAGATTCATTATGGCTGATAAGGATAGCATATGTAAATAAATAATGTTTCATAATGAACAGAGATAGTTGTAATTTAGACAAGCCTCCTATTGATATGATAAGGGTCATATATGAATTGGTTGTTTATGTTGTGTGGGATCTAAACAAGGTCTAGATGATGTACCATAAAAATAAAATATAAACTTTATTAATTAGTGAAAATTTCTGTAACTGGTATAACTTGTGCTTGTTCCTAGTATTTACAGAATGTACATAATATGTAATGTATGTACATAGAATGTAAATAATGTGTATTTTAATGAAACTATTTTTGTTTTTTGTGTACATACATTAAATTCTCGTAAATATATTGAGAGGCCAAAGTTAATATATTCATTTCTTTAAATTTTTTCTAAGAGATTCCTTCGGGCCTAGGTTATAAATCGCTCTTATGGCTCTCTTTTGTAAAACACAGATAGTTGCAATGTCTGTTGCATTACCCCATAGCAAGATGCCATTGGACATTATGCTGGAAATAACTAAAATAAACTAATCTAGCTATTTCAATACATCATGTAAGGCATCTAATATTTTTTACAGCATATGCTGCAGAACTAATTTTGCTAGCTAGTTTAGATATATAAGGGCCCCATTGAAGCTTCGCGTCAACTGTAATTCCGAGAAAAACAGTGGATTCAACAAGGCCCAGCTCCTCCCCATTTTAAAAGTACATTGGTATTCACTTGCTTAACATTAGGTGTAGTGAATTTAATAAATTTCGTTTTATTACCGTTCAAAAGCAAACTATTAACGTTATATCAGTTTATACTTTTTTATAGCATTATTCACTTCGTCATATTAAAATAATTGCCTTTTTAGTCGGAAAATCAACGAAGTATCATCAGCAAATAATACTATACCATGATTATTCCCTACCAATTAACGTAAGTCACTAATATAAACTAAGAACTGAAAGGGACCAAGAACTGAGCCCTGAGGAACACCCATTGCTACAACCGATGAGGAAGAGCATCGATTAATAACAACTATTTGCGTTCTATTATTTAGATATGATACAATAAGTTTAAGCGCTATGTTTTTTACACCATAACTTCCTGATTAATGTCTCATGGTGAACATAGTCGAAGCATCTTCTGAATTTTACCATGCACAGAAAATATGTTTGATTAGCTCAACACCGACATCAGTTGTCGAGCGATCCCTTGTAAATACAAACTGATTCTTATGGAGTAATTTATTAACATTAAAAAAACTTAATATTTGATCTAGAGTAATTCTTACAAAAAAATTTCTGAGCGTTGGCGGCACAGAAACAGGTCTAAAATTAGTTTTTTTTTTATAGAATAAGGGTGACAAACGAGCACACAGTCCACCTGATGGTAAGTGGTTGCTGCGGCCCATAGACATCTACATCTATCCTCTATTACAAATCAAAATGTAGATGCGTTGTCACCCGTGAGGAATAAGATGGAATGCCTCATTTCCAGTAAAAAGGGCCTCCGGTCACCTGCACTCACCAAGCGAAACGCAGAGGTAAACCTCTACTTCACGCTGGTTTTCTGTGAGGTCGTGGTACCACCCCAGTTCGAGCCGGCCCATCCGTGCGACAGCAAAAGCTGACGCGTGGCTCTACCACTGTTAAAAATGTCCAATGTTCCGCCAGATTTAAATAAAGGTATAACTTTACTATGTTTCATTAAATCAGGAAACACACCAGATTCGATACTAGCACTGAAAATAATTGCAAGTTGGGGTGCGATCGCATCTATTATAGATGCAATAACAAACAGAAATCCCCAATAGATCTGCTGTTTTCTTAATATCAATAGTTTTGAAATATTTTACAATATCACCTGATAATATTCTATGAAATGCAAATTCTTTTTACAGAAATTTTCAGTTTGTTTGAGTAATGACTCGGCGATAGCAGGGGAGGAATTGAGTGACTTTGCAGTCGAGATGGGAATGGCGGTAAAATATTGTTCAAAAGCCGTTGCAACGTCTTGATCTGATTCTGTTAAATTATTGTTGAAATTTAATTGAAAGTTTGAGTTGTGTAGTTTCATCTTGCCAGTTTCACTATTGATTATACTCAAAGTCATTTTAATTTTATTAGAGGCATTCTTAATTTTGTTTCTTAAATATAAAGACTTGACTGCACAACACACTCTTTTAAATATTTTGGAATATTTTTTTACATAAAGGTCATATAACTTTTGTCTACTCCTATGATTCCTACTGTCGCCCACTCATTAAACGATTTTCGACTCTTTAAAGAGAGTGTTTTAGAAGTACATGTTATATTAAATTAAAATTAAAGAATTATTAGTTTAAATAATGATCCACATAAATAGTTAGTATTGTTTTTATATGGAAGAAAAGGCAGCTTTTTCACTATACTACTTCCAAATCTCTCTAAGCGATGTTCATTTATTGGAGCAAGCACAACTTTCTTAACTATTTCTTTTTTGTGCATGTAATGTAGCGTATTTTAATCGTATACAGAGCCGGCCGTAACATTATTTAATCTGTGGCCGTGCGTAACATTACTTAATCTGTGGTCCGGCGTCAAATATGAGGCCACTAGTTCAGTAATAAAAATAGTACACAAAAATATGACGACCGCCTGCCCGCATCCATCACTTGTGGTCAGAAATAATTGGAACAGAGTAAACGCTCACAACACTTTCGTTGTAAACGAGCAGTCTTTAATCAAATTAGTTTTGAATGCTATTGTTTTGAGTTATTTTAATAGCTATATTAATATAAGTTATATTAATCAGTAAGCTGTAATGAATGAATAAAAATAACGTCAGTAGTCTATACTACTGACGTTATTTTTATTCATTCATTACAGCTTACTGATAGACATAGGCCTCACCTCACAGACAGATTGCCTCATAGGGGTTTTCGCTATAGTCTCCATCCTAGGCAAGCAGGTTGATAACTGGCAACTGGGTGACAACTATTTTGGGTTGTAATCAGGAAGATACTGCTTTCAATCTCGTGTTACATCTCCATCCGCCGCTTTTTATCACGGGATGATATGGGATAGTGGATTTTATTAAGCTGTTTCTACACGGCGATGTTTTTATGAAATGTTTTAAGTTTACGCGAATACTTCATATAAATTCAAACGATTTTTATAAAACTTTTCAGGATTATTTTAACTTACTTCAAATTCCCATTTTCCGAGCGACTGAGATTTTAGGCGTTCTGATATCATAGTTAACCCTGGCTTCTTTCGTTTCTATCGATTATAGGACGTTTCATAATTTTATAAACCTCGCGCATTATCCTCGATAGGTCGTGTTCTTTTTGAAGAATTTTAAATGGCATATTTGATACTGAATACGATCACATACTGCAGATAAAACATTTAAAATTTGAAACAGGTGTATATAAATTAAATAAAATGTTGTTTTCAGGGTTCCGTACCTCAAAAGGAAAAAACGGAACCCTTATAGGATCACTTTGTTGTCCGTCTGTCTGTCTGTCTGTCAAGGCGTCTGCGTCTCAGGAACGCGTGGAGGTATCAAGCTGAAATTCATATCAAATACTCAAGTCTACTATCCCTTGGAGCTGTGAAAAAAATCAAACTTCTAAACCAACGCAATTAAAAGATACAGCCGTTTATGCCGCAAATTTTCGTCATTCGCAAGGGAATCAAAACCTACAGGGTACTTCCCGTGAACTCAGAATCTTAAAATTTGGCACGAAGCAACCTATTATAGCACAGATAAAGGAAAAATTGCGAGAAGCATAAATTTTTAGTTACATCATATAATAAAAATATTTTTAATAATTTTAAATTTATATACCTTTGATTTGTTCGGAACCCTCGGAGCGCGAGTCCGACTCGCACTTGGCCGGTTTTTTTTTAATACAGAAGTTGTATCAAGTGAAATTATTATGTTATGAAAATATCGAAGCAGGCCCAGAATAATGTACATCATAAAAATTGGTGGAGGAAAAAGACCTTATTTCACATATCTTTTTTATAAAATATTGAGGAGGCCATGAAAACATTAAATCAAAACGTATTGTACGGTTATAGTCCATGTTAGGATTTGCATCGAGTATCCAAGACTCGAGTAAACTACTAATTCTATTAAAATATAACCCTGACAAAAACAGGATAGCAGAATATTAGACCTGTAAGTATAAACACATCTTTTCATAACTATTTTGCGTCAGAGTTAATTTAACAATCCAATAAAAAGCTCTTTCCATTTATAACTATAATCAAACGAATAAAGAACAAGTTTATAACATAAATGACGCGGGTATTCTAGGTTCATTTCCGCCGTCTACACACACGTTGGTTCGTATCGATGTTCCGTGTGTAGTCTAGACATAACCAGAGCACTAAGCAGCTGGTTATCTGATTTATAACTCCTATGCGGACATAATGTAATATAAACACAGTGGGGTAGGTACATCGATTTGTTGAGTTACATGTTCAGTTTAACTTTCTTATTTGAGTTACGAGTAGAGTTATCAGTTATTATCTAGTGATTAACGGTCACTGAATGTACAAAAACACCTTTGTCCATCAATAAAGTATACAAAAAGTGAGGCGTCAGTAGCCTAATGGCAGAGCGCTGACTGCGAACTCGAAAGGTCGTAGGTACGAATCCACCTTTCGACTACTGTCATGAACCACTTCTAACACAAGCATTTTAAGCTTACCAGAAATGATTAAAGGGAATATTAGTAATGTTTAATAGCATTACTAGTATTTAACTAAAAAAAAAATTTAACAGTGGTAGAGCCAGGCGGCTGCTTTTGCTGTCGCACGGATGGGCCGGCTCGAACCGGGGTGGTACCACGACCTCACAGAATACCAGCGTGAAGTAGAGGTTTACCTCTGCGTTTCACTTGGTGAGTGCAGGTGGCCGGAGGCATTCCATCTTAGTCCTCACGGGTGAAAACGCATCTGCATTTTGATTTGTAATAGAGGATAGATGTAGATGTCTATGGGCCGCAGCAACCACTTACCATCAGGTGGACTGTGTGCTCGTTTTTCACCCTTATCCTATAAAAAAAAATGTTTTCAATACTTATCTCTATTAATTGGCGACATAAAAATTGTACATACCCGAGCGTATACATAGGCAGAAAAGCTATCCTACCACCTATATTTAATTTTATTAAGCTCTTCTTGAGGATTAGGATATAATGCTTTGTTACTTTATTATGTATCTACCAGCTTAGAGGTTAAACATATCCGTGATGTAAAGTCCGCGCGTTCTACCTTGGCCGCGCTGAAGTTGGGTTCCCGAGACACTCGCGCATGTACAGACACTACATAGAGCATAGACGATAGAGATGTGTCACTTTATATTCGCTCCTAAGATTGCTTAAGGTAAGGAAAATTATTATTATAACAGTATTTCAATAAAACAGTAGTATTTAATAAAGAATTACGATTAAACAGTTTGAATTTATAGTAAATACCTACACGATATTAGCGGGGGCGACAAATTCTTTCAGTAACCTTAAAATAATATAACTTTAAAATTTTCAATAAAAATTTTAATACACATCATCATAATCATTGTATTTAAACGATGTGTTGCATTTATATACCGATGAACTAAAAAAAGAACGAAACGAAATCGAATTATAATCGATACTAACGATAATCGAGTATTTACGTACTTTTTACCGCGCAATATACGTGTTTGCATCTCTAGTTTACCGCCCATCTTCCCACTCCTCTTGTCACCATTTTGTTCCTAAAAACTATATCTGCGCAGCCACTCGCGACTAACTTCAGCCCGACCAACATAGAACGTGCGGACCATACTCGTACTTAATTTAAAATTGAATGTTTCGCTTTAGTAACTATCATAAGATCAGTAGCAGCCCGGAGTCAAGAAGTCGGCGGTGATGCACCCTGTGCCTCGGAAAGGATTAACGGATAACGTCCCATCGGAAAATGAGAATGAAGGAACAGGGAGTGTATCTGTGCTTGCACATACACTTCGCACAATAATCCTGTACTGTGCAGATGGTTGTACCATGTAGTGACCATGTATGAGTATCCATTACTATACCAGATGGGCAGCAATGTCTTCTTAACAACAACTTGAAATAAAAAACGGCGGTTGTGAACCCGCTTTTCAAGCGTGGCAACTATGGCAAATATACCTCCCATGAGGCTGTCTGTGGGGAAGACCTATGTGCTCAGTGAACTTTAGTAGAATGTAGCGGTAAGTTCAGATGACTAGTCTACGTTGAGACTGGTCGCCGTGACCGAAATTATTGTCATAAGGCATAAGGC
The DNA here is from genome assembly GCA_033319125.1 of Parnassius glacialis. Classification (NCBI taxonomy): domain Eukaryota; kingdom Metazoa; phylum Arthropoda; class Insecta; order Lepidoptera; family Papilionidae; genus Parnassius; species Parnassius glacialis. The sequence goes on from JAVANC010000017.1 coordinate 52,094,145, forward strand.
CTCATAGAGGCCTCGTGCCTCATTTGTCATAGTTGCCACGTTTTGCAGACAGTTTGGCAGTCGCAGTTCTTGTACAAGCTTTTATTTAACTTGCAATGTAACTAAGTTTGATCGGATGGAATCTTGCAACTCAATTTTGAAGCTGATATCTTCAATATGTGGAGCTGAAATTTTGATTGAAATTAAGTTTGGATGACAATGCATGGTTAGCTATGTGACGTCACTTTAAATCCAACATGGCGGAATACACAAGATGACGGAGTAGTTATTTTTTAATTTTTTAGTGTGTAGTGTTATTAGAAAGACGCTACCACCTTACTTACTGCTTTCAATCTACTTACCGTCCAGAGACGGTGTAAGAATATACACTACTCCATCAAACAACAATACAAATGGATCTAAGTGACTCATAATTTGTGTGATACTGATACACGAAGTTTAGTAGCAAGTTATGTATCTTATTGTCGAAAAATTTCTAGTGTAGGGCCCGCAAATCGCAAATTTATCGTTCAACTCAGGTTCATTATGCAGAGACCTATTTACAACAACTAATCTATACAAATAAATAAAATTGAAGTGCCTGTTTGTAATGTCGTAATAACAGCTTTTTACTATATGCATATGAAAGTATACACGGTACTTATAACAAAAACACGATTTTTAAAATGTTTGTCTGTCTGTTTGTTTGTTCCGAAATGGCTGGACTGATTTTCACCGGACTTTCACTGGCAGATAGCTGATATTATAAGAAGTAACTTAGATAAAACAGTTTAATCTAACTTAACTTTAACTTAGGCTACTTTTATTTTAGATAAATAATTATGGTTCCGCGCAAACCCATGAAATACAATCGTAATAAATTACGCACAGGCGAAGTCGCGGGAACAGCTAGTTTATTATATAACGCTCAATACAAAAAAAAATAGTAGTAATATATGTTTACAGTTGATATGCTTTATAATTTTAATAAAATAAAATTAAAATTTTTGTACAACCGACTTTAATATAAATTATTAAGAATAACTCAAAAACTATTAGTCAGACCTTCATCTATGTGGGACTACATGTGAAGAACCAGCTTTCAAATAAAAAAAGAATCATCGAAATCGGTTAACCCAGTAAAAAGTTATGAGGTAATACACACATAATTTAAAATTAAAAATTTTGTACAGCCGACTTCAATATAAGCGACTTCAATATAGATTATTTGAGAATAACTCAATAACCATTGGTCTGACCTTGACCAAATTTATATGGGACCACACGAGAACTATCAGCTTTCATATAAAAAAAGAATCTTCGAAATCGGTTCGCCCATAACAAAGTTATGAGGTAACACACATAAAAAAAGAACATACAATCGAATTGAGTACCGTCTCCTTTTTGAAGTAGGTAGAAAATAAGAAAAAGGCTTAAGCCCACAACAGGCTTGGATTTTATACGTTTACGTAAGTTCCATCTTGTATTTAACAATGAGTAAAACAGTAATTAAAAAAGACTCCGTTGAAAAAAGTTTACGGAAAAAAACCTTCCCCTCCCATCTTCGTATTTGCAGATACAATTTATAAATATTATATAGTCTAATGATTTCATAATGAACACACACATGAAATAAAACTAATTTTACGGATTTTATCACGTTTAATGTTAACATTTTAACTTTCCTGAATCGCTAAATGCAAGACTTCAAGATACTGTAAGCTTATTCTGCGTAGATCAGACAAAAAAAAAATAATTAAAAGTTCGTTAACTATGACATCGGGACGTCAAACACAGTCGCACCCGTGACCATAGGTACTGTAAAGTGTGCGAAACATTGGGAATTAAAAAAGTTAAAATAAAACGCGGCAAAATCTGTATTTTTATTATATAGCGTATGTCACTGCCACAATTTAGAAGAATCTAACGACATCGTATATGTTAAAATAATTAATCAAACCATTTAGGCTACAGAGCATGCCAAAGAAATAAACACACATACATATATACATATTCTCAATAAACATTACCCTCCTTGTGGAGCAGTTGGGTAAAAATTACTTGATTGTACTGTAAATATAATACTAGTTAACCATTATACACAAACTGCAAATACATCTATATATGTTCTGATATAGAAAATTGTTAAAATTAAATATTTAAGAATACTTTGGTCGAAATTATGGGTAAAGAATTAGAATGAATGGTGTCCACCGCTTAAGCTGGTTGTACTATTAGTGTAGGAATTGGGTTAAGCCGGAGTTAGCCCGACGGTTCCGGACATCTCGCTGCGATTAGTGGCGGCTTAGATGCAAAATTGTTTGTGAATGAGCCTCGTCACGATTCAGTCCGTTCAGTGCGCAACAGACAATAGATCAGGTTCGTTTTCTTGATTGAGTTTGGCACAGTTTCACCAACATTACCTGATTAACGTTATGAACCAGTTCAGGGATAAGATATTAGATTGTATTTTATTCGGTGTAGCATGAACGAACCGGCTCGACCGGGGAAGGACCACGCCCTCACAGAATACATGTTGTGTAAAATAGCAGCTCAACGCTACTGTGTTTTGTATGGTGAGTGTAGGGAACCGGAGACCCATTTTGCTGCAAACGTGGCATTTTATCTCAGATCGTTGAGAACGCATCTCCATTTTGATTCGTAATCGAGGATAGATGTAAACTATGGGTTACAGCAACCACTTACCATCAGGTGGACTGTGTGCTCGCTTGTCACTTTTATCCTATAAAAAAATATTGGAATATTTGGATTGTTTTTAGTCTTGACACTTCCTATATATCACATAAAGTGCTATTCCTACCTTCTGGCTATCCCATTTTTAGGGTTGCCAGGGATATCTTTTTGTGTCATAGTTATTGTAATGCTTTTGCTGCCGCTATACTCGCCTTAATATTCACGTCTTCACTTCCGTAGATTTCAACTCTGATAAGATAAGATCCTGAGTAATTAACTCAATAGACCTTATAACAAAATAAAAATAAAATAAAAAACATTAAACGGTTGACCTATTTTTGCAATATCGTCATTAATAGTCATTATAAGACTTTCTATATTCTTTTTTTACCTTATTTCTTTAGTAAAGATCAGGCATATTTTATTAAATTCTGCAAGCTACGCAAGTGTTCATTAGTAATTATGCAAACAATTATTTTATTTTTAGGTTCAATTGAAGTGTTTCAGGTTAAAAACTATGACTAGAGGGGGTCAAGTCAAATAAAAAGGTACTACCTACCTTCTACCTCTTCTTATCGTTACCGTTATTATGGTGAACCATCAATATTGCTGTTTTAATTTTAGTATCAATGTAAAATTTACCCTGTTTTTAAGTAGGTCATTAAATGTAGATAGTTATTGCTTATGGTCTTCAAATATGGAAAGTTCAGCGCCATAGTAACCTGAGAAGCAAATATCGGGATCAGCCAAACCAAGCACACTGCTTGACCCAATTCACATTTGGCGGCAAAGCGACCGACACTGATTTATGTGGCGTGCGTTATTCACCCTAGAAGTCTACTTGTTTACACACGACTTCCGATAGGTCGCTGCTGTGTGGGGCAACACTATCGATAAAGGTAGCTTGTTGGACGTAAATTACTAAATGTTTGATGTGGGCAATGTTGGTGTCTGGACAGATTTAATTGATGAGGTTAAACGATCAATTTACCACATAACCTACAGTAGGTAGATTTCAAAATGTTTAATTTTGTGTAGTTCACTTTAATACATTACGTTAGTTAAGATATAAGTTCTTTACCTGGTAGAACCATGCATCAGATGCACGCGTAGTTTTGGTAGAGCCACGCGGCAGCTTTTGCTGTCGCACGGATGGGCCGGCTCGAACCGGAGTGGTACCACGACCTCACAGAAAACCAGCGTGAAGTAGAGATTTACCTCTGCGTTTCGCTTGGTGAGTGCAGGTGGCCGGAGCCCCTTTTTACTGGAAATGAGGCATTCCATCTTAGTCCTCACGGGTGACAACGCATCTACATTTTAATTTGTAATAGAGGATAGATGTAGATGTCTATGGGCCGCAGCAACTACTTACCATCAGGTGGACTGTGTGCTCGTTTGTCACCCTTATCCTATAAAAAAAAAATCAGATATATTATAATAGTAGCGTGAATTGGTTGGCTTGGCCAGGGAAGGACCACGTTCTAACAGAATACCAGCATAAAATAGGCGCTTAACATATTTGTGTGTCGTATGGTGAGTGTAGATATCTGGAGATCCTTTTAACTTGGAAACGAGGCATTCCATCTTAGTCCTCACGTAGTTAGATCGGCATTTTAATTCGTAATCGAATCCATAGATGTATTGTCTATGTTTTACGGCAACCACTTACCATCAGATGAACTGAGTGCGGATAAACATCATCCTTATATTGTTAAAAATATAATATGATAAGAGTGTCGGCTAACTCAGAGACAGTGATTAAATGCCATAATGTGATATAGCTATATATAATATACAATATACCTGCAGCGTGACTCTAGCACGTTAAAGAATACAGTGTAAGGTGAATGCAAAGTAAGCGCGTTATTATGTTTAAAAGTATTTTGAGCACGCGTGTAACATTTTTAAAAAAAATAACCACCGCCTTCGGGTATAATGGACCAATTACTTTAAATATAATCCACATCGAAATATCAGTTATCAATCGGAAATTTTAGCTCGGTACTCTTTCGAAATGACTGACATACGGATCACAAAATTGATACCTGTAGAAGGCATCGAAATTTTGAACTCGAGATGGTAATACAATACTATGATATTAAATCAGTTAATTTAATGTAGAGTTTTCATGCGTTTTTTGGATATATAAACATAATGCATTATATATTTTACTTTTTAATCATAATTTTTTTTTGGGATTTTTCCCGACTGTTCCGAAACGCGGGGTTTTCCTTTTTTTTCAGAAATAGGGTGACAATTCATCACACAGTACACCTAATGGTAAGTGGATGCTATGCCCTATATATATCTACATCTATTAACAAATAAGAATCATGATGTTGTGTTGTTATCCCTGAGGACTAAGATAGAATGCTTTGTTTCCAATAAAAAGCGTGACCGGTTCTCTACTTTCACCATACGCAACAAAGCAGCATTAAGCTGCTAATTCACACTAGTATTATGTGAGAGTATAGTCCCACCCTGATCGAGCCGACTCATTCATGCTACAACCATAATATAGCTGCAGAGTGGCTCTGCGAAATATAAAGCTCGAGCAAGGAGTGTGTGTATGTATGTTTATTTCTTTGAAACGTTCTGTATTCTAAACGGCTTGATGGATTTAAACATATGGGCTGTCGTTAAATTAGTCGTAGTTGTGGTAGTGATAACGGGTATTTTTCTTTAGAGTAGTTTGCAACGCGTTCAGATTTGTTAACTACTGTTTTCATTGATTTAATCATTGGGCTTGATTATTTACTTATAACCAACACCATCATCATCATCATCGTAACAACCGCTGACAATCCATTCCTGAACAGCACTGATATGACTTAGGAAACTTTAAGACAAGAGGACTCCTCCAAGGAATACCACAAAGCAACTGGTTATACAATCATGTTTTAAGATTTAATATCTAAACGCTGCCAAGCCGAGTCCGATCCGAAAATTGACCTCATCGAATTTGTAACTGTGTGTGTAATATAATACCCTTGAGATAACATAATTTTTTACAAATTTGTTGTTTCTGTCGCAATACGTGGTAGAACCATGCTATAGCTATTTTATGGTGGCAGCACGAATGGGTCGGCTCGAGCGGGGACTCTTATCAAATACCAACGTAAAATAACAGGTTAACGCTGCTGTGTTTTGTATGGTGAGTGTAGTGTAGAGAATCGGAGTCCCTTTTTACTGGAAACGAGGTATTCCGTCTTAGTCCTCAGGGGTGACAATGCATCTGCATTCCGATTCTCAATCGAAGACACATGTAGATCTCTATGGGCCACAGCAACCACTTACCATCAGGTGGACTGTGTGCTCGTTTGTAACCATTTCTATAAATTAAAATTAAAATTAAATAACCGTACGTTCGTGAGTCAAATAAAAAAAAGTGTCTGTTAGCCTCATTTGCAGGTAATAATGGACGGAAGTGAGTTATTTTATCTAACTAATAGATGCGTGGGATTAGGATGCAGCCCACGTTGTCATAGCGATGAAATCAATCAACTGTATTCTGAATTAACGGTTCCAAAATAACCAGTTCTGATTTTGAGTAATTAAGAGATAAGTTAAAAGGCCTTTCCCATGACCTTTATTTGGTTTAGTATTTTGTGGGTAGATGTGCTATTCAGAAGTCAGTCTGTATTTTGGTACTGAAGGGCATAGAAAGCCCTTATAATTAAAGGTTCTGAGGCATTCCATGTTGGTCCTCAGAGGTGACAACGCATGCGTTGGCTGCAGGTGTCCATGGACTATAGAAGCTACTTAATATCAGGTGAACTGTAAGTTCGTTTGTCAGATCAATTTTATAAATAAATGGTACTAATTTTATTGCTTCCACGTATCAAGTTGAAATATTCGTTTGAGAAATGACATTTTAAATCTTTTTTTATAGGATAAGTGTGACAAAGGACCACACAGTCCATCTGATGGTAAGTGGTTGCTGCGGCTCATAGACATCTACATCTATCCTCGATTACGAATCAAAATGCAGATGCGTTGTCACCTGTGAGGACTAAGATGTAATGCCTCCTTTCCAGTAAGAAGGGTCTCCGGTTCTTTACACTCACCATACGAAACACAGCAGCGTTAAGCTGCTATTTTACGTTGGTATTCTGTGAGAGCGTGGTCCTTCCCCGGTCGAGCCGAACCATTCGTGCTACAACTATACTACTACTAATATAGCTGCAGCATGGCTCTAACACGTAAGAAAAAGAATCTTCGCTACCGTTTCAAGACTGCTAGGTAAGATGTGAAATAATAAATTTGTAAATTAAACTGCAGCATTGAACTAATGTCCTTACATGGGATTGAATAAGGTGTTCTCTAATTATAAGGAGTAGTCAGTGGAATAATCTAGTAAGTATTTTTTATGAAGTAAGAGTGAAAGAACGAACACAGTCGACCTAAGTAAGTGGATGCTGTGACCCATAGACATCTACATTTATACTCGATTAATAATAATCAAAATCTCTTCGGAATGCCTCGTTTCCAGTAAAAAGGGTCTCCGCTTCTCTATACTCACCATACGAAACACAGCAGCATTAAGCTGCTATTTGACGCTGGTATCCTGTGAGAGCGTGGTCCTACCCGGTCGAGCCAACCGTTTCGTGGTACAACCATAAGATAGCTGCAGCATGGCTCTACCACATAAAAGCGTGTCTGCGTCCCGGGACGCCAATGTGTCACCCCAGACCTCGTAACACTTCTGCTTTTGCCGCGAGCATCCAAACGAAGTCTGGGATCTGCCGCCGATAGGCACTACAGATGACAGGGTGAAAAGTTACATCCCCTGAAGCACTACATCGGCGACAGACTCAGCAACAAATTTTTTGGTATCATCATCCATTACTACCATTAACTGTTAATGCATGTCTGTAGCAATGCTTTGCCACGTGAAATAGTTAATAAATATAATGATTTTAATCAACTATAATAAGTAATATTATGACAATATTATCTTGGTGAAAATTAAAAGTAAGTTTGAAAACGGTACGATATTAAACAGTAGGTAGTACTTCTTTTGTGCTTAGGAGTCTATCCTGGTAGGTACCAACTTATTACCTGATTCTGCCAAATAGCAGTGCTTGCACAGTTTTGTTTCCGTCTGGAGTGCATAGAAAGCCAGTATAATTACAGGTTTTAAGGCATTTCGTCTTAGTCCTCAGGGACGACAACGCTAAATCTGTCCTAATTCATCATGTTTACGGAAAAGGCCTTTGGCGTAAAAGAGTCCCTGCAACCTTGCCCTTGCCTCGTTGTTATATCGGTTTAGACTAGAGTGTCCATTAGTAGCATTTAAACTGGGATAAAATTTGAGTTTAATATATTTTGCTATTTTTTTTTTGTTGAAGTAGCAATGGGCCATAAATAATAAATATTAATCAAACATTTCATGGATCAGGAAGCTGAAGACATTCTACCCTCAATCGGCTAAGATTGTCTACAGCTGAACATAGTTCGTCTCTAATTCATTTCTTACGTAATAATTCGCTGCAAGTCGTTGAACTTAGAATGTAAGAAAAAATACTAATATTCCACAGGCATGTGGGTTTACTCACGATATTTCACCGATTGTGGAGCGGCTCCGTCCTAACTTTTTCTTAATAGTTGATAGGTACTGAATACTTTCAATAAAAAATATATCGAACGAGGGAAGCATTATAGTATTGAAAGTTCTGAATATAGAGAAAATCTGCACATTACGTATGTACTTGCCAAGGGTATTATAAATATAAAGACAACATGTGTGAGTGTCCTGGAACACTCGGTTGGAACGAAGTTCCTCTCGTAGTACATATATTATTATTGATAAACGTATTATATTATTGATTAACAAATATAAATAAGTGAATTACTAGCGTCTATTAAAATGAAGCGTAATTTAAAATAATATTTCTTTCATGGCAAGATAAAAAATAGTGCGAGGGAGATGGATATTATTACATCTTGCTCGCACTATAGAAAGAAGGTCGTGACGAAAAAGTTTTACACCTTTTCTCGCCTAGCCCCCATCCGTCAAATTCGTACCATGCAATAAGGAACTTCGTTCCAAAAAACATCGTATAATTTTTAATTTAATTTCCCAATATAGACTATAGAAGATTTATTTGTTTTTGTTTTTTTCTATAATTGTGAAAAGGAGATGTATGAAATTGGGTTGTTGACATCGTTCGTAACAGTTATACAAAAATATGTAGGGAATATAACGATAAATTATAAGCATAATCAAATTGCTTTTATTTCTGTAGTATATGGGACGATCATAAAAACATTTTTTAAACTGAAAAACGAATGCTAATGCTTTTACCATAGCAAAAACAAAACGTTTTTAAATATTTTTATGTATTTTGTCTATGGCATTAGATAACGAAGAATATTTTTTGTAAAAAAAACCTTCAATATAAAAAAACACATAATATTAAAACATTGAGGCGAATCTGTAGAGATTAATAATGAATAAAAGAAATCTATTTAGAAAATCGATTGAATAGGCTACGTTATTAAACCAAACAAAATATTTGAATAATATTGGACACGATTGAATAGGCTGTATGGTCGTTGATCATTGCCTGCTTTGAAGGAGACTTAATTTGGTAACTTCGAGTTTAAACTTGTCATGTGCATTTGGCCTTGGTTGTTTTTGTGGATATATTTCGTGTTTTTATTTTCGTGAATTAATTTAACTTGACCCCTGGGTTTTCTCTCGATTTACAGGACAGTAAGTTGTTGCGTCCACATAATGATAATGATTAATAATGTGTTCCTTGGGTTTTGAGAGGAATAGAACAGACAATGTACAGCCTCCGGTTGCTTTCTAGATGACATTTTATTAATAATTGCAGAAAATAATTAAAAAAAATAGAAAAGTTTGAGTTGTAATTTGTTTTATTTTATTTAATAATAACTAAAAAACGGCATCCTTTTGTGTTTTTTTTTTCAATTTATTGAAACAACTTATCACCAAGAACAAGTGATTTTACTACATAACCTACAAATAATAAAACAAAATAAAAACAAAACCCCAAGTCCTGCAAAAATATGATTTTTTGTCATAAGTGGCAAATGTTTAAATCTTCAAATTAAGATATATTTGAACTTTGTTTACGCCGGGCCCAAACTTGTATGGAACGAAGTTCATCTCCTTTGAAAAACAGATTGGCGAAGGCGGAAATTTTAGACTGCAGTGCCTCCGGGTAGCAGAAACTGATATTACCGTACTTATTATATTAGATAGATATTATACAATATTGCATTACCGGCGTAAAAGGCTGACGATGTTGATTTTATGGTCAAATATTTAAAGCATAAAACCACAAGATGCAGTTTACACAGAAAAATATAAATAGCAAAATCATGGTTACACCATTCTAAACCGGTCGCCTGATTTATTAACCGTAGCATTGCCGCGGGCTGGCTTCGGACGATTATCGCTAATTATTAATTTTCCATTTCATATCCACGTCTCCAACGGCTTCGCGGTTCGCACACGCAATTCACTAAGGAATCGATGTCGCAGAATTTATTGGGTGTTATTTCATGTTGGTGCTGATATCATCAACGCCATAACGCCTGCAGGCCCGCGTGTTATCTGCAAGGCTTTGCTGCATAAAACATCACGCGTTAGTTGTCAACGCGTAAATGGAAATGGAGTCGTGAATCTTCCTAATATATACGTCTTTATTATTTCTTAACGAACATTTATTACACATGTCTGTGTGTAATTCGGTTATATATATATATATATATATATATATATATATATATATATATATATATATATATATATATATATAAGGGAGCCGTGGTAGCTCAGATTGTTAGCGCTCGCTGTAAGCTTCACAGTACGCGAGCAACCCGGGTTCGATCCCCGCCGGCACCAATGAAATTGTTAATTGCAATTTTAAGTGCTGATTTACCACGTGCTCGGCGGTGAAGGAAAACATCGTGAGGAAACCTTGTCTGAGAAATAAGAAAAAAAATTATTTCGAAGACATTTGAAGTTCGCCTACACGCATTGGGGCAGCGCGGCGGACATTTCCTTGCCCTAAAAACCAATTCAGAAATGAGAGGAGGCCTGTGCCCAGCAGTGGGACGTAAATAGGCTGTAACTTTATATAAGCAAAATACTGACTGTCTCATCACGATATCTCTAAAATTATACACCGGATTGGTTTGTATTTAGTATAGTTACTCATTTCGAAATGTAGACGCTCACTAAGAACGGATTATATGATAGTCCCATCAAAAATAAATTCTTGATATTTTATATTCTATGTTATTAAGAAGCGAGTATCGAGCAGGTATCAGCTAGTTATTTCTTATAGAATTCTTTCTTTTACAAATCTTTTTGCACCTCCAAAGTAATGCTCTCTCCTTATTTATAGGTTGTCTGGTAAAAAACTAAAGTCCAGTCCGCCTTTGAACAATTTCATGCAACGAAATATAAATAAATAAATAAATAACCCCCTTATTTACTTATATACAAGAGTACAAACAGTGTACCTGATGGTGAGGGAATGCTGTGGCTCATAGACATCTATATCCTCGATTAAGAATGAAAATGCAGTTGCGTTGTCACCATTGAGGACTAAAATAGAATGTCTCGTTTTTAGTAAAATCTATAAACTGTTATAATCTTACTATTGCTATAGTTTGTGTTCATGTTCAAATACACTTTTGGATTGAATGTTAATGTGTTGTCGACATACCAACATTCTGACCAAACTATTTACTTTGTTATCATGTAAGCAATAGGGCGTAATATTTGGATGGCATCAAAGCAAGAGTGTAGTTTTGTGAAAATTAAGCAATGTGCTTTGCCATCTTCAGCGACCGCTAACTTTTTTTAAAATTTTGACTGGCTTAGTGATTGTAAGCGCGGTTGTCTAGACATAGTCTATGAGGTTCCAGGTTTGAATTCGGGGTCCGGCCTAAAAATAAAATTTTGATTTTATCTGAAGAAATTTCCAGTAACAATCCGGAATCAGGAACATAGTGGTGTTTCTCATCTCGCTCATGTAGTGGCGGATTTCCGTCCCATTGGACTATGGTACTGAAGGAATAGAGTGCACGAGCGCGAAGCGATAAAATATTCGCTTGTATCAAGTGAAAATGTTGCATGTAGTTATATCAGACATACAAGATCGATCACAAATCACTATTGGTACTTTGTAGGAACCAATGATTAGTACGCCCATGCAACGAGGTCGAGCCTATTTGTATAATTAAGTCAATCGATAGTTTACTACACTGAGATCATACCTGTGCTTACGAAATTGTAAACTGCGTGGTTTTAAATTCTAGTTTATTAAATAAGACTTTTGATAAAATGAAAGCCGCCTCAAAGAACTAAATAGAATAAAATAATTACCACAAAATAGCATCTTAGGTTGATATATAGGGGATGATTTTTTTTATGTGACTAACGAGACGACATTTGAGTTTGTGATTTTTCTTAGAGAGTGTGCGCTATGGTTTAAAAATGAATGAATGAATGAATATACTTTTATTGTACACCACGAACAAATATACAAATGTCATAACAAAAATCAGATTATAATATGTACAATTTGGCGGCCTTATTGCTACATAGTGGTCTCTTCCAGGCAACCAAAGGTGTAAAGTAATACAAACAATGAATAGGTGGTAGGTGGTGCAATATAAATATACAAATAATAAATGCAAAAAAAGGTATAAATAACATGAAATAATATAAATTACTAACACATAATAAAAGATAAAGTAAAACATATAATATATACATATACATACACATATACACATATACATACATACATATATAAATATACATATACATACATATACACATATATATAAACATATATACATAAATATACACACAACACATATATCAATATACATATGTATACAAAATTCCTCAAACAATAATATAAAGCTGATAGATATAATAAATACATAATCACACAGTCTATCCTAACGGTGTCCGAACGATTGAGACATGCTGTTTATGTATGTAATGCTCTTTAAGTAATCGCTTAAAAATAACAATAGTTTGTGCCTCGCGTATATGCAAAGGTAGGGCATTCCAGAGCTTAATAGACTGGACAGTAAAAGATTTATTGAAAAATTATGTATTGTGAGTTGGTACACTTAAAATGATTTTTCTAGAAGAGCGTAAAGGTTCCCCCGGAAGCCCCACAAAATTAAACCTCTCCTTTAGATAGGGAGTACACACAGTACAGAATAGAAAGTATATGCATGTTCCGGCGAAGTCGGATAGGTAACCACTTGAGACGTGAGCGAAATTGGGAAATATGGTCAAATTTGCGCAATCCAAATATGAACCGAATACTAGTATTTTGAAGTCTCTCAAGCTTATTTAGCTGGTCCTCAGTCATGTCTACATAGCTTGCGTCAGTATAGTCGAGAATTGGAAGGAGAAGAGACTGTGCGAGCATAATTTTTGTAGGAATGGGAAGAAATGATCGAAGGCGACGCAGTGAACAAAGAGCGACAAAAGTTTTCTTACTTACCTCATTCAGTTGGCGTATCCAATTTAAGGAATTATCAATATAAATACCAAGATTTTTGACATTGTCGAAGTAAGGGATAACAACTCCATCGAATACGATAGATGTTACAGAGAACCAGTCAATTCTTGAGATAAAGCTCTGGCTACCAATAATGATAGCGTGAGACTTTTAAGGATTGACATTTAGGCAATATGATTTACTCCACTCGTGGATAAAATTTAGATCCTTATTTAATGTAGCGATTGCATTCGGCAAATTCTCAAGAGTTCATTGGTTGTAAATCTGGACAAAAATTAGATTTTTAATAAAAAGTAACAGCCGATTTCATGGTACTGACCAACCTGGTTGTACCACGAATGGGTTGGACCAGGAAAGGGACCAGGCTCTCACAGAATACTAGCGATAAATAGCAACTCAATGTTGCTGTGTTTCGTATGGTAAGTGTAGAGAATCGGGTACCCTTTTTACTGGAAATGAGGCATTCTATATATCTTTAGGGATGGCAACACATCTGCATTTTGATTCATAATCGAGGATAGATGTAGAAGTCTACAGACTACAGCATCCACACGTTTCTCACTCATATTCTATAAAAAATACTAAAAAGAATTAAATACGAGTAATTTCCACAAAACACAATCTCGATTAAAACATTATAAACAAACAATCCGGTCCGGCTTCGCTCGGTCGATTTCTGGATCTCGAAAATAACGTAGCCGGGTGCAATCGTGAATCTAAACCACTACCTAATCAACTTAAACACAGATAGAATTTCATCAAAATCGGTCCAATTCTTTAGGAGGAATTCAGTCACATATACATGGACAGAAGAATTATATAATATATAATATACTACTATAATATACATGTATTGTACATATAAGCCCCCATCTTGAATAATTCTCTCTATGATGAATACCACATCAAAATTTGTTACGTAGAGATCTAAACAGATAAACTGCGTAAGCAGTTTTGCGGGAATATGTATATAAAAACCAAACTTAATAATAAATAAATAAAAAAAAACGTACAGATGGCGGGAAGTGACTTTGTTTTATATTATGTAGAAAAGACTATACCATTAGATTAGACTTTGAAGTCGATTTTTTTCTTCATATATTTATATATCAGTTATTACTGTCGTAGTAATAAGAACTTCTTCTGTATTGTGAAGATGTTTAACATATATCAATTGCATAAAGCAAATTGCTACTGCTTACATGCTTTATTTCTGGGGCTCTGTAAGGCTCGATTCCTATGAAATTTTAACTGGATTCAACGATATTAATTGTAGACGTTATTTTAATAATCCAATTTCATAAGTTCAACTCAACAGCGCGAACGTTTAATAAAGTCATCACGTGTGCTACATAGCACGATAAGGTATCTGGGCACAGATGTCGATGTTTATAAGATATTGATGCAAATGGGCTACGAGCTCAGTAATTAAAGTCCCTAGATTTATACTAAACCGCCCACTCACAGCATGAAATGCCAAAACCCTTGAGGTAACTGTCTGCTGACGATTATTATAACTGCAGAAACTAGTTACGCTGGACTGGTCATCGAGTTGACGTCTCATGTTAATTCAAATGACAGTGAACTCATCTCGTTATAATTTTTTAGGGTTCCGTACCTCAAAAGTAAAAAACCGAACCCTTATAGGATCACTTTGTTGTCCGTCTCTCTGTCTGTCTATACGTCAAGACCCTTTTTCTCAAGAACGTGTAAAGGTATCAAGCTGAAATTCATATCAAATACTCAAGTCTACTGTCCCTTGGAGCTGTGAAAAAATCAAACTTCTAAAACAACGCAATCAAAAGATACAGCCGTTTGTGCCGCAAATATTATGCCGCAAGGGAATCAAAACCTACATGGTACTTCCCGTGAACTCAGAATCTTAAAATTTGGTACGAAGCAACGTATTATAGCACAGATAAAGGAAAAATTGCGAAACGCATAAATTTTTAGTTACATCATATAATAAAAATATTTTTAATAATTTTAACTTACGGATTTGTTCGGAACCCTCGGTGCGCGAGTCCGACTCGCACTTGGCCGGTTTTTTTAATCTTCTATGCCCACGCGCAGATAGTACAAACGATATAGTCAAGGATCCTTACACTTAGTGTAGGGATATTATTATCGTCTGATATTTAAAAAAAATGTATCGATACATCAAGAGAAAATTGTTGAATAAATAATAATGATAGAATAGTAGATATTATTATTAATAATAATAATGTCCTCTAGACCGAATTTCTCTAACGGCGCACCGTCCACTAACAACGGAGACTTGTCATCTGTGCAGGATAAAATTATAGTACAGGAGCGTGTGTGCAAGCTCACGTGCACTCTCTATTCCGTCACTCTCATAGTTCGATGGGATCAGAAACAGGGCCAAGGCTTTACGTACTCTCCGAGGCACGGGGTTGAATCACCGCCAAGTTTCTTATTCCGGGACGATACTGGGAAGTGGGAACTTCATAACAGAAAAATCCAATAACTGATTATGGCCCGACTCGGGATTCAAACTCGGGGCCTCATAAGGCAGTAAAAGTTTATAATGCTCGGACGAGTGGTGGTTTCGAGTTTTACTCAAGTCTTCGTGTTGTCTTTTATTGTTATCCTCATTCTTAACAATATTATCTAATTTTACGGATTTTATCGCGTAAATTAACTTATTTTATATTCCCGACGTTTCGAGCACTTTCCAGCACCCATGGTCACGGGGGGGACTAACTACGCGAACTAAGCTAAGCGCCTCTTACCCCCTTACCTTACCTCTCTGGCGCCTGTCGCTTATTGTTTGTTTTAGCTTATTTTTCGGTGGACGTGCAATTTTCCAAGTTAGCTTAGCTTAGTTCACTGAACCTAGCTTTCACATAGGTTAGTTCGCGGTGGACGTTCGGCTTAAGAGTGACAACGTTGACATCACTTTTTGAAACAGAAACAGAAACCTTTTGTTTAGTTACCAGTGGTTTTTTATTTTTTATTTTAAAAAAGACTTTATTAGGTGTCTCCTTTTCTGCGTCCTTCTGTACTACGGACGGTATAGTTACAAACTTTGGAACATTTCATCTAAGTCCTTAGAAGTGAGAACATATCTATATATGGAGGTGACGTTGGTGTAGTGGGCTTAAGTGCGAATGCTGATGATGATGAATGAGATCAATCTCATTCATGTGCCCAAGCACAGCTACGATATTGTCATAGGATGTAGGTGTAATCTATATTTATACAAATAAATAAAATTGAAGTGTCTGATTGTAATGATGTAAAAGCTTTTTACTAAATGAATATGAAAGTAAATACGGTACTTATAACTAAAATACAATTTTTCAAATTTTTGTCTGTCCGTTTTCTGTAATTTGTTCCGGCTAATCTCTGAAACGGCTGGACCGATTTTCACCGAACTTTCACTGGCAGATAGCTGATGTCATAAGGAGTAACTTAAGCTACTTTTATTTTAGAAAACGAATTAGGCGCAAAAAAATAAAAATGCGAGCGAAGTTTTCAACAGTGGTAGAGCCACGCGGATGCTTTTGCTGTCGCACTGATAGGCCGGCTCGAACCGGGATGGTGCCACGACCTCACAGAATACCAGCGTGAAGTAGAGGTTTACCTCTGCGTTTCGCTTGGTGAGTGCAGGTGGCCGGAGGCCCTTTTTACTGGAAATGAGGCATTCAATCCATGAGTTTGCAGTGGACGCACATCTATGAAAAACTGGCTCAGCTATGCGAGCTAAGATAAAATAAGTTAGTTTAGTTTGCTGTGGACGTTCAGCTTTACTTTAGAAAATGTATCGCGAATATTACACCCGTTTGCTGACATAATACGAAATATGTTTCTCTTTGCCACCTTCCGCAAAAATACGCAGAAATTTGTGCTCGAGTAATTTTGAGCGGCATGAATTTGGAACATTGATAAATTCCGTTATCGGGATTTCGACAGTCAGGTTGTTTTATTTTGGAATCTTAACAGCATACTCTACAGTGAAATATAAACTTTCTAGATATAATAAAGAAATAGTATTTTACATTGCATTTGTTATTGTTACTCGGAATGTTTTAAAAGCTAAAGGAACATTATTTGTTTTTTTATATTTGATAAAATAAGACAAGCAAGCATACAATCCACCTGATGGTAAGTGGGTGCTGTGGCCCTTAGACACCTTCATCTATGCTCGATTTATAATCAAAACGAAAACTCGTTGTCGAGGACAAAGATGGAATAAGGTAAAAAGGATCTGTGGTTTTCTACACTCATCATATGAAGCACAACAGCGTTATTCTGCTGTTTCACGCTGGTGTTCTGTGAGAGCATGATCCTATTCCTGTCGAGCTAACCCAGCTCGTTTCGTGCCGCAGCCAAATACAACTGCAGCGTGGCTCTACAACGTAAAAGGTCAACTGCATATGAACTGTAGATCAAATGTAGTTTTATGGTATTTAAGAAATTTTTTTAGTATATTTTTTCTATTAAACTGTACCAAGTAGAACATATTACCAATATATTTTACACTGAAAGCAATTTTTCATGAAATAAACAGCTCACTTTATCACACAGTACGCTACAGCCTCTTATGGTTGTACCGCGAACGTAGATGTCTATGGACGACAGTATCCAGTTACCTGTGGTACTGGTGGAATGTGTGCTCGTTTGTTACCCTTATTCTATAAAAAAAGACCGGGGTCCATCCCAGGTTGAGACGACTCATTCGTGCTGCAACCATGATATAGATACAGTGTGGCGGTACCACACACAACGCTGTTTTTTGGAAGGAAGTTCCTTATCGCACGGTACAAATTTAGCGGATGGGGGCTAGGCGAGAAAAAGTGTAAGATTTTTCCGTCACAACCCCCGTTCTATAGTGCGAGCGAGATGGAATAATATCAATGTCCATCACACTTTTTGTTATCTTGTCATGAAAGAAATATTATTTTATTTTAAATGATGCTTCATTTTAATAGACGCTACATATAGTAATTCACTTAATTGTATTTGTTAATCAATAATATAATACGTTTGTCAATAATAATATACTACGAAAGGAACATCGTTCCAACCGAGTGTTCCACGACAATCATGCATGTTTTTTTAAAGAAACATTTTTGCGTTGAGTTGATGCTGTGGGCGTGAAACTGTAAACTAATTTAAAAATTTAAGACTCATTTTGGTACATCCACTACTGACTGTTTGCGCATTGTAAATTGCACCGAATTCTATAAAGATAAGCGTTAATTCCCGTCGACAGCTTTATTCCTTTGATAACGCAAATTTCCGTTGCTAATTGCTTGTACGAAATTAATTACGGATAATTCTTTGGCAGCAATAGGGCATATTATTTTAATGGCCGGTAATTGATTGGCATCTCAACAGCACTTTTATTTATTAATTACAATTTTAACGACTTCTTACTGTTTTAAGCTTCTGACGGAAATCTGATGAGATTTTAAAATATTAAAACACGTATGAGATCAGCCCTTTTATGTCTACTACTAGGCGTCGGACTTTTCCAGAATGTTTTAGCTGACTTCTATTTCAAAGGCAGATGGTGTGAGATAGCGGTAATTTGTGAGCGCCGAGTCAATACCCACAGTGTGCGATTTAAAAGAAGTTTGCTTCGTCACACAACTTTCTTATGGAATCGTCTACCATCAGCGATTTTTCCGACCCAATATGACTTAGCCCCTCAAGTAAAGTGTCTACTCTTTTTTAAAAGCCCGGTAACGTCTCTACAATTCCTCTGGAATCACAGTTATTTATGGGCGGCGGTAGTCACCAATGGATGAGCTGCATGATCGTTATACACACACACTGGTAACGCTATTCATTTTATATAGTACACACACACACACACACCCACACACACACACACATTACGAGCACACAGTCAGGTGGATGTTGTAGTTTATTTAGATCCCCTGTTTTCTAGAAATAAGTAAAAATATTTCGAATAAATAACTTTTCGTCCCCCATTGTCATAAAGTAGAAAATAGTGCCGCATTCGACTACTCTTTTTAGGTCGCTATTATATTATCATAATATAGTCTTCATAGAAATGTTATAAAACGTACCGTAGTATGAATGCGCACGTTATTCATTCATATTTCACAAAATTGATTAACATATTTCAAAGCATAGAGTTTAGCCAACACTTTCAACATTTAAATGTACGTCTCTCTAAAATTACTCATAGGTACCAGTCAAACTCTTGGTAGAGACTAATTGTACTCTGTGCACTTAAACGTCTTGCATTTCGACGCCATTTTGCTGTCACCATTTTTAAGTTACATAGATCGTTTTCGTCAGCATGGTGTCAAATTAAATACACATAATGTGATCATAGATAAAATGAGGTTTGACCAGCATCACCACCACATCCGTTACTACCGCCACCATCATCTTAGTAGTAACACTGGAGGTGGTGGTGATTAACACCACCACCACCGCCACTGCCCACTGCCATCATCACAGGCATTACTACTGCCACCTGATTCTTTGTACTCATGAATACGTTGTCTTACGAAAATGATATTGATAGAAATAAAGATATATGTAAGTAATGTGAAGCAAAGCATGAAAATAAGCAAAATATACATTTTTTGCAGTTTCAATTTAAATTTAAAGAGTGACAAAGAAAATCTATGTTGCAGAAGTGAATGGCAGGGTCGGAAAGGGGCGCCCTATACGAAGTTTTATCGACCAAATCGGCGATAAATTAAAAAATGGGGCAGATTAGGAGTACCTTTAACCGACGAGCGTGTATGCGTAGATATATGGATGTAAAGGAAGCAAGAGAGGTGTGTCAGGATCGCGCCAAATGGAAGTCCGTAGTCTCTGCCTACCCCTCTGGTTGACAGGCGTGAGTGTTTATGTCTATATTATGTATATATCAATTTAAATTACAAATAGCAGACATGTTAACTTAAGTTACACTATACATAATATTAACTTAAGTTACAATGAATATACATGTTGTTTTATACTAAGTATATAATATTTTTATTTTTTCCTTAAAATTTTCACATGCATCAGGTGATAACCCTATCAGAATAGGTATAGATTTTCGACGTTGTTAGAAAGCTTCCCCTCTGGTCTTTACTCTTTACTCTGTGGCACTGCCGCACAAATTTTGTTCGTGGTGTGTGTTCTAGTACGTAGTACATATTGCTTAAATGTGTTAATGTAATCTCGGCTTTAGGCTCAATGTTATTAGATGACTTTTCGGAAAAAAATTACATCGTCCTTATTATTATTATTACAGCCCTTTGGCTAAATAATCTTGCAGTAATTATTTAGTCTTTAGATTAATACCTGAACAGAAAACTTTGTACCCCTTTTAAAGTATATTGCGCACCCGGAGTGTGACTTTTGGCATAGTTAAAGTTTCTATGGAGATTGAGTGCAATAATTTGAAATGTATATAATATTGTACATAAGCCCTTCACAAATCCACTGCTGAACATAAGCCTAAAAAGTAAAAACACATGTACATGAAGTTATATTAAATAAAAACCTACATTGTTTACGTTCATACTGTCAAACACATACAAATTGTGGAGTGTAGAGAGGAGGACCATCTCTATACGAGTATATGAAAAGTGTCCCTAAAAACGTGTCCAATAAGGGTGGCGCTGCAGTAGCATAGGATAAATTTAAAAAAAAGCGCCTAAAGTAATTAGAATAAGACGGAGAAATAAACACGGGTTTTACGGGTGACAACGCATCTACATTTTGATTTGTAATAGAGGATAGATGTAGATGTCTATGGGCCGCAGAAACCACTTACACATCAGGTAGACTGTGTGCTCGTTTGTCACCCTTATCCTATAAAAAAAAATACAAGGACAGACCAATCCGCTTGGTTTTGTACTACTTAAATAGTTGAGATTTTGTATAGTGACATTTTACTAACTACTCTAGTCATGAAATTTTTTAAATATTTGAATTCAGCTGACTTCACTCCGTTCACAACAGCATCTTCATATCGTAATTTTCAGACGCCAGCGCTATTGTGGTAGGTTTTGGAACCTTTATTTTCAGTAAATAGTAGACACTTTTTCAACTTTCGCCCCTTATAAGATGGTTCTCCTTGTACTCTACACTCCATAATACAAATACAACACAATGTTTCACAACAGACTATGTCAACATATAGTCTGTTGTGAACCACTTGCACAGAGGTTATCGCCAAAGAATGTAAAATGTTGCCACAGAGTCAAACACCATTTTATATTTTGTATATTCGATATTTGTGTTTTACATATTAATTTGCACTTGAAAGTAAACATAATACACGTACATAAGCGTTGAAAGTAATATACCGCTTGCTTTACATACAAACTTAAAAGTTTAATGAGTTACGGTCGATTTTCGCTTAGCGCGACCACTAGTATTATATAAAAAGAACAGATGCACCCTGAACCCTGTTGTGGATCATCATACGCAATAACTTACGAGCTTAATATTAGAACACTTGAACGTTAAATTTAATACTATCTATAGAAATAGATGCGTAGAGTACGGTGGCTCTGATGCGGGCTGGATAAGCCCGCGGACCGCATCAAATGATCTTATCGGCAAGTTGGCAGACGTGTTGACCCGCACAGTTATATTTGTTTTCTTAGAATAAAACTTCGTTTTGTAACAATACGTGATGGGTTATTGTTTTTACCCGACTAAGAAAAATTAAGAGGTTCTCAATTCGATTAACTACAATCGAATTGAAATTTTCAAGAACCATACGCGATATCGTCGCCAACTATAAGCAGATTATATATTTTTTTAATTAAATAGGTTATACTTTAGCTCTTTCCTTATAGATTGGAATAAATATTCCAACATTAAGGGTGAAAAAATAGGAGATGAAACTCATAATTTAACTATACGACATTCTGTAGTTATACCTTAACCTTTTTATACGTGGTAGAGCTATTTTGCAGATATGCAGTTGTAGACGAAACGGTCGGCTCGACCGGGAAAGAACCACGCTCTCACAGAATACTAGATTCTGTGATTCGAATGGTATATAGAGAACCGAAGACCCTTTTTACTGGAAACGAGGCATTCATTACACACACACGATTTCATTCTTAATTGAGGATAGATACAGTAGTCTATGTATAGTTAGTACGTCTATGGACCTCAGCATCCTCTTACCACTACCATCAGATGGACTGAGTCCTGGTGTGCCGCTCTTATTCTTTAAAAAATACCTTGAGCTAAACGCTCAAATGATATTATTTAGTCCACTGAATTGGCTTTAAAAGTTGTCTTCTCTTTTCAATAAATGACACTAGACAGAGACAGGAGTGTAGAGATACGTTTGTCGCTTCGTTAATATCGTAATAAGGACCAGAGTTTCTGCTGTATTTCACTTTACTAATGATGACCCTAGAGGTCAGTCATATCCTTAAAGTATGGGCTACAGCGTGCGGTAATTTCTGGTGCGGCAATTACAACAAAGCGGCCGGATCGTGGAGATAAGCGGGAAAAAATGAGTCGGTTGACGGGACCCTGTCGGGAGGTCACCGGCCTTTAGACGAATCTTCTTATTGTTATTATTTATTTTGATAGTTTGATTCATTTTTATCAAGCTTTATTTATAATACAGACTGGTGTTCGGCCTTATGTGATAAATAAATTTAAAAAAATGGCACGAGCTTGTTTTTAGTTTTTTTTTATAAACTGTGATATTTAAAAATATGTTATCTGTGGCTAGAACAAACAGCCTTTCCTTGTTATAAAATTGTCGGTTCCATTGATTCTATATTCTTTAGTTATTTTTTCTTTATAATATTTTTCCGTTGCAAGGTTTTCTTAATAAAAAAAAAGATATTCACGAAATTTTACTTACGAGCCCAATTTAACACAAACAAAACTCAAATTTACAGACGTATTCAAACTCTCTACAGCCGTGCACTTACTCACTGAGCTAAGCGCACGCTGTAAATTTCACAGTACGTCAGCAACCCGGGTTCGATCCCCGTCGATATCAAATAAACTGTTAATTGCAATTTTAAGTGCTGATTTACCACGTGCTCGGCAATGAAGGAGAACATTGCGAGGAAACTTCCTTGTCACACGTGAAGTCCACCAACACGCATGGCATAAAACCCTCCGAGGAGGATAGATTCCTCTACAGAGGAGGCTTGTGCCCAGACGTGGGACATATATAGACTGTAGCTTTACTTTTAAACTTTATAGTAGATTTTAGTTTATCTGCATCTACTTCGACGTACGAAGAGTAGAGCTTCAACAGCCCACAGGTTCTAGTACACTGGGGCATGTCTACATTTGTAGTGTTGTATGCCCGGTCAATAAATAAAGGTATTTGACCAAAAGTTAAATATATGACCAAAATAAACGCCGATTTAAATGCCGATTTCAAAGAATTAAGAAGAATACATTAATTTCAGATTCTGAGGTCGGTGCTAAACATAGCGTATATAAAAATTAAAGCCCCAACTTCAAATTCCGATGTTATTATTTTAACCTTTTAACGTCTTTGAATTTGGCTTTTATATAAAAGTTTAAGTTCGGTCAAATATGTATTTTATTTTTTATTAAAAGATTTTTTTTTATATTCAGAGAACTAACGAATATATAAATGTTACACTCCCTTTTGCTACCTTAGGGGTGGAATCATTTATATGGGATCAACTCTGGTCTAGTGGTTGTAGTAGTGCAACCGCTGATCATGAGGTCCCGGGTTCGAATCCCGAGTTGGGCCAAAAAATCAGTTATTGAGTTTTTCCATCAATAATTCTCAGTAGCTGCCCGGAGTCAGGAAGCTGGCGGTGTCTCACCCCCGTGCCTCGGAAAGCACGTAAAGCCGTTGGTCCTGCGCCTGATCTCTCTCCGGTCTTGACGGTTTACCGTCCCATCGGACTTTGAGAGTGAGGGAATAGAGAGTGCACCTGTGCTTGCGCATACACTTGGGCA
Source organism: Parnassius glacialis (assembly GCA_033319125.1). Lineage (NCBI taxonomy): Eukaryota > Metazoa > Arthropoda > Insecta > Lepidoptera > Papilionidae > Parnassius > Parnassius glacialis. The sequence continues at coordinate 52,118,282 of JAVANC010000017.1, forward strand.
CTATAATTCTGTCCTGCGCCGATGGCTAGTCTCCGTTGAGACTGGCCGCCGTGACCGAAATTCGGTCTGGAGGACATTATTATTATTATTACAACTTATCTTTATATATAAAAATTACGTGTCACATTGTTTGTCCGCGATTAACTTCGAAACCACTCAACCGATTTTAATAAAATTTTGAAATTTTTTTGTCATTTTTGATATAAAAAAAATCTGTTGTCTGTAAAGTCGGTTTACTGACGATAGTTGAACGTGACAACGTCATAAGAAATGTTTAATATCGAAAGAATCATTACCTTTATCGCCGCAATCGTTGCTATAAACAATTGACACCACATTCACTTTTCACTGCACGTCATACTTGACGAAAACATGTAAATGTATTATTGTATAGCAGCTGTCCATGCGGACATGCCGAACGCGGAGGCCGATTGTGCCTCTTTGTCGCTCGTCCCGCGCTCTCGCTTGCACATTAAGTGGAACGCCTCAGAGCGAGGTAACGCCGCATGAGTCATGTTTTTTCGTCGATTTATAAGACGTTGTCACGTCAAAACGTTACCCCCACACTAGGAGTTTCTCCTGTACCGTGGAGGCAGTTAACAAACATAAATTGCACAAGAACAAACATCTAGACCGGAACAATTACATGCCATACAAATACTTCTTCCGTGCGGGATTCGAACCCGTGGCCCCCAGCGCAGCAACTCATTGCTAAGCCACTGCGCCACGGCCGTCGTCTAAATGTGTATTGTTCGCTCCAACTTGAGAGATAGGATAGGTTTAATTACAATAAGTGACCGTCAATATTTTTATTGCAAATTCAAAGATTTCTTAAAGGATAAAATGTCGTCGGGAAGGGAAGAAAAAAGTCTGCCTGGCCAGTTAGTTTAATTATAAAAAAATCGATTTATAATTGACCAAGATATATATTTAAATCGAAAAGTTCGTTGGATAAGGATGCTAGATACATTCAAACGCTGAATAGTTGTATTCATTGATTTGAAATCGCTTTTATATTATAGTAAATTAATATGAATTTTATAGTACCATAAAACGTATAATATTTTAAATCATAATAGCCACCTTTAAAATATATCTTTTGTAACATAAAAAGGACTTGCCGAGTAAAACACTCGCTCAAAAGAATAACTGATTATCTGTTCGCGAAACGCGATAGCTCTATAAGACAATAATAAGACATTCATATCTTTACTGTTACTGTTTTAAGCAAGGCATCAATATGCTTAAATTACCTCTTTTATAATACATTTTGATTTTAAATATGTAATTTATTTGATAACAATCTACATTCAGCAATAAGAGATGTCACGGGTTAAAATAATTAAATTATAGTTTCAAAGAACTAAAGAAACACGCTAAAGATAAAATTCCTGATCGAGATACTAGGATAAAGTTATTAAATTATTGTACTATGATCAGTCTTTGATATGAGTGCAAATTTTTAAGTTCATCGGCCGCCTACATGTTGGTGAAATTTACTTTCAAAGATTCCGTTACATAGATAGATATATATATAGATATATAGATGAACGCAAATCAAATACAAGCGGGTTAGTTAGTATAAAATGGCCAAAATTTTTGTCACTTCGGAGGACTAATTCGATGCCTCGTTTCCGCTAAAAAGGATCCATAAAAACTTAAAATTATGCTAAAGCACGGTCGCGGAGCAGGAATTTTTTTATTGCTTTGCATTTTTAAACTTAATTCCCATCATAAAGTTTTATTTCTATTGCTACTAAGATAGTTTTAGGACCTTTTGAACAGTATTTGTGATTGGAAAACCGACTTTATTGTTAAGTTTTTGAAGTTCACGTTTGTATGAATTGCAATAATTTGAAATTCTTCCTGCTCCGCGATTAGGCCATATATATCTTAAAACAAGGAGTTGCAATGCACTTAGATTTATTTAATAATAATTAACATTTATTTCTCCCATATTTTACACAGTTACATTTCTTTCATAAATAGTTTAAGAATTTCTAGTTGTTGTGGGAGAAAGGAGCTCAAACTAGGTTACCCTGTACTATGGGTCTCCTGGCTGGGCTGGCTAGGCTGGGTCCTCCTCTTGGCATCATTACAATTCGATGATAATACACCTAAAATGAAGTGAGCGTTGCATGTAAAGATCGAATATAAGATTTCTAAAGTAAAAAAAAAAAAACAATAAAAGTCACATTTAATACATTTTTTTCATAAATTTATCCATTTATTTGACCTAAGTCTATAAATTTGTTCATAATTTTAAAAGTAACAAATACAATTAAATAATGTCGATATTACAAAAATAACAAAATTAAACGTGAACTAACCTCTTGAATATAATTGTACTATGACACAGACCAAATGTATTTAGCTTTTCTTTTCCATTTAATATTTTATTTGATAGAGTTATTAGATATTAAGAAGTAGTTTCATAAATTTTAAAAAAAATCTCGTTGATATATTAATTCGAAAATTGTTTCGAACATCACTAGAAACGCTCCGCCGAGCAAACTCAAGGAACCTTTGGTCAATCTCCTTAAGGATTCCGTTCGTCTGTTTTGATTGAGATATCAGAAACAAGTGGTGCATTGTGCGGATAAATTCTGCTTATTGTGAGAGCTATCTCGGTCACGGTTACCTCCAGGCTCTATGCCCCTTATTCCTTTGCTCTTTATGCCTATCTATTAAAGTACGTATTGCTGTTTGTTTTATTATTGTTCTTTAAGTATGACTTGGGAATGATAATAAGTCGTTTATTTTTATGGCATGACTAAATAAAATCTATTAATGTAGCGGTATTTAGATTTAAAATTGTAAAATAGCAATCATTTAATCAAGTTTTCCTTTTTTTTAAAAAAAAACTCTCTATTTTGGATAAAATATAGCCTAGATCCCTCCCGGTATTGAACTTTATCTATTCGTAAAGGATCATTACAATCGGTTCCGAATTCCGAAGATTAGCCCGGATAGAGTGACAGATAGACATACAGACAAAAATATTATAAATAGTTGTTCATGTCTTAGCATGAAAATAACCCCCTGATCTTAATGGAAGCCAGTTATTTCAATATTATAGAGAGACACTTCAATTATTATTATATTTGTATGTACAGACTAGCTGTTCCCTGCGACTTCGCTCGCGTGGTATTTATTACAATTGGACTTCATGGGCTTTAAATATTTTGCGAGAACCCTAATTGTTTTTCTAGAATAAAAGCAGCGTATGTTACTCCTTATAACATTAGCTATGTGCTAGTGAAAGTCCCGTCAAAATAGGTCCAGCCGTTTCGGAGATTAGCCGGAACAAACAGACGGACAGACAGACCGAAAAATTTTATAATTTTTTTTAAAACGTTACCCCCACTCTAGGTATTTCTCCTGTGTCGTGGAGGCAGTTTACAAACATAAATTGCACAAGGACAAACATCCAGACCCGGAACAATTATTTGTAGGCCATACAAATACTTGTTCCGTGCGGGATTCGAACCCGCGGCCCCCAGCGCTACAACTGATTGCTAAGCCACTGCGCCACGGAGCCGTCAGCCACTGCGCCACGGAGCCGTCATTTGTTATAAGTAGCGTGTATCATTTTATTTGTATAGATGTATAGATAATCTATACAAATAAACGGGGAACAGTTAGTTGTGAATATCTATTCGATGGTTTCTGGTTATAGGAAAGCATTTATTCTACTATGCATTTGTAAGGTAAGGTTTGAATATATTCATTGGCGTCCGTAAGTGATCGTTTATTCTGAACGATTGCACCGATTGCAGTTATATTCACTTATATATGTTTTGTCGAGATGATGATTCATATCTATGATAAGATCCGAAAGGTGGCGCTGTAGTTAAGTTATTAACAAATTCTATATTTATGGACCAAAATAACTCACATTCGCAGTAGATGTCAGCACAGTCCCAAAAAAATATAAAAGTCAACCGGAAAGTGCAGAACTACTGACGGGCCGGCTAGTTTATATAGTTTAAATATAATATACCTACTATATATAGTTTTAGTATAATAATAAAATCTCATATACCTGTACTGTCAATTTTTTTTTTATAGGATAGGGGTGACAAACGAGCACACAGTCCACCTGATGGTAAATGGTTGCTGCGGCCCATAGACATCTACATCTATCCTCTATTACAAATCAAAATGTAGAAGCGTTGTCACCCGTGAGGACTAAGATGGAATGCCTCATTTCCAGTGAAAAGGGCCTCCGGCCACTTGCACTCACCAAGCAAAACGCAGAAGTAAACCTCTACTTCACGCTGGTTTTCTGTGAGGTCGTGGTACCACCCCGGTTCGAGCCGGCCCATCCGTGCGACAGCAAAAGCTGCCGCGTGGCTCTATCACTGTTCTTAGCTATTTATGTTGTTATATATAATAATAATAATAATAAAGATTTTTATTTGTACTCAATTCACACATGGTTGTTAAAAGTGTACTAAAAAGATTATCACAAATTTATCTTAGAAACATACTTAGGTAACATAAAAACAATGAGACAAACTGGCCTGTGACTCAGCAATGTGACGATTTGAGATCACCGCTGGTATTCTGCCACAGCCGATTTTTAAAAAACACAGTATCTTAACCTAATTTTGGCACTGACGTAGAAAAGACTGAAATGTATACTCATATGTGCCATGCGAATCGGCAAATTTATATATGATACTTAACACCTGCCTCCAATTTTTGTTGTTCAATTAACCATACTTTGAATTTCTTTCTAAATGATTTTGTATTAACGATTTCCTGCTAATGAGGAGGTATATTATTCCAAATTTTACAAATTATGTAATCTACAAGATGCTTTATAGAATAAGGGTGACGAAAGAGCACACAATCAAGTGGGTGCTGTGGCCCATAGTAAATCTCCATCTACCCGAGGGTATTAAGAAACAAAATGAAGATGCGTTATTACCCCTAAGGATTAAGATGAATTGCCTCGTTTCCAGTAAAAAGGTTCTTCGGTTTTCTACACTCACTCACATACGAAACACAGCAGCATTATGCTGCTATTTTACGCTGGTATTCTGTGAGAGCGTGGTCCTTTCCCGGTCGAGCCGACCCATTCGTGCTACAACTATACTATTAATATAGCTGCAGCATGGCTCTACCACGTATAAATATTTATATAATATAAATTAATATTTGATGTTTAAAATTTTACTTTTTATTTGTTACTTTTTGTACAACAAACAATTAGTTGCATGTAAAACGTTCATTCATATAGAAAATTTTCTTTGTTTCAAAATGTAGTTTATACCGGAACAGAAATGAGGATAAAACGCAGCGGCCATCATGGTTTTGGCATTTTAATAATTGTTTTTTTTCTAACGCCGAACAAATTTTAGTCACTGAGATACTAAAGATTATGAAAACAAAGAATATATTATAAGTGGTAGAGCCATGCTGCATACTATGATTGCAGCACGAATGGATCGGATCGACCGAGGTAGGACCACGCTCTCACAGAATACCAGTGTAAAATAGCAGTTTAACGATGGTTTGTTTCGTATGGTTAGTGTAGAGAACCGGAGACCCTTTTTACTGGAAACGAGGAATTCCACCTTAGTCCTCGGGGGTAACAACGCATCTAATTTTTGATTGATAATCGAGGCTAAATGTATATGTCTATAAACAACTATGTACCCATTTATGCAACTGAAATAATTTGTATAATAAAACACATAAATTTCTTTCAAGCTTTCAAGTATAGATAGCAAACTTCGCCAGACCACCAGCAAACCAGATCCAGAACGTATTATCAATATCGCGATTAAACGTTTTGAATTTTTTGTACAAATGCGAAGAACGGTTAATTTAATACTGTCATGTCTATTAAGTATCCGATTGAGTGAAGGATGTGGATCACTCGAACGCAGCTCTCATTTCACTGAATATAATATGCAAAGATATTCTTTTCAAAGTGCATACACGTCAAAGCTATCGGTATGTGCTCGAGGCTTGACGCGGTCTTTTGTTTCAACTTTAGCCGCTCTCTCTGCACGCAATGCTAATGATAGATCTAAGTACATATATTTCACGTGCACATGTGTTTTCGTTTTTAATGTGAAAGAGAACCGATATGATAGCGTTGGAATTTGATCCCTAAGCAGGCATCGATACAGTTCTGTTTTAATTGACTGACTGCGTACTCAATTTAAAAACTATTTTCCTCAAAAGGATCACTTTTTTTGTATATGTAATTTAATGCATTGTTTAGTGATTAAATGACTTTTGAAGGTCAGTTTCTTACAATCGTAGCTAATAGCTAAAAGCTACGATTGTAAGAAAAAAACAGTTTAGCCGTTGGTTTGCTTGCCTTGTTATATCCACCCTAGCCCTACTTAGTAGCAACTAGCAACATGTTATTTTTTTCTGTTCGTTTATCCTGTGCCAATGTGCCAGTCATAATTTATAGAGATCTCTCTCGTACTAATTACGACGTTGATTTGATTATGAAGTTCTTTAAACTACTTGATGTTAAACTTATTGTTATGTGAACAGTACGCTGAAGTGGTAATGGGCCCGCCAACAAACAGACAGACAGACAAAAAATTTAAAAATTGTGTTTTTGTTATAAGTACCGTATATACTTTCATATGCATTTAGTAAAAAGCTGGTATTTTGACATTACAAACAGACACTTCAATTTTATTTATTCGTACAGATGAACAGTACGCTGAAGTGGTAATGGGCCTGCCATATTGCTAATAATAATAATGTCTTCTTGACCGGTATTTCACGGCGGCCAGTCCCAACGGAGAAAAGCCATATGCGCAGAACAGGATTATAGTGCCCAAGTGTATGCGCAAGCACAAGTGCACTCTCTATTCCCTCACTCTCATAGTCCGATGGGACGGCAATCCAATACGACCGAAGAGAGATCAGGCGCAGGACCAACGGCTTTACGTCACTCCGGGTAGCTACTAAGAATTTCTTATCTATTATTAATCTAATATATTATAGGTAGCTACGAAGAATTTCTTATAGAAAAACCCAATAACTGATTTTGGCCCGACCCGGGAGTTCGTACCCGGAACCTCGAGATAAGAAATCGACCACTACATCACCGAATCAGTGATTGGGAAGGAAGGTTCTAGAGTCGATGATGCAGGTTGCTTAGGAACATGGTTTGTGGCATTCCTTGGGAAAGGCCTGTGTTCAGCAGTGGACTTGTGATGCGCTGTAATGATGACGATAATGATGATGGTGAAGACCTTCACAAGTCCACTGCTGAATATAGGCCCCCCCAAGGAATGCCACAAAGCACGGTCCAGAGTCACCTGCATCCATCGACTTCCTGCATATCTTACCAGGTCGTCACTCTATATAGTGGGGGGGACGCCCTACACTTCGTCCACTGGTACGAGGCCGCCACTTGAGAACCTTTATTCCCCATCAGTTGTCGGTTCTTCGAGCTATATGGCCGGCGTATTGCCACTTCAGCTTATTAATCCGTTGGGCTAAGTCGGTCGTTCTGGTTCTACTCATGTCTAAGTTTATCACGTAGAGAAATCCCGAGCATAGCCCTCTCCATAGATCGCTGAGCGACCTTGAACTTACTCATACGGCCAGCAGTGAACGACTATGTCTCAGTTCCATAGGTCATCACTGGCAACACACACTGGTTGTATAGTCTCATTTTCAAGTATTGAGGTATACCTGACGAGAAGATGTGCCGTAATTTCCTTGATGCTGCCCAACCGAGTTGAATCCGTCGATTCACCTCTCGGTCGAAGTTGGACTTACCTAGTCGGACTATTTGTCCCAGGTAAACATACTCGTCAACAACTTCGAGCTTAGTGCTCCGAACAACTACCGGCATAGTTGTGACATGGACATTATACATGATCTTTGTTTTGTCCATGTTCATCTTAAGACCTATCCGTTGGGAGGCACTATTGAGGTCATTGAGTGCTAAGGTCCTCCAGTGATTCCATAAGGTGAGTGATGTACACGCCGTTGATGTTCATACTTTCTAGTCCCGTAGCTTGAAAACGTCTTCCAATGCAGCGGTGAAGAGTTGCGGGGATATAACGTCACCCTGTCTTACACCTCTCTGCAGTTGGATAGGTTTCGTACTCTGATTCTGTACCTACTCGGATAGCCATTGTAGCTCTACTGTACAAACACTTCAGCACTTCGATATACCGACAGTCAACTTGGCACCGCTGAAGGGCCTACAGCATCAAAGGACGGAATCAAAGGCTTTCTCATAGTCGACATACGCCACACATAGTGGCAAATTGTACTCCTCAGACTTCTGTACAATTTGCCGAAGGACGTTAGTGTATGTTTCATTAAGATGTTTAAATTGTTTATATCTTTTAGTGTGTACAATAAAGAATAAAGATTTTTAAAAATCAAATTCTTCATCTATATCTATACAAATAAACAAAATTGAAGTGTCTGTTTGTAATGTTAAAATAACAGCTTTTTACTAAATGCATATGAAAGTATATACTGTACAAATAACAAAAACACAATTTTTAAAATTTTTGTCTGTCTGTCGGTCTGTCTGTCTGTCTATGTGTTTGTTCCGGCTAATCTCTGAAAAGGCTGGACCGATTTTGACGGGACTTTCACTGGCAGATAGCTGATGATATAAGGAGTAACTCAGGTACTTTTATTATAGAAAAAGAAGTAGGGTTCCGCGCAAAAAATTAAAGTCCATGAAATCAAAGTTCCACGCGGGCGAAGTTGCGGAGAACAGCTAGTTTGTATATATGCTATTATATATAATTGCACTACTTATCAACTTTTCACGTGATTATAATGTATTTATGTCTGTATGTAAGCTGTTGTAAATGTTGTATAATTGTGTTGGTATCTGATGTGTTGTAATTATTATGATTGTTTTTATCATCATTCTTATTCACATATTTTATTGAGCCATTGTATTACCCCAATAAATTAAAAAAAGACTCAAGATTAATACCCGTATATTTCATACTAAAACTATCTTCTTAATATTTTGACGAGGGCATACATAACATAGCACGTTACAATGAATAAACTTGGCTACGTGAATGACGGGTGGCCTACTCGCTCTGACTGATGTATGACGTCGGCCAGTGATTTATCGACTGGCCCCGGGACAACGATCGGCTAAAGACAATGCATCACCGGTGATGCTGTGTATCGGGGAACGGGACCCGTTGAGTAATTTAGTTAGGTCGCGGAGTGACAGCGGCCCGGCCGGTCGCACCGGTTTTGTGATTTTAGGGTTGCCGGTAATTTTTTTTAAACAAGTAGTCTGTAATATTAATTTATTTTTAAACAAGTATTGGAGTTTTGGCGGGAACTTGACCGGCGGCGGTTTGCTGCTCCTGTATTATTGTTTAAATAATGGTTTGAAATGGAATTTGATATGTAAAAGTGGTGCGATTTTGTGTGTTGTGTGTGTGTGTGTCTGCGTATGTGAACTATTAGTGGAAACTCTGAAACAAGTGCTCTGATGGTGATGTGATTCTCAAAATAAGGTGTCTGTTTGCTTAGGCGCCTTGAGATCTGTCTGCTGACTCAATTTGCCGTCAAAATTTCTCAAGGGCTGCACAATGTGACGCATCAACATATTGTGAAGCAGTATACTATGAAGAATAATTATTATAATATATTGTAACTTCAGGCTCAGAAGGACTAGATCCCAGAACCGTAAAGCCAGTTATTAAGAAGTATTTAAACAAGTAGTCAGTAATAGATTGCAAGACTCTTTTTCTACCTTGGACTCTGTCTGGGATAACATCATCTGTTTCCTGTATCTGCCAAGTCGCTGTACACCCAATGGTGTGTTCCAGTCTGAAGTTAAAAGACAGAGTAATATCAGGCTATAAGTAATTTTACAACGAATCTATGACCTTGGTTTGAAGTTGGTTGCTGATTATTGTGGAAATCAGCATCTGATATTGATAAAATACTATAGAATATAGTTATCCGTACTTTTTTATTTAGTGTGGGGCACGGGGAGTTTGGTTTGGTGGTGGTAGACCGCCCGATACATCGGGAATTAAAAATTAAAAATTAAACGCAATAAAATCTGTAAAATTTTTTCATTTAATGTTATTACACATTCGTGTAATTATAAGCAATTATCATGTATTTTTTTTATATTACATAACATTTAAAAATATACAATATATTAGAAAAGTGCGGTGAATTTCCTAAAGGAACTCTATCCGCGACTGGTTATTGCTGCTGGTGATACCAGAACTGGTTCTTTTCTCGCTCAAAGGCTAAGTATAGCCATTCAGCGAGGAAACGTAGTCAGCGTTCTTGGCACGATACCACGGGGAGTTTTTTTATTATTATAGTTTAATTAATATTGTATATTTTTCAAAGGTTTATGTATTTATTAATTTAACGAAAGTGAATATACCATTTATTTGTATTTAACTATTAAATAAAAGGCAAATCGCTAAAATCCTGCATTTCGACAAAGCGACAACCCTAGCCGCATCGCAGTTTCCGTAAACACAACCGCAGTGATTGATAAATGTGACCAGTTGATTGAGACTTTAATTCCGGAGCGTACGCGGCTATCGGGCTGCGGTAACCGGACGATAATACCCAGACAAGCAATTATAGTCTAGATCAGTGCATGATATTGAAATGGTAGATAGATACGATATAAAGATAAGAAAGATGTTAGATGTTACGCTATTAATAGTGAGGTGTGTAAGGAGAAACATTGTAGGAGCATCCTTCAGCTTATTTCGTCCCGTGGGTGTCGTACGAGCCAATTATGGAAAATGCCAGAAAATGTTTATGGCTCTTCATAGATTTTTAAAACACACAAATATTTTCACCTGTATCGCGGAGGCAGTTTAGTGTTGTTCCATCCATAGTGGCGTTCCATCTTAGTCCTAACGGACTAAGATGGAACGCCTCTTTTCCAGTAAAAAGGGTTCACTACACTCATCATACGGAACACAGCAGCGTTAAGCTGCTATTTTACGCTGGTATTCTGTGAGAATTTCTCCTAATAACAATATAGTTACTATTATGTCGTTTGTTTCAAACTGTTTCTGAGTATCATTCATGGCTTTGGATCCAAGGCCGGCTCCAGATATGACAGTTATTCGTGTAAATAAATGAGCGTGTTGTCTCATTGCACGGGTCATAAAGTGTGCCAGTTTAAATTATCGCTACATACTGAAAAGTAGTTCAGACCGGTCAAGTCCGGTCTCCCCACGAACATTACTTTACTTAAGTTAATGAACTGAGTCATTTAATTTGGAAGTATGTTCAAACAGGATTTAATCCGGTTATCATTTGTAAGTAAAGTGCTATTTGTGTTTTAAGATTTATGAAACCCACCGATGGTTTTAAACTGCGACAAAAGTAAGACTGATTAAAATAAACTAAAGTAATAAACGAAACTAAAATCCACCCCTTGTTAAGTTGCAAATGCTGTCTTCCATGGGCCTGTTTAAGTAAAACTTATAAATATTAAATAGTGATTTCTGGATCTTGACAACAACGCCACCGACCGGGTCCAATTGTGAATCTAAACTATTATCAAATCAACTTATTCACACACACAAAATTTCATCAAAATCGGTCCAGCCGTTTAGGAGGAGTTCAGTCACACACACATTTTTTTTTCATAGTATAAGGGTGACAAGCGAGCACACAATTCACCTGATGGTAAGTGGTTGCTGTGGCCCATATACATCTACATTTATCCTCAATAAAGAATCAAAATGCAGATGCGTTGTCACCCGTGAGGACTAAGATGGAATGCCTCGTTTCCAGTAAAAAGGGTCTCCGGTTGTCTACACTCACTATACGAAACACAGCAGCGTCAAGCTGCTATTTTACGCTGGTATTCTGTGAGAGCGTGGTCCTTCCCCGGTCGAGCCGACCCATTCGTGCTACAACTATATTCCTAATATAGCTGCAGCATGGCTCTACCACGTATAAATGGACAGAAGAATTATAATATAACATATAATATGCATGTACATATAGACCTTTAGCTTGAATCTTGAATAATTTTGTCTATTGATGTAAACAACATCAAAATCCGTTGCGTAGTTTAAGAGATACAGATGGCGGGAAGCGACTGTGTTTTATACTAAGCGGAAATCAATTTCTGTTATTATTTATTAATACTTTTTACTTATTAATACAATATTCACCAATAAAAATAATAATTATTATTAGTATTGGACTATATAAGAATAATTTTATAACCTTGTACTTCAAAATTATATATTACACATAATATACTTACAAAATACTAAAGTCAGTCACTGCTTTCACAAACGTGGAAACTGCGTCAACGGACCATAGCTTTTACTGAACATTTCTTCCGTTTGAAAAAAGATCCGAGCTACCCTCAAATGGTGGCTAAAGGAGTTTTATTTTATAAAAAACCAGCCAAGTGCGAGTCGGACTCGCGCATGAAGTGTCCCGTACCATCGTAAAACACGTTTCTAGTAGGACAGCCCTCTTTAATTTTCAATTTATTTTTATTTTTTGCTGTTATAGCTGAAAATTTCAACTGTCTACTTATTACGGGTCAATACAGCCCGCTGACAGACATACGGACGGACAGCGAAGGCTTAGTTATATGGTCCCATTGATTACCCTTTGGGTACGGAACCCTAAAAAAAATACACATATTTGCGTTATCATCTTTGAACACTTAAGATGTAATGCCTAAGCCTGTAATTATACTCGCTGTCTATACTCTTCAGACCAGACACATCAATGGACGCACTTATACTTATATAGACAGTAAGGCTCAATTTACTTTGCGGCGGAATTGAAGGGAGGCGAATTTTTGTAAGGAAATTGTACATAGTAAAATGAGTTTTATGTTAATCGCGTAACGTGCAAACTAGATTTATGATAAACGAAGACGCGCGATTTCTTTTTTGGCTCATATCTAGTTTGAACGTTACACAATCAATATAAAATTCATTTTACTATGTATAATAAAATTCCATTCCATTCCGCATGTAAATTGAGCCTAATAATCTACGTTATCCGCGTTGCACTAAGCAGGAATAAAGTACGTATTAAAAAATCAGTCTGTCAACACACTGTTAAAAATGTCTAGTACCTTCTCCTCACAATAGTGTAGAAAGCTATTATTTCTTTCAGCTCACGATAAGGAACTTAATAGTTCATTGTTGAGATATCTGCATGTTTCCCGCTCGGCGCTCGATTGTTATGCCAATGATTGATGGATCCGACGGCGGGATTTCTACGCTGTCGTGTGATAGGGTGACCACAAATCAGGTTCAGAAATAGAAAAGATGTTGTTAGTTGGTGTATTTTATATTATTTAAACCTTTATATAATATATGTTATAGGGTTTCTCTGCGTGATAAACTTAGAAATGAAGATATCCGCAGTAGAACCAGAGTGACCGACAAAGCGCAACAGATTAGTAAGCTGAATAAATGAAAATTCTTATTGAAAGTCATTTTTTATTTTACCACTAGTTCGAAAAAATCCTCTGTCCTGGGAATAACTAGCAAGAAGCCCAGCGGGACTTTCTTTTAAAATAAATTTTAAAATACAAATAATTACAAACTATTTACAAAATTTATTTTAGAAACAGCTTTTTTTATAGGAGAGGGGGAAACGAGCATGCGGCGCACCTGATGGTAAGTGACTACCGCCGCCCATGAACAACTGCAACACCAGGGAGGGAATTGCAGATGCGTTGCCGGCCTTTTAAAAAGGAGTAGGCTCTTTTCTTAAAGGTCCCTAAGTCGTATCGGTCCGGAAAAATCGCTGATGATAATCGATTCCACAAGGAAATCGTGCAAGGAAAAAAACATCATCTAAATCGCACAGTGGTGCACCGCCAATCATCCAGATGGTGTGGATGGTATCGGAAGTTATGCCGCGATGTGCGTTCGTGAAATTTGGCGGCTGGGATTAATCCGAACAATTCCTCAGAGCACTCCCCGTGGTAGATGCGAAAGAAAATGCAAAGGGATGCAACATCTCTTCGCAGTGCCAATGAATTGAGCCGATCGGAAAGGACTCAGTCGTCGACGATTCGAGCCGCTCTGCGCTGGATGCGGTCAAGTGGAAGGAGCTGGCACGGGGGAGCCCCTGCTCAGAGATAGGAACAGTATTCCATGAGGCCGAACGTGCGCCTTGTAAAGTTACAGGTGTTGTGCTGGCATGAAATACTGCCCCGCTCTGCTGAGCACGCCAAGCTTTTAAGAGGCCAATTTGGCTTTCTCTTCCAAGTGACCACGACACTGCACGTCACTCGATATGTCGACTCCGAGGATACCGATACTGGCTGAGGTAAGAAGGGGAGTGCTTTGAAACTGAGGAGATCCGGCAAAGGGGTTCTTTTTAGCGGTAAACGCGCAAACTTGTGTCGTCTGAGGATTAAACTGGACTAGATTTAGTGGCCCCTAATCCGAGACTTTGTTCAGCAAAGACTCGACTTCAGACACAAGTTTGTTCCGGTACTCGGCGACGTTTTCCCGAGTAATATTGGCACGGCCGGTGTATAGAGCATAACCAGTGCTGTCATCCGCATAGCAATGAATGCTACCAGTTAGCAACATGTCATTGATATGTAGAAGAAACAGCGTTGGTGATAGCACACAGCCTTGTGGAACACCAGCGTTAATAGGCTTGTAGTCACAACATGCACCGTCTATAACGACCTTGATGCTCCGATCTGCAAGGAAGCTGGTGATCCAATTGCACAATTTCTCGGGAAGCCCATAGGAAGGGAGCTTCGAAAGAAGCGCTTGGTGCCGAACCCAATAGAAGGCCTTCGCAATGTCCAAACTAGCGGCCAACGCCTCCCCCTTGGACTCTACTGCCTCCGCCTATCTATGAGTCAGGTAGACTAGAAGATCACCAGCTGATTGACCCCGACGAAAACCGTATTGGCGGTCCTAATCAGCTGGTGATCCTCAAGGTACCGCATAAGCTGGCAGTTAATAATGGATTACATTATTTTGTAGAACAAAGAGGTGATGGCGATAGGCCTGTATTTGGACGGGTCTGAGCAGTCGCCTTTTTTAGGGATCGGGTTGACAAAGCTGTCTTCCATGATTTCGGAACTACGCCTAGGGAGAGACTGGAAAAGACGCGTTAGAACCGGTGCCAACTCCGGAGCACACATCTTCAGTACAATTGGGAGGATTTCGTCAGGCCCTCTCGACTTGTGGATGTCCAGGGAGAGGAGTGCTTTGCGAACCGAGCGCTGTGAGAACCGCACATCCGGCATGGAGCACTCACATCGCGGGATGGTCGGCGGTGTGTTCCCCCGTCATCAAGAGTCGAGTTGGACGCAAAAAGGGAGCCTAAAAGGTCGGATTTGTCTTTTGCGGCTTGCGCCAGTGAGTCGTCCTCACTGTACAGAGATGGTAGTGATGGCTTACAGAAATTCCCTTGGACAGCCTTGGTAAAAGACCAGAATGCACGGGTTCCCGAAGGAAGGCGAACTAGTTTCTCGCCAATTCTGCCTATGTGCTCTGACTTTGCCTTGGCAATATAAATATAATAAAACTCTTTTGAAGGACCTGGAGGCGAAGTTATACTTTTTTTAAGTGTGCTGGTGTTTACATCCCGAGTCGCCGAAGCCGCAGCTCAGGCTTGATAACACTCCTGCTTACTGCGTAATACAGTCTTACAGGAGCGACCAAACCAAGGCTGAGATCTGCCTCCGATGGGTACCACAAATGATGGAATAAATAGTCCCATTCTCTGTAGCACCACATCAGTGACAGAGTCAGCAACAGCACTAGGATCATCCGGCGAGAAGCAAACCCGCCCCCATGGATAGGATGCAAAGAAAGACCGGATTACGTCCCAATCCACCGACCTGTAATGCCAAACACGGCGGCAACCTGCAGAACGCAACCGCGATGGGAGCGTGAGTGGCACCACACTCCGGATCAGACAATGGCCCGAAGAGCCGAGAGGGGCATCGACGGAAACCTGATATCCCTCCGGTTGAGAGGTCAGCAGAAGGTCCAACAGGGAAGGTGTATGATCCTCCACATCTGGAATCCACGTAGGCGAAGTAACCAGTTGTGTCAGACCATATGCCAACGCAAAGTCATAAACAGATCTCCCCACATGATTGGTTAAACGTGAATCGTGCCAATCAGCGTGGTGGGTGTTAAAATCGACAAGGATCACGATCTCTGTGGATGGGACCTGTTGTAGCAAGGAATCTGTAGCCATTTGGACGTGGTAGATGAGTCGGTCTGTTTCGGCATTACCGCTATGGGACCTATAGAGGCACCCGTAGACGCGCGGATGGTCGTCGCTGTCTACGCGTAGCCAAAGGATGGATAGATCCGAACCTTCAAGACTGCCGAGGCGTCGAGAACAGATATCCTCTCTGACATACACGCAAACTCCAGCCCGAGGCACAAAGGAGTGCTCCAATTTGTACCCCGGGTAGGAGAGATACGAAATATCAGCCGGAGAGGAAACCTGCTAAGACTAAAGAGACAAGACATAAGAGAAGACAAGCTTGGAAGCGACCATCTCAAACCCAGGGGTTATTATCAACCATGTATTCATTTATATCATAATAAGCTTTTTTATACAGCTTTTGTTTAATTAAATATTTAAACTTGGTCATAGAGATACCTACTAATTTTTCTGGGACTTTGTTGTAATAGCGTATACTTTGCCCCAAGAATGAATTACTGACTCTGTGCAGTCGAGAGACCATTATCACTAGCTTGTGTTTGTTCCTAGTGTTTACACAGTGTAAGAGACTCCCGGTTTAAGGTTGTAAATAGCTCTTATGGCCCTCTTCTGCAAAACAAAAATAGTTTCTAAATCAGCCGCATTTCCCCACAGCATAATGTCTTATGGAATTTTGTTATGGGGAAATGCGGCTGATATCGATTACGATGAACATGGCTATAATCATGACGATGACAATGAAGATGACGATGACGAAGATCATGACCATAACGATGACGATGATCATGACAATGATGATGACGATGACGATGACCATGATCATGACAGCGGTCATGACGATGATCATGACGATGTACATGGTGTTTTAGAAATAGTGAATCTTGTGATTTTTGTTGACTTGACATGGAAAATGCCAAAGATATTTTATTGTTTCCTACATATAATGTTATGGCAATTTCTGACACTGAATGTAAACCGTAAACAAGCGACTGGGAACAGTTTTTAAGATGCGATACCTCTGGGATTGCCACCTACAATCTGCTTGCTAAACGTGACTAATTAAAATTAAAATGGAAAACTGTTAAAGAAATGACAGGTGTCTAGCATTGCCTACTTATCGCCTACACAATCACAAAACCTATCATCCCATTTCTTTTCTACATCTTTTACATATATTTTACAACACGTTAGGCAAATAACACAATTGTCCCAGTTACTTTTTGGCCCAGACTGATTTGGGACCAGAGTTCATGAAAAGTCCAAAAAACTTAAAAAGCATTGCCCTCCTACTGTCCGTGTTAACACAACCGTAATAATATCTTGCTTTAACTGCAGTAATATATGCAAAAAAAAATTGTGTTTGAATTTGTAAATAGAAGACCTAGGTGATCAATTTTTTTAAATGGTAGGGCCACGCTGAAGCACAAATGGATCAGCTCAACCGGGTAAGGAACACGTTCTCACAGAATACCAGCGTAAAATAGCAGCTTAATACTGCCTTCTTTCGTATGTTGGGAGAAGAAAATCGGGCACTCTTTTTACTTGAAACGAGGCATTTCGCCTTAGTCCTTAGTGGTGACAATGCATCAGCATTTTGAAACTTAATTGAGGCTACATGTAGATGTTTATAAACCACAGCATCCACTTACCGTCAGGTGGACTGTGTTCTTGTTTGTCACCCTTACTCTATAAAAAGACACGTTTATATTTAGTATAATTATATGATGTATTTGAAATTTATTAAAAATTATGTTTTGAGTAAAGTTGGCAATACGATTAACATACTATGAAATCTTTATACTAACTGCGAAACAGAATCTTGTCTCAAATCTTAACCTTAAACTTAAAAATAATAGTACTACTAGAAAGAAAGTTTGTAATGTCAAAATAACAGATTTTTTAATAAATACATATTATGAAAAGTATATACGGTACTTATACCAAAAAAAAATTCAAATTTTTTGATTGTCTGTCTGTCTGTTTGCTCCGGCTAATCTTATTTATATAGGAAGAAATCGCTTAGCCGCGTCTATTCATTTGTTTTAAACTTTAAAACGATTTAAAATATTTTGATGCGGTTTTGAGAAAATTTCTTTGAAAAGGTTTCGTATTTATAATTTATTAGAATGGTGGACACAAACTTGTGTTCTGTTATCAAGTACATAAAGATTAAATTATGATCGCAAATACAACTCTAGTACATCCGGGGCAAGTCGCTAGAAAATGTACATATTAATTAATTGCGTGAAACGTTCAGATATTCGATAAAGATAGTCATACAGTTTAAGTAAGTAAAATAATGTTTTACGAGCGCATTAATAGACCAGATAGTCTTTAACATACATACATAAACACTCACGCCTGCACCCAGAGCGGTAGGCAGAGACTACGAACTAACATTTGGCATGATCCTGACACACCTCTCTCGCCTCCTTTACATCCGTACATCTACGTATACATGCTCTTCGGTTAAGGTATTTTTTTATAGGATAAGGGTGACAAACGAGCCCACAGTCTACCTGATGGTAAGTGGTCGCTGTGGCGCATAGACATCAATCAAAATGCAGATGCGTTGTCACTCGTGAGGACTAATACGGAATGCCTCGTTTCCAGTAAAGGGGTCTTCGGTTCTCTACACTCACCATACGAAACACAGCAGCATTAAGCTGCTATTTCACGCTGGTATTCT
The DNA here is from genome assembly GCA_033319125.1 of Parnassius glacialis. Classification (NCBI taxonomy): domain Eukaryota; kingdom Metazoa; phylum Arthropoda; class Insecta; order Lepidoptera; family Papilionidae; genus Parnassius; species Parnassius glacialis. The sequence continues at coordinate 52,137,150 of JAVANC010000017.1, forward strand.
GTGAGAGCGTGGTCCTTCCCGGATCAAGCCGACCCATTCGTGCTACAAATATACCAGTAATATAGCTGCAGCATGTAAAAAGGGTACTCCTAATCTGGCCCATTTTCAATATTTCGCCGATTTGGTCGATAAAACTTAGTCTAGGGCCTTCCTTCCCGACTCTGCCGCCCACTTTGGCAATATAAATTTGCTTTGTCACTCTTTCCCCGTTCATTATTTCTACATGACCAAACCACCGAAGTATTCCTTTCTTAATCCTGGTCACAACGTCATCTTCGAAACCACACTTATCTCTGATCATGCAATTTCTCTGTCTTTAAGTTATTAGAAATTCAGATATATTCAAAAAGCTCTTTTTTACTGGCCACGGGACATTCTATCTTTGTCCTCAGGGTGACAAGCATAATTGTTAAAACAGTAATAAAAAAACCCCGACTGCGTTTACAAAAAAAGTGAATAATGTTATCTTATGACGAACCTAACGACACCTCATATGTTAAAAACTATGAAGCGGCTTAGGCTATAGAGCGTGTCCAAGAAATAGACGTACTACATACATACATACTCCCCGAAAACATGATCCTTCTGAGACAGTTGGGTAAAAAACGCATCAATGTTTAGATTGTTAATGGGGAATAGATGTGTCTTTGATCCACATTATCCATTAGCCATGACAGATTATATGCGAATTTATCACCCTTATTTAAACAAGTGGTAAAATAAAAAAAATTGTATGACCGACTTCATTATAAATACAATGGGAACATCATCAATGTCGTCGAAATCAATTAAATACGCTAATTAATAGAATCAGGCATTACTTTGCGGAAATCCATTTCTTTTCTTATTTCTTTTTTTTTAAAAACGTTATCTCCACACTAGGATTTTCTCCTGTATCGTAGAGGCAGTTTACCCGGAACAATTATTTGTAGGCCATACAAATACTTGTTCCGTGCGGGATTTGAACCCGCGGCCCCCAGCGCAGCAACTCATTGCTAAGCCACTGCGCCACGGAGCCGTCATTATATTCTCAGGTGCCTGAGGATGCCTCGTGTAGATGCGAAACACGTGTCGTATTTTCGAGAGTGGTGTGTCGTTCCTAGTGTGGTGGTGCTGGGATTGGCGGTGACGAGTATAGTGCACGCAATTGACGGAGGGTAGTTCGTCCCCTTAAAACTGGGTAGGACACATCATTTTCTTTCTTTACGCAGAATTAAACAAATTAAGTTATAACAACCTCAATTAAATACGCATTATTAAGGATAACTCAAAAACAACTAGTCAGATTTTGATCAAATTTGTATGGGACCACATGAGGAGCACCAGCATTCAAATTAAAAAAAATCATCAAAATCGGTTCACCTATAAAAAGTTCTGAGGTAACACATTAAAAAATACAGTCTAGTTGAGAACCTCCTCCTTTTTTTGAAGTCGGTTAAAGATGGTTTGTTTGATATATTTTATTTAAAAAAACTGTCTGTTACTATCCCTGTGTAAAATCTCTGTCGTTACAAGTAGATACCTATTATTAAGTGGCGAAGCTTGCGAAGTCACTTATTGATTTCACGATGTCTGTCCGTCTGTCCGTCCGTCTGTCCGTCTGTCCCACGATTATCTCGAGAACGGTTTCGAATTTTCAAATTCTGTTTTCAGCAATCGATTACTGATCACCCAGGCATCTGAACCTCCTATTTTTAAACTGATTGCTCAACGGCAACCGTTAGAAACCGCTACAAAGCTGATTGCTTCGCCACTTTGCTATGCTGTTAGCTTGCTAGGTTTATTTAAACTACAATATTATATATAGCAGCCAAATTAAAGCGGTTAATTTCACGTTGAAAGAAGCTGTTGCGAACATAAATACTTCTAATTTACAGCCCCGGTAGTTTCATAAGTCGTTAGGTGGTTCCTTTCATGAGGTTTATAGCTCGCTCATAACTTGAAACTTAAACATTTGCGCTTTATGATTGCTAATAATATACAAACTCTTTGTGTTTTTATCAGTAACCGAATACAAGCTCTGAAGTTACGAATGACGAATGAGAGAAAAAAGTATTTACTAGCAAGCCGTGTAAGTTATTATGATTTGAAAATCGTTATTGATTTTATGTGTGCATAAATTACACAAGCAAACTAGTGTGCTTCATTTCACTTTTTTAAACACTTATTTTTGAAGTGACACTTCTTTATTGAGGTTTTTTTTTATAGGATAAGGGTGACAAACGAGCACACAGTCCACCTGATGGTAAGTGGTTGCTGCGGCCCATAGACATCTACATCTATCCTCTATTACAATTCAAAATGTAGATGCGTTGTCACCCGTGAGGACCAAGATGGAACGCCTCATTTCCAGTAAAAAGGGCCTCCGGCCACCTGCACTCACCAAGCGCAACGCAGAGGTGAACCTCTACTTCACGCTGGTTTTCTGTGAGGTCGTGGTACCACCCCGGTTCAAGCCGGCCCATCCGTGTGACAGCAAAAGCTGCCGCGTGGCTCTACCACTGTTAGAACGGTTACCACGTTACGGTATTAAAAATATAAAAAGAACATCATGTTTTCTTGTAACGTTTTCATTTAACGTTTCAAAGCCGGGGCTGCATGGGTATAATATTATTTAACATATGTTACCAAGTTCTCTGTATCAACTAGTATATTTTAAGTTAGTTTAAAAGTATTAAGTTTTTGTCTCCGCCACATAACACATACTTACTTAAAATATTAAAAAAACACAAGACTTAGGTGGAATAATGGTAAGTGGATGCTGCAGTACGTAGACAACGACAGTCAACTTCAAACAATATAGGCTACAGATGCGTTGTCATCACTGAGGACCAAGATTGAAAGCATTAAAGTCTGTAACAATACTGGCTATCTTTACTCTTCTGACAGGAGCAGCAGTACATGCAATGCTGTTTGCCGCCAGAAATAGGTACCTACCCAGAGACTCACAGGCACCTAATAAAAAATAAAATATTTTAAAGAAATATGTATTATAATTGAACGTAGTTACACAAACACGTTCCAACCCACAAACAAGTCATTCAAAAGTGAGTTCTATTTCTTCTTCTTTACTTTTTGGCTTCTCTTAAAAGAATTCTGCCAATGTCAAGTCAGTCGTCAGTCATGGGACTGACAATCAAAAATGAGTTAAATATACAGATCTATTTATTTTGAGTTTTTGTATAACTACGTCTTCTTCTGTCCATGTGTATGTGACTGAACTCCTCCTTAACGGCTGGATCGATTTTGATGAAATTTTGTGTAATTTAGTTGATTCGAGAAACTTTTAGATCCACAATAGGACCCGGCGGGTGGCGCTGTTGACGAGATCCAGAAATCATCCATGTCAATCCGGGACGGATCACTAGTTTATGATAAATAATTTTTGTTATAGTCTTGTGGTGTCGGCGTAAGATAACCCATCACCATTTTTACGTGGTAGAGCCACGCTGCAGGTATTATGGTTGTAGCATGAATGGATCGTTTAGACGGGGGTAGAACCACACGTTCACAGAATATTAGCGTAAAATAACTATGTTTCGTATAGTATGGAGTATTTTTAAAGAAAACGAGGCATTCCATCTTAGTTCTCATGGGCGAAGACATCTGCATTTCTTCTTTCTTTTTTATAAAACGTTACCCCTACACTAGGATTTTCTCCTGTATCGTGGAGGCAGTTTACAAACATAAATTGCACGAGGACAAACATCCAGACCCGGAACAATTATTTGTAGGCCATACAAATACTTGTCCCGTGCGGGATTATCTCATCCCATAATATCGCTACTTAAAATACCCACGGGGGTATTTTCGGGGCGATTAAAGGAAATGTCAGTAAAACCTTATGGTTTCCGGATTCATGGCGATAAAACTATTTCGTTAAACGTAAGACTCCACACGAAAAATATATCCAATGTGGATATTTTACTTGATATCTTTTACATTTGACACTTCTTCCCGTCTCTGGCAAATTTAACGTCTGGGGTAATCGATGACGATGGTTATCCCACTGGTTTTTTTTGGATGGCTTTTCTTATATTCTTATAGCCGCTTGCTACGATACCTAAAACCGTTTCATTATAATTATTATTTTTAATTAATTATGTTTAATGGTAAACGATAATTTTAGGTACTGATGGAATAAAACAAACTAAAAATCTAGGTATGTTACCGTTACCTTCCTCAGATTCATTTTTAATTTGAAATAAAATACTAGACAATTTATCGTAGCAAAATAGAAGAATTCAATAGAGCCAGTATAAAATATTCAGGCTGCAATTAGACCTAGACTTTATCTGTGATTGCGGACAGGCAATTGAATTGCATTATTGATCCATCTCCGGAATTCGTGAAGGGTTTACCGCGTTTAAAATTAAATAATACACATAATAATATAGCTTCACGGCACGAACAATTTGTCTCGATAAATCTAAAACTATTTTTTATAAAAAAGGGTGACAAACGAGCACACAATCCACCTGATGGTAAGTTGATGCTGCAGCCCATAGACATCTACATTTATCCTCAATTAAGAATCCCTGAGTACTAAGATTCAATGCATCGTTTCCAGTAAAAAGGGTTTCCGGTTCTCTACACTCACCATACGAAATACAGCAGTATTAAACTATTCTATGATGGTATTCTGAGAGAGCGTGGTCCCACCCCGGACGAGGTTTTTTAATAATTGTTTTTACGAAAATACGGAAGATGCTGCTGCCCATCTTCTGGTTTGTTATCCTCTGTCGTGTTTTACGAAACCCACGGACGGTACCATGTGTGGAGATAATCTTATCGTCGTTTACAGTCGACTGAAGATGTTACGGAGAATTGACCGTAACTTAATGCGCTATGTATTAGTACCGTAGTGCTCGTCTAGTTGTATATATATATATATATATATATATATATATATATATATATATATATATATATATATATATATATATTTATATAGAAGTAGTTGACTGCCATCAATTGAAAGCCATAAGATCTTTCTGAAATTTCCAATAGTCAGCTCTTAAAACACCCTCAAGACGTTATGGTATAATAGACTCTCTTAAGTCGCTACCTAAGGGTGTTTTTAAACGGCGCGTTTAGCCTATTATTCCTATTAGTCCCTTACACGAACATAATATGTATATTTTGCAACAATTTTTTTTTTCATAAAACCAACCTTTTAAATTAACAGAAGCCTTATTATATGTTTCCCTATATTATACACTTAATTAGTAAAAGAGCGACGCTTCCTACTCGATACAAAAAATATTAACTATGGACCATGATTAATTAGGGTATTATTTATAATGCCCAGGAATTACGAGTAATGACAAGTCAAGGGCTATGTAAAAGTTAAAGTTAAACTTATACCCTATTTAGCTACGTCCCAATGTTGGGCACAGGCCTCCCCTCATTCCTGAGTGAGTTTCAAGCCAAGGAAGTGTCCGCCGCGCAACCCCAATACGTGTTAGCGAACTTCACATGTCTTCGAAATATTTTTTTCTTATTTTTTTCATATGCAGGTTTCCTCACGTATGTGTTTATTCACCGCTGAGTACATGGCAAATCAGCACTTAAAATTGCAATTAACAATATCATAGGTGCCGGCGGGAATCGAACCCGGGTCGCCCGCTTATTATTCGCGTTTTATTGGTGAGCTTTTGGTTATATTCTTTGTACCTATATGAAAGTGAGAGATGGAGAACAATTTGGAATGTATTATATGATCTGTGGTAATTACGCAACATTTAGCCAATGACCTATGTACAACATTATAAAACGAGCCTCTAATTATATGCGAAGGCGTCTGTCTTTCACTCGGACGTTTTGAACACTGTCATTATTCACAATATAAGCCCGGGAGGTATAAATAATTTATCCGACGTGTTTGCTAACAGCCGAATTTTTTCTAGACTACCAAAACCAACTATATAACAGTCTGAGCATGAATACACGGCTAATTACTTGCCAAAAGAGGCATATCGTGCAAGAGATTACCCAATACGGCGATCGCTTTTGCGAACGTCTCTATTTAGAGCCCATTCACACATGCAAATGTTTTGTGACGTCAAGTTATTAGCTGTTCGTCTAGGAACTGTATTTAAAAACTACTTACCCGTCCCGTCTTCGCCTAGGTGGATGGGATCTATTATTGTGCCGTCATTTAGATTTTACAAAATAATCATCAAGGACCATTTATTTAAAAAAATATTCCTTTATAAAAAGTTATCTCCAATTTGTCGGATTAAATATAGCTTAGTTAGCTTCGTGGTATTGTTTTCTATCTTTTCTTGAAGTTTCATTAATTATAATCAATAAGAAATATTTTTTGTAAAAACGAAATATTTGTGAAATTATTATTATTTTAATTCTTAATAATGTCAAATTAATGGATCTTATCCTAGCAAAGCCGGAGCGGAACACTAGTATCTGATAAATATTTAGTAGTACCTAGAATGAGGGAAAAATAACTTCACTAAAATGAAATAATGTACCTACAGTAATGAACAGTATCTATTTCTGTTGTGTGTGTGTGGGTGCGTGCGTGTGTGTGTGTGTGTGTGTGTGTGTGTGTTTTTATGTTGTCCTTTAATGAATGTAGTGTTATGCTACTTACTTATCATTTTACATTAATTTAAATCCATTTTTCCATTCCGTTTCGATTTTCTGCATTCACTTCAAAACTGGATATTTTACATCACCTTTATTTCCATAGGATCCTGTAACGATTTTAAACCATAAGAACACAATCACAAATCATTTCTACTTCGTATTTTCACATTATCAGCACTTTTAAATTGGTGTCAATGAAGTCTACCTTTTTTCGATCTTTTAGTTAGTTTTCCTTAACTCTACAATTTCGGGCTTTGTGTGGGTAGTTGCGCTACCTTTTTTCCTATTTCAAAAATATCTCCTTTTCCACTTAAATCTTGCCGTTTTCTTATTACAAGCCTAAAACTAAAATTTGACATGTTTTGTTATTGTTGTTTATTTGGTGTCCATGGAAATTATATTCAAATTTGCTACCGGTCTGTTGTTTCTATTTCGATAATTCCACATAAATACTCTGTGCACGACGCAAACAGCGTGATACAAACAAAAGACATTGTAACCGGCACTAGTTGAACAACCTAGGAGCAGTGGGCATGACGACGGTGTAATTATCGGGCCACGCCTCCGGTTCGACAACTAGCTGGGGTTGTGCGGAAGAACTGGCGCAGCCTTATGCGGGATTTAAAATATAACTTTGTGTAAATAATTGTATTACTTATGTTGAACGATAAAAAATAATGTTATATTATAACTATGTTTAAGGTTGAGTAATAACTATGCAATAATTCTCCCAAATAAAGGCACCGTATGAACAGGGAGAGTTAGCATAGACTTAAAATGTAAACTATAATTATTAAATATAGTAAATATTTACTTTTTAATATAATAAATATATTAAGCCATTAGGCACATAAGATAATGACCAAAGAGCATGTTATCGTGACGCGGCCGCGGAGCAAATGAAGCCACGCGCACCGCGCCACGACGTTTTATATTTATAGTGCTGAGGCGGGGGGAAGGATCCTCCGTCTAAAGCAGCTGAAAATTATAATTTAGCACTGTAAATAAATAAAAATATTGTTATGTACACCTTAGTATAATAATTAGTTGTAAGAATATTATATAGTTAATTAGGTTTGTTAGCTCGTAAGTTTATTAAATAAATAAAGATAGGCGCGGGGGTGAGGCAAGGGTCCGCTGGCCAGCAGCGGCCAAATCATATAAAAGACGGGCCGGCCGCTAGGGTCGGCAGTCGCTCTCCAGCCACCGAAAAGGCACCAGCAAGAAAAGAAAGTAAAAGTTCCTCCTCACCGCCGCTTGCCTCCAGTTAAAAGCAAGACCAGCGCGTTTTATTCCATTTTTCGCATGGCGTTACGGCGATCCGTAATAAACTCTTTCCTCTTGACCATTTACAAAAAATTTGCGTTTAATTTAAATAATTTTTCCGTTCTCTCTAGAAAGATATAAAAGCCGAACAATCGGTGAAGAAATTCAGTCTTGCTTCAGTTCTCGAATTGGAAGCATCTTCTAAAGGCCTTATCCCGGGGCCGCTCTGCCCCGGGATCCTGCAAGCCTCTGTCCTACCTGAAGCCACTGGACTCTACGAACCTCTGCTCTATCTGAAGTCACTGGACTCTACAAACCGTTGCTCTGCCTGAAGTCGCCGGGTTCCTACAAGTCTCTGTTCTACCTGGAGTCGCCGGAACCTGCAAACCTCGGTTCCGCCTGAAGTCACCGGAACCTGCAAACCTCTGTCCCGCCTGCAGTCACCGGATCCTGCAGGCTTCTGTGATGCCTGAAGCCGCCGAGGATCCTGCAAGCCCCTGTCTGGCCTGAAATCGCCGGATCCCGCAATTACCACATTCACCGGAGGTCGTCGCCTAGAGACGCCCACGCCTTCTCACCTACGCCGTGCGTGCTCGTTCCAGGCGCTGAGAGCACACCTTGGATCTTCCGACTCAGCTTCGGCACTAATCTCTTTTTTTATTACTTTTTTAAAATAATCTGTAAATCGCATCATCCATCCTCATATTCATACTCCATTTTTGTTATATAAAATTGTAAATATTTTTGAATACACGACAGTTTGGCGCCCAACGTGGGGCCCGAAATTGTAGAGTTAAGGAAAACTAACTAAAAGATCGAAAAAAGGTAGACTTCATTGACACCAATTTAAAAGTGCTGATAATGTGAAAATACGAAGTAGAAATGATTTGTGATTGTGTTCTTATGGTTTAAAATCGTTACAGGATCCTATGGAAATAAAGGTGATGTAAAATATCCAGTTTTGAAGTGAATGCAGAAAATCGAAACAGAATGGAAAAATGGATTTAAATTAATGTAAAATGATAAGTAAGTAGCATAACACTACATTTAAACTATCGTGTAGGGACAATTAAGAACAAAAAGAATCTAACCTAAGAGCAACAAAACAACAAAAATACAACAAAACAAATAAAGATTCAAAAATATTTAGAATTTTATATAACAAAAATGGAGTATGAATATGAGGATGGATGATGCGATTTACAGATTATTTTAAAAAAGTAAATAAAAAAAGAGATTAGTGCCGAAGCTGAGTCGGAAGATCCAAGGTGTGCTCTCAGCGCCTGGAACGAGCACGCACGGCGTAGGTGAGAAGGCGTGGGCGTCTCTAGGCAGCGACCTCCGGTGAATGTGGTAATTGCGGGATCCGGCGATTTCAGGCCAGACAGGGGCTTGCAGGATCCGCGGCGGCTTCAGACATCACAGAAGCCTGCAGGATCCGGTGACTGTAGGCGGGACAGAGGTTTGCAGGTTCCGGTGACTTCAGGCGGAACCGAGGTTTGCAGGTTCCGGCGACTCCAGGTAGAACAGAGACTTGTAGGAACCCGGCGACTTCAGGCAGAGCAACGGTTTGTAGAGTCCAGCGACTTCAGATAGAGCAGAGGTTCGTAGAGTCCAGTGGCTTCAGGTAGGACAGAGGCTTGCAGGATCCCGGGGCAGAGCGGCCCCGGGATAAGGCCTTTAGAAGATGCTTCCAATTCGAGAACTGAAGCAAGACTGCCTTTCTTCACCGATTGTTCGGCTTTTATATCTTTCTAGAGAGAACGGAAAAATTATTTAAATTAAACGCAAATTTTTTGTAAATGGTCAAGAGGAAAGAGTATTTATGTGGAATTATCGAAATAGAAACAACAGACCGGTAGCAAATTTGAATATAATTTCCATGGAGACCAAATAAACAACAATAACAAAATATGTCAAATTTTAGTTTTAGGCTTGTAATAAGAAAACGGCAAGATTTAAGTGGAAAAGGAGATATTTTTGAAATAGGAAAAAAGTTAGCGCAACTACCCACACAAAGCCCGAAATTGTAGAGTTAAGGAAAACTAACTAAAAGATCGAAAAAAAGGTAGACTTCATTGACACCAATTTAAAAGTGCTGATAATGTGAAAATACGAAGTAGAAATGATTTGTGATTGTGTTCTTATGGTTTAAAATCGTTACAGGATCCTATGGAAATAAAGGTGATGTAAAATATCCAGTTTTGAAGTGAATGCAGAAAATCGAAACAGAATGGAAAAATGGATTTAAATTAATGTAAAATGATAAGTAAGTAGCATAACACTACATTTTCCCGACCCTGGAAAATTTTTGCCTCAGCAAAAATTTTGATATATACATTCTAAAATAAACCATGAAAACACAGCTTTGCAGAAACAGACATCACCAGTCAAAATCAGATATACTATCTCTTACATTCATCATCTGCATTCAGGTAAGGGTGGAGTTCACATTCAATGACTACCACTCTAAAAGTGTGTTTTCAAAATGACATTAAGGCTTATTTAAGGAGTAGTCATCCGCTCCTGCGTGGGAAAAAAAAAACAAATTAGTCGAAGAGACACCACTCTAAATGTGTGTTTTTCGAAAGGACATTCAGGCTTATTTAGGGAGTTGTCATCCGCTCCTACGTGAAGATAAAAAAATTAAGGGAGTAGTCAGCTGCTCCCAGGTGAAGATAAAGGTGAAGAAAATTAAGGGAGTAGTGAGCCGCTCCCAAGTGAAGATAAAGAAATACCTCAAGTAAGCTTTAGTCGCTATGACTTAAGTAAAGATTAAGAACGGCCAGAGCGGTAGGGCTCAAAGCCAGAGATCAGCAACATCACCAACGAGATGTGTCTGAAATAAAAATAAAAAGTGACGATTAACCAACGAAAGTTCGAGGTCCTAAAGCAAGATGTGTTGAAGAACACTGGATCATCAAACAAACAAACAAATTAAAAGAAATAAAATAATAAGGTGAGAATGATGGTGATATTTATACATATATACAAATTAACGGTTAATAAAAGTTAAGAAAATTTATGATTTTACATCTTTGATGTGCCACTTGCCTCTAACTCCATTAGGGTCTTCAAGCACATAGACTAGTGGTGACAGTTTAGCTATCACCTTGCACTTGATGAACTTAGGGGCAAGTTTAGCATTAAAGTATGCGCCGGCATTGCTTAAAACATGGTTTTTACGCCAAACAGTATCTCCCACATTAAATTCTTTAAAAGACCGACGAAGATCATAGCGAGCGCTATTTTTAGCGTGAGCTATGTGAAGTTTAGTTTGAACTTTGTAAAATATAGATGAGAGGAGACCAGCATTAGACGCGTAAATATCACGAGGCATAAATACCAATTCCTCGAGGTTCTGAGTTGGAGTATAAAAGGAACCACAAGGTATTGTTTCCCTACCAAAGACTAAAAAATTTGGAGTAAAACCAGTAGCTACATTTGTAGCGCTGTTCATTGCGTACTGAATCTTAGCAAGATG